>VZTH01002025.1:53954-149380 GCA_013397815.1 Aleadryas rufinucha
AAGGGGGGAGGGAGATCCCAAAGTCTGTGTGACATAATTCTTTAGAATATATGGGACATAACTGTGATCTCTGTTAAGAAGAGTAGGCTCCTGTACTGCTGTCAGAAGTTTAGGCAGTGCAGCGTTCTTTGCCTCAGTCTGCTTCCTCTTGTGAAAATAAATGTGCCATACAAATCTACATTCCCCTTGATGAGTTGTAGTCTCTCGGTGTGTAGCTCAGGACATGAGGTGGTTACACAGACATCAGGACAGGCAGAAGTGCTTTCAGGTGCCAGGTAGACAGAAGAAAACCTGACATATGGTTAAATAGTGGGAGGTGTGCCTCGACCCCAAGTCACAGGGCATGTATCACACGTTGCTTTCCTTTTAAGCTTTGTGCCCACAAAATAATGGTTATCAGTCATCCTTCTAAGCTGCTGATGAAAAAACTGAAGAGAACATGCCAAAGTGGACATATGGCAGCGATGCTGAACTAGGAGGAGCTGCGGACTCCCTTGAGGGTCTTAGAAAGAGATCTGGATAGACTGGAGAGCTCAGCAATCACCAAATGTATTTAATTTAACATGAGCAAGTGGAAGATTCTCCATCTGATGGGTCATCCTCATTGCAAGTACAGATTGGGGGATGAGAGGTTAAGAACAGCCCTGTATAAAGAGATCTGTGGGTTTGGGTTGATCGCAAGTTGAATATGAATCAACAGTGTGCCCTGGTAGCCAAAAGGGCCGACCACATACTGGGGTGCATCAGGCACAACATCACCAGATGGTTGAGGGAGGTGACTGACCCTGCCAAAGGCGGGAGGGATCTTTAATGTCCCTTGAAACCCAAACCATTCTATGATTCTGTGATTTTCCCACTCTTCTCTGCACTGATATGGCCTCGCCTCAAGTCCTGTGTGCAGTTTTGGGCACCTCAATGTAAAAAGGACATCACACTGTAAGAGTGTGTACAGAGGAGAGTGACAAAGATGCTGAAAGGCCTTGAGGACAAAACTTAGCAGGAGTGTCTGAGGTCACTTGGCTTGTTCAGCTTGGGGAAGAGAAGGCTGAGGGGTGACTTCATCTAAGCCTACAACTTCCTCAGTGGGGGCAGTGGAGGGGAAGGTGTTGATCTCCTCTCTCTGGTGACTGTGATGGGGCCTGAGGAAATGGAATGAAACTGCATCAGGAGAAGCTTAGACTGGACACTGGGAAGAGGTTCTTCATCCAGGGGGTGGTCAGTCACACCCTGAAACAGGCTCCCCAGGGAAGTGGACACAGCACCCAGTGTGTCAGAGTTCAGTGAGTGTCTGGACAATTTTCTTAGTCATATGGTTTATTTATAGGTAGTCCTGCAAGGAGCAGAGCTGAACTCAATGATCCTTATAGTTCCCTTCCAACATGAGATACTCTATGATTTTTCAAACCTGTGTGTCTTCACCTAATACACTGTTTTCTCACATTGTTCATAGTGGCATAGATTTATGCCACTAATTTCACTCTTTATCCCTTTTTTATTAAGGGCCACTTTGTGTTCACCAGGGTTTAGGTCTACTTCTACCACACTGGTCTTCCATTGCTGTGTGTAAGAGTTGGTCAGTGTATTTAACTCAGTGAAATCTGCCTTTCAAATGTCCTTCAAGACTCTCTGCTAAGCACCCATGATTCCCATTCCCTTAGTCTGATCTATCATACATGAATTACAGAAGTGTCCAGACCTGTATCACAAGTCCAGCCCATCACATATGGCCTGTATTTTAGGACCTACAAACAGATTCAGGAAGCAGCTGCACTTTTATCAGTGATCATTTTTTTTTTCACATCATCACACTGCAAGAATAGAATAAAAATTACCCCCGTGGTTTTTTATACCTGGTGAATTTAACTTCTGTGTAGTGTCCTGTTTCTAGACCTGCAGAACAGTGTTGCATGCATTTAATGCAGAGCTTTGTTCCATGAGTTATACAAGAATCATGTTTTCTCTCCAAGAATTGGAGTTTCAGGTTCAGAACACACCCACAATAAGCAAATACATGGAGGATAATAAGCTCTGCCATGATAATGTATGATAAAGGCAAGCCATGCTCTTTCTGACGGGTCTGGTGTGGTTTGCTGTGCTCAAGCCGGGAGTTAATGCAAGGCCAGTTTTAAGCAACAGAATATGTCCAGGAACAAATGAAAAACTGCATCAGAGCAGACCATCAGCATAGCATCAACACTAAAAGATCTGGTACAGTCTGGTTGGCATGGGGCCTAGAGAGGGTAAGCAAACCTTCCTGCACTTGGAAGACTACTTGGGACAGCTGGCAATGAATTGTCCTGTCCAGCACAGCTGTGCAAAGCAATATAAACAATTCAGTCACACATCCTTGTTTGACAATGCTTGTCCCAAGAAAGAGGTCAGCTAAGGCTCAGTTGCCCTTTCCTCTGCCAGGCTTTTCATTGTGGACCTGTCTCTAAACCAACAGATTCTTGAGTACCTGAGCTTTGGACAACTGACAGTACAAAAGGTACTTCTTATCCAAAAGGATATGGAGTCCAGGTCAGCTCACAGACCAAAGCCTCTATTCCAATCACAAAAACCTACACAGAACTCGGGATTTTGTTCTGTCCTTGTTCCTGCTCTTTTGCCAATAGAAAGGAGCATATTAATTGTTTTGTGTTTGTCTTCATTCCACATTGTGACTCTAGAAGCTGGCTTTCAATCAGGGACAGAGGCAATCATTCACAGAGAGATTTACCGATTGCAGCTGACTGCCTAACTTGTTATCATTGCAGACCTAGGTGCTGCAGCCATCAATGATGGTTTCTCTCTTCATTGTTCTTTGGTTCTGTTTTTTCCCCAGTACAAAGCAAATAAAGTATCTGGTCAAGCTCCTTCAGACAGGTGCTCATAGCCCACCTGGCACCTTTTTGCAACAGCTCTATACCGTTGGAGGTGTACACTGTTGCCTGCAGTGCTGTCTTGATCTCTCACAGACTGTGACAGGGCATTTGTCATTGCTCTTAGTTGTCATTGCGAGATCCAGTATGACACCTTACATTCTTTATTCATTTGAACCTGACACAGGCTTAGACTTCATTGTACAGAAGATGACTTCTTACTGCTCCCCCATGGATATTTGATCTGACATAGGTTGATGTGACATTCATGGCAAAATTTTCAATGATTACATCCCACAGGCCAGCAATGAGTTGGATGGGAGTATTTGGCTCAGAACTTGAAAAACATCCCCACTATGGCTGAATGAGTTTTAGCCTCACATACATGCAAAGCGTTTGCCTTGCTTCCATACATGTCACATATATTTCTGTGGAAGCAATAAGCAGTGTCTCTGAGGATAAAGGTGCCTTCATTATGTCCAAGCTCAGATGCAAAAAGAAAGTGTACAAGAGTTGAAAGCAAGGAGAATCCACCAGGCAGGCGTATAGAAGCTTTCACCATGCGTGCAGGGATGGAATCTGAAAAGCAAAAATTGTGCAGGACGGAAAACTGACGAGGGGTGTGAAGGGCAGTAAGAAAAGTTTCTTTAGGTGCAACAGGAAAAAGAAGACTAAAGAAAAGTCAGGATGATTGGAGAAGGTTCCTGATGATTCTTAAAAGTGACTGATTTTCAGAAAGGAAAAGGAGGCGAATTGAGGGGACTACAGGTCTCTGCAGTCACTGAAAAGGTGTAGTGCACTGCTGCAAGGCACTAACGGTTAGTACCTCGTTATGATCTGTGTCAAGAAAGACACAGTCTCTAAGATACTGCTTAAAATACCATTTATTGCAGCTAACATGAAAAGGAAAAAGGATAATATAGGTAATCTCACATTCCCTCAGCTCAAGTTGTGCAGCACTGGACAGACCATCAGTCAAGGAACGGCATGTAGTGCAGGTCCCATCCACAGAGATAGGTGTTCACTGACACTTTGGTCTTTATTCTTGAAGGAATGTTTGGAGAAGAAAATTATTAATTTCTTCTGGGAAACAGAAGGATGTTCACATGAAAACTTGCTGCTTCACTATATGATGAATGCAAGGATGCAGGGGATGCAGTCACTCATGCCAAGTGGGAGCTACCTACAGGTTCCTCCCTTCTGATTGCACACAGAGTTCATTCTGCAGCCCAGGGCAATGTGCAGGACAGCACAGGATGGGGAGCCAGCCTACACGCTCAGCAAGTTCAGGCCCGTGCCTTCTCCTGTCAAGCACTATGTGGGTCACTAATGCCATGGTGTACAATTGTGTTCGACTTCAAATCCCTGGAGAAGACTTCCAAGCAAAGCCTCCTGGGACCATTTTGAGACATGTGAAGAAATAAAAGATGATGGGGAAATCCAGCACAGATTTACCAAGAACAAATCTCTCCTAATCAACATCATTGGCCTCTAGGATGGGCAGCTTGTTTTATAAACAAAGGGACTGCAGAGGATATTGTACACCTGGCTTTAGTAAGGCCTTCAGGATGATCTCCCAGAATATTCTTGTAGTCACTTTGTAGAGCTATAGGCTGAATAAGCAGGAAACATTTTGGGTGGGAAGTTGGCTGTACTGCCAGGAGCAGCAGGAGCAGGGCTGCTCCATGAGGACAGTGAGCTGAACTGAGAGCCAGCCCCCAGGGAGGGCAAGGCCCTCACAGTTGGATGCCACACCACAATATCTGACCACAGGGAAACAGAACCAAATGTCAGTAACAGGGTCCATCAACAGCCATGGACACAACAAGAGAAGAACCAGGGCCATGGTGCATCTACAGAGCCTAGGGTTAGGGAGCAATGAGAGTTTGCTGCCTGTGGAATGGGAGGCTCACTGAGCAGGTCCCAGCCCCATAGCACCTGAGCAAGGGAAAAAGACAGACCCTGAAAGGGTGACAGGTCCAACCATGCCTTCAGAACATGAGGCAATATAGTGACAGGGCATGTCCAAAACCAAGCTGGGAAGTCTCTCCACAAGTGAGGGCTGCAATCAGATCCAGTGACTACCAGGCAGGTCAATGGTGACAGAGTAGGCTCAAGTTCAAGCCAGGAAATCAGTGCACAATTTGGTCTCAAAAAGTCACATGGCCAGGCAGGAACAGGAGAACAGCCCCTGATGTGGTGTCACTGGGGCAGGGGCTGACAGCCCCAGCAGGGTCCTGGGCTTTGGGCAGGTGGGGCAGGTCCCATGGAAGATCAGGGCCACTGAGGGCTTCTAGTGCCTTCAGGGCTTGGACCAGCAGCCTCCACTCTGAGGACAGTGTGCCCTTGTTCCTTAGGGAGACCTGCACTTGGGAGGGACTCACTTTAGAGTGGCTCACTGGCTGTAGGCTGTTTCAGGGGACATGGGGTCAAGGCAGAGACAGTGCATAGGAAAGGGACATGGCATGAGAAGTCAGGAGCTGAGGTGGTCAGGCCACTCCAACAGGCCCCAGAGGCTGGTCAGGAAAAAAACAGGAAGGATGGCCTGGCTGGGTGGAGGGAGGTTCACTCAGGAGCCTGGCTCTGAGTAACGAGTGAGTGCTTTGTGGAGATCAGGAAAGTTTGTAAGGACAAGGCCCTGTGTGACTGGAGACCCAGGCTCCCCGGTGCTTGGCAGAGGGCTCAGGGAGGACTGAGCTCACTGTCAGGGAGCAGCAAGGGCCAGCTTTTCCCAAGGAGGAACAAACCAGGAGGCAAGGGGGATGCCACAGCTGGCAGTGCAGGAGCCTCACCAGCCAGGGCTCAGGAGCTGAGCAGAGCAGGCCCAGAGATCACAGGCAGTCCAGATCATAAGGCAACGTCATGGCTATGAGGCAGATGCAAAAACAACATTGACCACAAAGCCAATTCACACAGCAGAGGTAGGTCTGGGTCCAGTGATCACAGGGCAGGGCCCAGGTCACTCTAGGAGTCCTTGGCCAGGAATGGGCACAGCTGTGTTTAAACTGGAGACTGACACACCACTGATGTAATAGAGAGGGGAACTGAAAGTCCAGCACATAGCTTAGAGCTCCTGGGGTCACAGGTGTGGCAGAGGCTCCAGGTATGGCTGAGCAGGACTATTAAAATTCATTAGTGCACTCAGAGCTCTGTCATACACTTTATGAGCAAAAGGCATGGGCCTGGAGACGAGGCTTGGGTCTGAGGTCTCTCAGGAGGCAGAAGTGAAGACAGGAACCTACAGAGTACTTCATTGCTATGTTTAGGCTGAAACAGGCTTCTGTCATGGGCAACAGCCTTGACTTGGGGAGTTTCACTTAATTTCTTGCTGATTAACATAAAATTTTTGTTGTTGATTTGAGTATTGACAAAACCAATGTAACAAGCTATGAAACAGACCTTTCATCCTGCTTTCCCACATTTAACTTCAGTACAAAAAGTCTCTTCTTATGCTTACTAGTTTCAGCTTCCTTGTTACACTCAGTGCTCTCCAGTCCCTTTGGTGAAGCAGAAGGTGATGGAAGAGGTTGGGGTTGGTGCATGACTGTTTATATCTGGCAGTTGTTGCTGCTCACTTTTATCCTGGGCTCTAGTCTGCTTCAGGGGCTGTAGTTCCACAGGGATGTCCTTGCTTTAGCATAAGTGACCAGCAGGCTGCAGTCCCTCTGGAGTGTCACTGCCCTGGCATGAGCTGCCTGTGGCTGCAGTACCCCAGAGGTGACACCCAAGAGTGTGCCTTCAGATGTGCTCTTAATAACATCCCCATCTTACTAATATCCCCATGTCTTCTCTCTTTTGTTTCTCCAGACACATCTGTCCCCTTTCTCTGTCCACTCTTTCTTAATTACACTCAAGCAGAGGTGCTGTGTGCTCCTCTGACTGGACATTTGGCATACAATGAGTTTCTGTCATTCATTACAGGGTCTGCTGCAAATGGCCAAGGAGAGTTTGTGACCTCCTCTCACAAATGGTGCCAGTGCCCAATACAGGCTCCTGACCCATGTGCAGAGGGTGTTGGGGAAATCTTCTGCTGAAGCTGGTTGTGTTCTCAGGGTCCTAACACTGGCTGTTGTCAGTCCTGGAACTTAAATAGCTGGTAGTATTTTCTATATCTTTATTACCTCTCAATGGATTTCTCTTTTGTGGTTTTGTCCACTCTCCCTTTAAAATCATGTAAAATTTTATCATCTCTAGCATTCTTTGACCATGAGTTCCATCATTCAGCTGTTTGTTGTCAGCTACCTCTGTGTGTTGGGGGTTTTCTAACTGCTTTCTACTAACTTCTTTTAATACCATTAAGTTCCTGTGTCAGAAGATATACCAAATAGCCAACCTCTGTCACTGCCTCCGTAACACTCAGGACTTCAGAAACCTCTGCTCTGGAGAACATTCATCCCTCTCCTACAAGTTTGACTACATGGGCTCAGGCACATCTGAAGCCGCTGCCAAGCCTTGAATTAGAGCACTGTTTGTGTCAAAGCTGTGAAATGCCTCCATGGGGGTCCACATCCTCCTCACTCAAGAGAAAAATTTAAACTGAGTCTCTTGATTCTGAGTCTCTTGTCTTTGCTAGTTTGCACGCCTGTGCCCGGCCATGAACCTCACCAAGATGGACCCTGTAATTCACCGCTGCAAGTGTTCATTTTGGACACTAGAAAGAAAATTATTAAAGTGCATTTTATTGGAAATTACATGAGAGGGGAAAAGGAGATATCATAGACAATTTCATGTCCCTTCCAGTGGTCAGATCCCCAAGTGGTGCAGCACTGGATGGATCTTTATTCAAGGAACAGCACACTGTATATCCCATGTATGCAGAGGTTCACTGGTGGTGTGATCTTTATACTTTTATAGGTAGGTTCTGTTTATCATTTCTACTGATGAATGAAAGTATACTTATACAGAAAAATGCTGCTTCACTTCAAGATAAAGACAAGGATACGCCGGTAGCATCATCAGAGGGTGCCGGTTCGGGACCATCTGTGAGGTTCTTCGTTATGATTAGCAGGTGAAGTTTAGCCCACAGCCACATGATATGTTCAGCACTGTATAGTCCTGGACACCAAGAAGTATGTGCAGCATAACTTAGTACAAAACTGCACACACTGATCAGCCTGATCAGATCCATTTTTATGTGGTCACTAGCTCCTCGATGTACAACATTGTTCTGGTTAGGAACACTACAGACCCTGATTTGTGGATTTAACCTGCAGGCTTGATATTTGACCTACCTCATCACCACAGGCTTGTTTGGGAATCACTGGACTGTAGCAGTAGTGTAGGGAACTGCAGCATTTAATATCTTATGGGGAAGCCCCTGCCCTTCTGGTCTTTTTGTCACTTCCTGCCCTGTATCCCCTTTCCTTGCCAAGCAGACCCACCCTTGCTGCTTTTTGACAATACCCTCTTTGCTGTCCCTTTTCCATATTGATAAATCTTAGCTCACTAGCCACAAGAAACAGAAAGCCCTGCTCTGTGTCAAAGCCTTTCTAGCAGACATGTAGCTTTCAGTTTGATTCAGCATGCTGTGCTTTCTCAAATACCATTTGGGAACCCAGGACAGCTTTGCGCTGGAGTCGAGGGGGTTCTCTGCACTTCCTCTAGTGACTGTGGTTACAGCATAATGCCTGCTAAATCTTGTGCCTTCAGCCATGGATTTGATTTGCTTAGGAGAAGGCAGGCCTCTCTCACAAGTCATATGTGCAGAGGGATGTGGAATGGTCTCAGAAAATTCTCTTCCCCAAAGGGCAGGGAAGATAAGTCTTCTCCAACCCTTCCCCAAATGACATGAGAAGGAAAGACACATTTATTTCACACAGCATTTCAAATGCTGTCCTGTGCACGTGTCTGGTTTTGTTCCACAGACCCCTGGCAGTACAGTAAATCCAGAACAACATGGCACATTGTGAATATGGAATGTAGTGAATGGACAGACGGCAGTTTATTGACAGTGATGCTGCCAGGGAACAAAAATAACTACAGGACAATACCTAGACTTCGTGGAAGTTTTGTGGGAGCTGGGATTCATGTTATTAAACTACTGCTGGACTTCAAAGCTAGGAAACAGCAGGCAGAGTTTGCTCTCTTCGTGGCTGCTCTTCTCTCATCTCTTTGTAACACCCTCCACGCTGCTCTTTTCAGAATTGCTTCCCACGGGAGCTGCAGCAGCCACACTGACCATGGCAGTGCCCTTGCAGCAGGTCCTGCTGCACCAGACCAGCAATGCACAAACACAGTAATGGGCCCAACCATTGATACAGGGGTGTGGATCTTATTCGACCTCACTGAATCTGCACTTTTACCTCTCATTTTAGCCTCTTTGGAGGATGTTTTTTCTTTCATAAACCAAACAGTTCTATCCCTTCTACAGTGTTTGACTGAGATGTTTTTTCATCCAGGACAGAGACATCTTAAAATGCTTCTGATCTTTCACCAAATAATCTTTCTGCATTTTTCTTTAAAAATTACTGGGTTCCAGGCACGGTGCCATTGGTCTACATTTCAGTATATTGATAGTAATCATCTTCTTACACAAAAATTAAGAACAAAATTGAAACTTACATTAAGTTCCCAAACCTAGTTTTCAACAGATGCCTGTCTGTCAGAAGACTTGAGACATCATTTTGTATCCCTAGTGACACCTAACGGCGCAATGTAAAATGAGCCAAATAGTTCTGTTTCACAGTGAGGACTTTAGGTGGACCTCTCTCATGTGTAGTTTTAGGAAACCATTTACCCTTTCATTCATTTTCATTTTATTACCATTGATTTTCTCCATTTCTTTTCTTTAAAATAATCATCAAGCAAAGGAACAATTAAGCAAGAGAATAGTTATTTTTATATTCATGTTATATAATACAATAAATATTAATTTTATTTTCATTGTACCTAGAAAGTGCAAAGTGACAGATATGCTTGTTTCAGTTTAATGACAGATTTGTAATTGCTTATAGACTTTCACCCTCAGCTCCTTAGAACAATATTTTATGAATCCTGCCTTTTTCTTTTTTGTTTTAGTTGTAGCAAAACTCTGTTTACTGCTTTAGGCTATAAGGGAAGCAGAACATAATATGCACAGTAAACCTTGAAATTACACATATGCATATATACATACATACATATATATATATATAAAAATATATATATAAATATACTTTTTTGCTTGAATACTTGTGTTAACCATATCTGATCCCTTATAACTCTTGGGAAGACCAGTATTTGTAGGTCTCCTATAGGCTTCATAGCAACCAAGAAGATGTCTTTTCCTGTAGTTAGCATCATCATTTCAAGTTATATTTAATACTTACTTTGAAAATGTTTGAGACAGCTCCAAATACTGCCAAGTGTCTCCCTTTTTTAAGCACTTTTTAAGTGCTGTAATTTGCAGTTCTGCACACGTGTGTCAGCAGAATCAGTGAGTACCACTAATAGGTCTTTCCTATTAGTGAAATAGTCAGTGAGTAACACTAATAGGTCTTTCCATTGGATAAACTGTAACCTGAAGAACCTTACCCCTAAAGACCGTGAAATATCTCTAAGGGATTAAGTTATCAAAAGGCAGTAACAAAGATTTCCTCTCATGGTTCTTGTGGGTATTAGACAGCTGAAGCAGTCCACCTTTTAAGAAAAAGACTTTTCTCATGTTTTTGAAGTTTTATCTCTTAGGCATTACCTCAATATATTTACTGAGGGCAATTAGAGGAAATCTTTTAAAACTATCTGGAAATACAATAGCAGATTTAAAAAAACTGAGTTATTTGGTATGTCATATGGAGATAAGCTCAAGGTAAAAATGGGAACTGTAGGGCTTACCTTGCTTAAACTGAGAATTTTAGGAAAAAGAATGTTAAACTCTTTAATGACTTCCTGTATGGGTACATTCTGGTTTTGAAAATAGGATCTGAATCCTAGTCTAAACCCCTTCTGTCAATAATCACAACCCACTATATCATATATTTTGGTTATGTGGTGCAGTAACCCAGAACAGGTAGAGACATGTTTAGTTTGCAATGCTTTTATTAGAATAAATAGAAGGACCAACAACTGACATTCCAAAATCAATGACATGTCATGGGAATGAAGATGAGAAATTGTATCAGTCAGGAAGGTGTTGTGTTTGGAGATGATGATTTAAGAAGAAATGGTAAACTTTCTGTATGCCCCCTCAGAACAAGAGACCTTAGCCTTACAGTACATGTGGCACAAAGAAGCACAAATGCACTACTCAAAGGTGAATGATTTGCTGAAATGAAGAATTCCATTTGCAGATTGTCCAGGCATCACTTCAAGGATGGTTGCCCAATGAGTTAAACAGAAAGGAACAGGATTATTCTGAAAGCTGTGTTTATTTCAGAGAACTCCTATGGAAAAACCAGACTCTCAATATCAGTGTCAGAATTTCTCACCAAAATCAAAACACTGGTCCTGAATCTTAAGTTACTCAATCACAAAGGAAAATACTTCTAAGCTACCTCTTGAAATTCTCGTTTATTCCTGGATATAAGTCCTGAGTACAACTTGTGTAAGCAGAAATATCTGCATCCAAAGATCTGAAAAGTCACACACTTCTTCAGGAATATCTCCCTAGATATTGAAGGGCTTCCACTTAGAGATAATGAAGAGATGAGATTATACTACAATACTAGAGTAAAGGGGGTCTGTTTCTGAGGGGAACATAAGCATTATTTCCAGCCCTTTTCTCTTTAGGGAGAACAATATCTACCAAAGAGGAGGATCATGTCACTTGGATTGTGTTTGACCAAGAAAAGGAATGGGTGGTCAGCCCTAAACTCTTCAGACTCAGAGGAATGTTGGCTGTCTCCAGTCACAACCGCTGAGCTACCTGCCTCAGTGCCCTTTTCAGTGACTTCTATGTACGCCTCATGGACGGCCTCAGACACCCTCAGGCTCCCTGCTGAAGAGATGCCAGAGAGATTGGCTGAGGGGCTGAACAGGTCAGTCATACCCAAGGACGTTAAGACAGATGTGAGGTTATATTTCTCTTCAATCTTCATGCGTGGGAGGTACACTTTCACTCTCTTCTTTTCCATCACCTTGGGACTGGTCCACTCCATGAGTCTTTCATAACTGATTTTGTTCTCAAGCTGCAAAGAGAGACAGGGAATGAAATGTCTGAGACGAAAGTTCAATGGCCTTAAAAGCTGTGTTTACCACCTGTTACTGTTGTTTTCCATTTACTTTGTGTACACAATAGAACTGATGCTTATTCTTAAATGCATTTGTTTATCCTGTATGCTTCCTCCTGACTACGGAGCATATCTCATTTGTCTTGAGGAGGTTTCTCAAACCTTTTTCACCTGAAAATTTCTTCATCAGGTCAAAACTTTTTTGTAAGAATACAGTTTTGAAAACATCAAATTTAATTGGCCCTAAAACGGTTCCTCCTGGAAGACATTTTATTGATCCCTTTCCTCAACTTTTTTCCTTTCTAATGTTACTTTTCTCATTTTCCCTTTAGTCAGCTCTTGGAAGGCTTTCTTCATCATTTTCATTTTTTATTTCTCCTAGGATAAACTTTTTTTCTTTAGCAAACCTTTGAAATCACTCAGAGTGGTAAAAATCCTGCTACCTTGTCTGTTTCTGATACCTGATGGGGACTGGTGCATATAGCAACATCATCTTCTGCAGGGCTGCAGCAGCCCTACACTGCTTTACCTTCATCTTATAAAACTGAGTTCAGGACTCTCCTAAGAGGCTCTGCCTGAGCACCTGGACATATTTTGTGTTCCCCTGCCTGCCCAGCACAGCTGTGGTGTGGGCAGCTGGGATGTCAATGGACAGCAAAAGGTCTGACAGCAGCCGAGCCCCACTGAAGTCATAATTCTTCTGCTTCCCCTGCCAGGGCCGTACCTGCTCCAGGCCAGAGATGTCATCAGGCAGCAGCACCAACAGGCTCAGCTCTCCGCTGGCGTACGGAAGCTCCAGGATCTTAATTTTCTCTTCAGCCACTCTTGCCACTTTGAAGGTGCTGTTCTGGCACATCATTTGCACGGGTCTGCTCTCTTTCTGCAAAAACAAAAAAATGTGAGATGATGTGATGGGGGAGCAATCTTTTCTTTGGTCAGACAAATGTACAAGGCCTTTGAAAGGACAGGACTCAATCTTTAATCATGCTGCCTTTGGAGAAGAGCTGTGCCTCCATTTTCCTCTCTTGCCTGCTTGCATGCCCTGGAAGCCTGGTCAAACAGAGATCTTGCAAACACTGCTTGGCTTTAGGCCCAGGTACTGACAATGAGGGACTCAGATAAATCACCCAGCCTGTGACATGTACTTGTAACACCCAGACTGCTGGCTGTGTGAGCCAGCAGCTGCCCTGGCCAGAAGTGTGTCCCTGCACTCCTACCTCAGTCACATTGAAAGGCTCTTCCCGAGTGTGTTCTTCTTTAAATGCAGTTTTCCATATCCCTTTGAAGTAAATGACATTCACGAAGACCAGCGCAGTATTGAGATCAACAGAGTCCGACACAAGGAAGTCTTGGATCCGTCCTTTAAGAGAGAGGGCAGAGAGGGGTGAGATACAGCTCCTCTGGTGTGCACAAATCTCTGTGATGTAGGGTGGGGGTTCCTGCTTCGTGGAGTTTTGTTTTCATAGCAATAAGCAACCTGCTCTTGCTTGACCCACCTTTTCTAGAGATTATGAGGAGAGGAAGACAAGGATATAGTTTGTGGTAGGTGAGGGAGAATACCTGCTACCCATTTTTCAGTCCTTACCATTTGTCTCTTTCTCCACCCAGGAATTAATGAGCTGTCTTGCTTCCTCTGCAGCTGTTTTGAAGTCAACTTCTTCCAGCTCTGCTTTGTAGAATTTCTTTGCACACTTTATGTATTCCTATAAGCAGAAGGTTTACAGTTGTCAGGCTGAGGAGAACTTGAAATTATATGAATGTGTAACGCAAGATTATGAAATAAAGCAGAATTGTTAAAGGAACAGTGATGGTTTACTCCTGGGTTTGAACATGTCAGACACTGAACATGTCAGTCACAGCTGTCTTCCTGTAACTGAGTCTTAAAGCTGTACAAAAAAGACTGCTTTATATATACAGGTGTGGCACTTTTTGATGAGGCAGGGTTCTAAGTTAAAATTTTGATTTATTTTCATTGTTTTACTAAAACAGTTTCAGTTTAACATGTGTTTCTAAGGGCAGACAAGGTTTGTCTCCTTCTCTTTGTGTCCACTCTTTATTTTGAATATTGTGTTCTCACATTCTTAGATTTTAAAAGCAAAGTTTCCTTTCACTGGGAAGATTTCATATTTGGCTTTGAAAAAATACAAATTTGACAATTTCATTCTTCATTATTTCAAGTAATAAAATGTATTTAATTTCCCTTAAAAGTTACATTTTTCTTTAAAAGCCATTTTTCTAGCAAATTAACAACAATCTTGATTACTCCCTACGATTTGTAACATAGGCATATTTTATGCCATTATACCTTTTACCTTCATCTAACAGGCACAGAAAGGTCCAAACTCATTCTGTACCAGTTCCCCTCATGGCTCACAACCACCTCTTCACCAACAGAGAGTGGGCCACTGTTGGTGGTGCATCTCTAGGGCGGAGTCACAGGGGATTTACAGGAAATCTCATGGAAGTCAGTTCACAATATAACTCACCTGAAGAATAGGGTATGTTTTTTCAATATAGAGTCTGTCAGCAATCCTGAGTGAGTGAGTAGCATTTTGCCTGCTGATGTCTGAGAGAAGATCCTTGATTGATTTGTGGATGTACTCAGCAGTGCCACACTGAGGTCATGACATGAAAAAAAGAAGATAGATTGCATAAGGAAATAAGATCCTAAAGTATTGTCCCTTTCAGTTAAGAGTGATGCTACAGGGCAGTCTTCCCCCACAGACTGTCACCTTTGGGACAGCTGGTGCTGTGGTGGTGGTGCATTGAACTGGCAAGTTCATCCTTGTCAAGACAAGTCCCCTGAAGTGTGTTTTTTATGAGATCCTGTTGTGTTCCTGTCACTGAGACTTCTGGGCTCTTTTCTGCTCAGCATCGTCCTGCCCAGCTGAAGATCAAACTGCTGTACCCTGGCTCAAGGTGGTGAGCCCCATTCACAGGCCATCCCCCAGCAGCACTTGCCTGGGAAGGCACCCTGGTGCCCAAAGCATTCTCCCCATGCCATTACTTATTTTGGTGCAAGATAAGCAACCTGCTGTCTTTCTATGTTTGTTAAAAACCAAGTGAATCACACCCTCCTTCCACAGACCCACAGATCCCCTCGGTTTGAGGCCATTACCGTAGTTTTTGTCAGGGTCTGAAACTGCCAGGAGGAGAGGCAGAACAGTTCTACTTTTGTTCTGAGGAGAAAGTAAGACAGAAAGGAAGATTAAGTTATTTCTCTACCTGGGAGTCAGTAATGTCTCCATCTCCTGTAACATTATCAAAGTGAAGAACCTGCAAGAGAAAATACCAGTGGTAGAAATGAGAAGCATGACCAAAAATAATGTGAATTCATGATTTACACACGTTGCTTGAGATAAAACTGTTGGCTCAGAAAAAAAAAATTCTAACTGAGAAAATAGACTAACTGAAAATTTACAGGTGAGCTTCCGACTGGTCTATGCCCTCTGTGACTTGCTTGGAAACTGTAAATACCACTCTTTGCTTAGATGACTTTTTTTCTAGTGAATGTCTAGAAATTAATTGAGTAACATTTTATGTATTGCTAAAAATACTGTGTCTTCCTCTCTTTCTGGGATTTGTCTTTTTTATATATCAAAAAAGAAAATCTGCTTACATTATTTGGAACTCGTCAGAATTTAAAAATCATAAAATATAATTGCCTGACTGGTCATCTATTTTGCTATTGTCCCTGAGATTTTTTTTTATGTTTAAGTCAACTGCCAGTTATATTAAAAATATACATATTTTTTATTATTATTTTCTATATATAACTCTGGATTCAGTTCTCCATTTTGTGACTTTGGCTTTGTTCTTGTGCATTAAAACAGGTGAGAACCTCATCAGTGGACAATATTTTTCAGTGATGTTACTCAGAAGGAACAAGTAGTACAAGTAGAGTTCACTTTACACCCGTGTAAATAACTTACCTTCTCCATCTGGGTTTGAGTCTTACCCCTCGCTCCCATGTACACCAGGGCCAGGGTGGAAAGCATGCTCAGGGAGGAAAAGAGCACGTTGTCATTGCTGCGGTGAAATTTCACTTCTTTGAATACATCAAAACAAAATTCTGCATTTGCTGCACTGATGGAGCCCATCATGAAACCCCTGTTGTCTGAAGGAAACAGAAAGAGTCTGACTTACTATGCTGAAATAGGTCAATTGTATTGCAAAAAAGGCAGTGCACATGGATCCTAAACTTAGTGCACAGGCTTTTTTCAGCAAACAGAATCCAGTGGTGTGGATTTAAAAGGCAGACACACTTCTGGATTCATGAGCAATCAAAGTGCTGGACATCTGCCATCTGTGCATAGACTGGTGAAAGAAGACAACACAGACTAGAAAATGCAGTACATCAAGGTCTAATGAAACAGTATAATGTTTATACCACTTATAGCTTAAGGTCTTGAGGATCTTCAAGCAATTTGTTTCCCACTGCAGCTGCTAGGGAACAAAATCCAGGGTACTCTGTCACATGTATCACAGTACCCATGGAATCAACGTGTTCATGTGAGAATCATCTCTCAATGGGATAATTTGAACAACAATGCATGTAACTGTTTCCCTGATAGAATGGATGCTCATTCTCTCTCTAAATTGAACTGATTATATAGGTAATATAAGGTAGATTTTTTATTATTTACCTATTCTTCTTACTATTATACTTTAGGCTTTAAGCTGCATTTATGTTCTTGGTGAAGAAACAGATTCATGAAGCAAATGCTTGGGGGTATTTTTGTTGTTGTTTATCTTTGAAAATGTAACTATTAAAGATAACACAGAGCTGTAGAATGATGGGGTCATTTGAACATTCTGCACTCCTTGATTTCATTCAGAGAATATCTCACATAACCCCTGGAATTGAAACAAATTTGATTTCGCCTTCTAATACTAAATGAATAACTAAAGGGATAGAGGAAGAAGGAAGAAAGTCTGTTGTGACTTATCACCAGCTTTTCAATGTGGAAGAGTTAGTAAACAAAAAAATAGTTCATAAAGACAAATACTTTCACTCTATGCATGGCAGACTGTGAAACACTAAAATAATACAGAAGACACATATGAAGGTAGGTAAGGTTTCTGCAGAAGGCATCCTTTGATGATTAGTTTCTTCAACTGATATTGAAGACCATAAACATGAGGTTACATCAATACGATTTTAAGTATTGTAAAGATAATTGGTTTTTGTCTTGCAGATTAGAACTTAAATCATAATTGAAATAAATGCTTACCTTATCAGATTCACCTGGGAATGGATAGCACAGCTTCTCAGCTGTACTTGGGGCAGACTTGACGAACCCCTTGAAATATATCTTGTGTTATTTTGTGACACGCCCCGTGCTGCCTGTTCTGTGTTTACCCAATAAAGTGATGGATGGAGCCCAATGTCAGACATGCACTTTTACTTGGAAAGAGTCCAGTCTTTGAAACAAAAAAAAAGCCTAAATGATAGGTTTTTAACCTAAAGTTTCCTAAAAGGAAGATTTATCATCATAGCACATGAAACCTGGCAGAAAAAACAGAAGCACACTGAAATGACTGAAGCAAAAATAATGATGAAAGCTATTCACTGGAACTTGAATACTAAGTATGATTTGGTTATGGCAGCAAATAGTGTAACATAACTTGTGAAAATAAAACAAAAAAAATGGTGAGAAATTCAGTCTTGCAGAATGTCTGTAAGGAATTTTGCGTTATTTTCCATAATATTCCTCTGTCTTGAGTAGTGACAGGTCAGATTCACCTCAGAGTCACCATTCTGTGAGCTCAAAAATTTTGGTAAGATCAGCATATGCAGGACTGTATTTTTTGCAACTTTTCTCCCATTTTGGCTGGACTACCAGTATCACCAGTCTTTCTTTCCACCAGAATCCATAGCTCTTCCTAAGGAAGATAATTTCTGTGGAGAAAATTTGCTACCAAGGAACGTAAGAAAGAGCATACCCTTTCAATGTGTGTCGCCAAATTTAATAAAAGTGAAGTAGATTTTTCTGCAAGAAGTTACATGTAATTGCCTGGTGTCCCTTACTGTATTGTAAAAGACCACTGTCACAGTGTTTCACAGAGCACAGTTTTTCATTCCAGAGCAATCTAGCTCAAGGAACTCAGACACACTCACATCAGTGGAACAAAACCCTCAGTGAGCATATTTTGGGAATACAAATTAATTTCAAAAGCAATGTTCAGAGCATCTATATAGAGAAGAATTACAGAGCTGAAGAAAAATGCGTTGGGGAAAGAAAGGTTGAGACAATAAGAAAGACAAGATTTCTGTAACTTTTTAAATTCAGGCATCAGGATATTTAGATCCCAGTCAGATGCTACCAGAAAAGGATTTGAAGTTGCCGCTATAATTTTGAAGGGTAGTTTAAGGTGTGCTGTTCTTTTCCACAGGTCACAGCACCGGATGCTAGGTTCAAAATGTGCCTTTTGTACGTACAGAGACCATTCTTACAAGACCATTCTTACCATTCTTACATTCTTCCACAAGCAGCTCCTTTAACCAACTGCGTGGTTAAAGGGTTACCATACACAGGCACATCAGCTGAGCAAACCAGCTGAAGAAACATTCATGGTCTGCAAGACAGACATAATGTACAATAGCAAGCAGAAACCAGTTGCATAATTCTTTTGAAATAAAAGAATGGACAGACAATAAAAGAAACTGCTTTGACCTCTTAAATGCTGTGTAATTTTAAAACAGAAATCCAAAGTCAATACACAAAATGGCTCTGAAATTGTCTAGAACAAATTATGTCTCAGGAGAGTAGAGGCGGTCTTTTTAACCCCTTTAGTTGTCTGTGCAAGAGGAAAGCCTCTAAATCATCCCTACCTTTCTCCCTAATAGTCTTTCACAATGCCATTCAGCTGAAGTTGCTCATGCAATAAGAACCATGAAGAGCTGGGTCTGGACTGGTGCATTTACATCACACTGGTACTTTACATGGCACAGTGTGTGATCCAGGCCAGTCTGCTACAACCCTTGTTATGCAGGAACAGGGCTTTTGAGGAAAGATCTTTAGACCTTGACCGATTCAGGTGGCTCATCACTGCAGAGAGAATCGCTGCAAAGAGAATGAGCTATTCTCTCAGGAGCAGTGTGTAAACTGGTCATCACTGTTGTGAGTCCCATTTAGCTGAAAAGGGTCCCACCTTGCTGGAGGGCAACAGGTCAAATGGATTCATGTGCCTGTGTATGGTAACCCTTTAACCACGCAGTTGGAGTGCTCCCTAGACAGCAAGCTGTTCCTGCAGCTGCTGCCTTTCCATCTGGAGACTGCCTTGTTTCTGTTCAAACAGGCTTCTACGCTCGTGGCCATGGTCCATTGCAGTACACTTGACAGCTCAGAAGGCAAAGGAGTAGCCAATGTATTTTACCCTGTCAGTTCTAACCTTCGATTATGCCTTGAATCTTTTTCCTTGACAATCTGACTGTGTAATGGTGTGCTTCAACTGACCATATGTGAGCCACCTTGGCGCCTGTGCACCATCTGCCTGAATCACATTTCTATCATCATAGACAGCCTGTAAGTTGGTAGCTACAAAGATGTCCCATGAGTTGGTACAGTTGTTTTGTCACAGCCAACTCACAGCATTAATGTTGTTAGCAAAGTATTTCTGAGTTGAATATATTCATTAATGAAAGAAATGTTTTGGTTTTACATTAGAGAAGAGGCAGTCCACTGCTCAAGAAGCATGTTAATGCACAACCCAGGTTACCAGTTTTGCTAGCATTTTTATTTTTTATTGGTCAGATGAATGATTAATGTAATGTAAGTTGCAGAAGCAACTAAATCATTCCACAAGTAAAAATCTTGATTATGATCAGTTATCAGCACAGAATTGTAAGAATATAAGAGGTAGTGCCTGGTCAACTGGGTGACTTTAGACCTGTCATGAAGTCTAGTGAGGTTAAGCAAACCTCCCTGCAGTTGAAATGCTTCCTTGGATAAAAGATAATGGAATGCCCTGTCCAGCACAGCTATGTAATGCAGCACAAACACAAAAGGATGTGTTTATCCGCATATCCTTGTTTGACAATGGTTGTCCCAAGAAAGAGGTCAGCTAAGGCTCTGCTGCCCTTTCCTCTGCCAGGCATTTCATTGTGGTGCTGTCCCTAAACCAACAGACTCTTGGACTCTTTGTGGTGCTGTCCCTAAACCAACAGACTCCTGGACAAAAGGATATGAAGTCCAGGTCAGCTCACAGACCAAAGCCTCTCATCCAATCACAACATCCCACGCAGAGCTCAAGATTTTGTTCGCATCCATGCTGCTGTTCTTTTGTCAGTGGGAAGGAGCATGCTGATTGTTTCGTGTTTGTCTTGCTCAGAGTGAGTGCCAGTGATTGTTCAGTTAGCTGCCATTGCAGACCTTGCAATGCTGCAAGGTGCTGTAGCCATCAATGATGGTTTCTCTCTCAGCTGTCGTGTAGGACATGTTCTTTCCCCAGTCTGAATAAAATTTAGGGGTCTTGTACAAACTCCTTCAGACAGGAGCTCTTAGCCCACCTGGTATCTTTCATTGACAGCCCCATGCCATCCTGAAGTGCTGGGCATCTTTGCTTGCAGTGCTGCCTTGGTCACTCACAGGCTGTGACAGGGCTATGCATACCTCAGTGTTGGCAGAGTGAATTTCTCCAGTGAAGTCATCTTCAGAAGGATCCTGTGATGGATTTGGTCACAAGTGGCTCACCCTTACTGCATCTGCTTAGCAGTGCACACAGCATCCAGGGTCTGCAGCTGTACAGGTTCTGGACCAGCACACACAGCTGTCCCTTTACCAATCACCATAGCTCACATGAAGTCCCTTATTCATCCCTCAAGTCCATGGAACCAGCCAGCAGCCAGGGTGAGGCTGTGGATGGCCTTACTCACTGGCTCCTAAGGAGGCAGCAGGGTAACCGGGTCCTTCCACCTGGCATACACACATGGCAGGATGGGTGGCCACTGGCATTGGCACGACAGTGCCACATGGGAGTGCCACATTGGCTGTGCCACATGGGAGCTTGGTTACCAGCATCCCTCCCCACAGAGAAGCCTGCTTGTGGCAGCCTGTGACTGACATTATCCATATCACCATGCCAGTTAGGTTACCTCCCACCACTCACTGGAAGTCTGCCCAGCATGTCCTTTGTCTTGGCACATGCTCCTGGGAAAAATAGCATTTTCCTTTTGCACAAAATAGGATAAACTAATCTCTTGGTTTGCCTCAACACAGACATCCTTCCACAAAGCCTTCCTCTCCTCTGAACAGTAGCCTAGTGAGATTCTTGACATCATTTCTGACGCCTCCTGCAGGGAAAAACTGCTGCAGAAAAGGAGAAATGTCACTGCATGAGGGTCCATGCCATCATGTTGGCTTTGCAAAAAAGAGCTGGGAGTCCTGGCAGATACCAAGTTGACCACAAGTAAGCAATGTGTCCTTGTGGCAAAGAAAGCCAACAGCACAAGGGGATGCCTTAGAAAAAGTATTGCCAGCTGGTAAAGGAAGGTTTTCCTGCCTCTTTACTGAGCAGTGATAGGACCACAGGTGGAATGCTCTATCTAGCTCTGGGCTTTCCAGTACGAAAGAGATGTGGATGTACTGGAGCAGGGCCAGACAAGAGCCACAAAGATGATGAAGGGATTGATGTATCTGTCATGAGAGGAGAGGCTCAGAGACATGGGACTTTTTACCCTGGAGAGGAGAAAGTGGTGGGAGATCCCATCCATGTGCATAACCTTCTTGAGGGGAGGGTAAAAAGCAGATGGAGCTAGGCTTTCTCTTGTGAACAGGCAAGAGGGAAGGGATACAACCTGAAATAGCAGAAATTACATTTAAACATAAGAAAAAACACCTTCTTGTAGATAGGGAGGTAAACTCAGGTTGCCCAAAGAGGCAGTGGAGTCTCCATCCTTGGAAATATTCAAAACACAGAAGGACATGGTCCCAAGCAATCTGCTGTAGCTGACCCTGATTGAAAGGGGGAGCTTGGAATAGAAAATCAGCAGAGGTCACTTCCAGTCTCAGCTGGTCTCTGCTTGTGTGTTATATCTAGAGGAAGGTCTCAAGGGAGATGGAGAGAGCAGGGTTATTGCACATTAATGTGCAAAGAAAACACTGTGGTGTGGATGAGGCACTTGGAATGGGAGCGCATGGCACGTTTCACAGGCAGCTACTGTTTCCATGCTGTATGGAGAGAAATGTTGCCTCATAGTGGCAGACCTTTGGATGTCTCTTTGTGCTTTCTGGAGGGGTACAATTTGTACCACAAGATGCAGGAGGTTTCAGATTTTGTCTTGTTACCTGCTAAGCCTTCCTTCTGGTGCTGCATAGCAGTCTGTATGAGAAAAAGGGCCTCAATTCTTCAGAAAACCCTTTGGAAGGCTGTGACAAAAATGCCAGTAGCAACAAGGATGTTTTCAAGGTTTATTTATTTTCTCCTTTTATCATGAAAACTTTTGGAGCATTTTAATATTGATAAAAGCAAATAATAAAGCAAGTTACATGTTTCATAAAGTATTTCTAAATTTGCACTTTTTCCTGCCTTCTATCTTTTCTTTTGGGAAAGGGAAAGCTTTGTACTTGCCTCTGAGACTCATGACCCCTTTGCTTTTTTCCCATTCCTTCATNACAAGTGGCTCACCCTTACTGCATCTGCTTAGCAGTGCACACAGCATCCAGGGTCTGCAGCTGTACAGGTTCTGGACCAGCACACACAGCTGTCCCTTTACCAATCACCATAGCTCACATGAAGTCCCTTATTCATCCCTCAAGTCCATGGAACAAGCCAGCAGCCAGGGTCCTCACTGGCTCCTAAGGAGGCAGCAGGGTAACCGGGTCCTTCCACCTGGCATACACACATGGCAGGATGGGTGGCCACTGGCATTGGCACGACAGTGCCACATGGGAGTGCCACATTGGCTGTGAGTCTCCATCCTTGGGTTACCAGCATCCCTCCCCACAGAGAAGCCTGCTTGTGGCAGCCTGTGACTAACATTATCCATATCACCATGCCAGTTAGGTTACCTCCCACCACTCACTGGAAATCTGCCCAGCATGTCCTTTGTCTTGGCACATGCTCCTGGGAAAAATAGCATTTTCCTTTTGCACAAAATAGGATAAACTAATCTCTTGGTTTGCCTCAACACAG
Organism: Aleadryas rufinucha; assembly: GCA_013397815.1. Lineage (NCBI taxonomy): Eukaryota > Metazoa > Chordata > Aves > Passeriformes > Aleadryas > Aleadryas rufinucha. The sequence goes on from VZTH01002025.1 coordinate 77,098, forward strand.
ACATCCTTCCACAAAGCCTTCCTCTCCTCTGAACAGTAGCCTAGTGAGATTCTTGACATCATTTCTGACGCCTCCTGCAGGGAAAAACTGCTGCAGAAAAGGAGAAATGTCACTGCATGAGGGTCCATGCCATCATGTTGGCTTTGCAAAAAAGAGCTGGGAGTCCTGGCAGATACCAAGTTGACCACAAGTAAGCAATGTGTCCTTGTGGCAAAGAAAGCCAACAGCACAAGGGGATGCCTTAGAAAAAGTATTGCCAGCTGGTAAAGGAAGGTTTTCCTGCCTCTCTACTGAGCAGTGATAGGACCACAGGTGGAATGCTCTATCTAGCTCTGGGCTTTCCAGTACGAAAGAGATGTGGATGTACTGGAGCAGGGCCAGACAAGAGCCACAAAGATGATGAAGGTCTTGATGTATCTGTCATGAGAGGAGAGGCTCAGAGACATGGGACTTTTTACCCTGGAGAGGAGAAAGTGGTGGGAGATCCCATCCATGTGCATAACCTTCTTGAGGGGAGGGTAAAAAGCAGATGGAGCTAGGCTTTCTCTTGTGAACAGGCAAGAGGGAAGGGATACAACCTGAAATAGCAGAAATTACATTTAAACATAAGAAAAAACACCTTCTTGTAGATAGGGAGGTAAACTCAGGTTGCCCAAAGAGGCTGTGGAGTCTCCATCCTTGGAAATATTCAAAACACAGAAGGACATGGTCCCAAGCAATCTGCTGTAGCTGACCCTGATTGAAAGGGGGAGCTTGGAATAGAAAATCAGCAGAGGTCACTTCCAGTCTCAGCTGGTCTCTGCTTGTGTGTTATATCTAGAGGAAGGTCTCAAGGGAGATGGAGAGAGCAGGGTTATTGCACATTAATGTGCAAAGAAAACACTGTGGTGTGGATGAGGCACTTGGAATGGGAGCGCATGGCACGTTTCACAGGCAGCTACTGTTTCCATGCTGTATGGAGAGAAATGTTGCCTCGTAGTGGCAGACCTTTGGATGTCTCTTTGTGCTTTCTGGAGGGGTACAATTTGTACCACAAGATGCAGGAGGTTTCAGATTTTGTCTTGTTACCTGCTAAGCCTTCCTTCTGGTGCTGCATAGCAGTCTGTATGAGAAAAAGGGCCTCAATTCTTCAGAAAACCCTTTGGAAGGCTGTGACAAAAATGCCAGTAGCAACAAGGATGTTTTCAAGGTTTATTTATTTTCTCCTTTTATCATGAAAACTTTTGGAGCATTTTAATATTGATAAAAGCAAATATTAAAGCAAGCTACATGTTTCATAAAGTATTTCTAAATTTGCACTTTTTCCTGCCTTCTATCTTTTCTTTTGGGAAAGGGAAAGCTTTGTACTTGCCTCTGAGACTCATGACCCCTTTGCTTTTTTCCCATTCCTTCATTTTGACCATTGTTTTTGCTCAGGAAACAACACTGGTCACTGAGGCATATCTTTGTGCTTTAAGCACTTTCCAGTTTAATAATCATAGGAAGGAAAGTTAGCAAATCTAACCCTTTTGAAGTCTTCTTATTGTTTAAGTGTACAGGCTTTTAGATTTAACAGACTGGATCAACTGCTGGCACAAGAGATGCAGAAAGTGATTAAACTGCTTATGGCAGGCCTTGAGATGTTGAAATTTTGCATCTCTTAGAACACTTTAGACCACTGCTTTAATTTCTAAAGAACAAAAATTAAAGTATACTTTGGAAAATAGCTGTCTTTACCACTGAAAAACAGCTGAGTCTGTATCACAAACATCCCGATGATATTCAAATAATGTGGATGTCAGACAGGAGCACCAGCTTCTTTCCTCTACAGGTCTGCTTTTTTCATACCACACTAGGTGTTAAGGTGAAAATAGAATCATAGAATCATAGAATGTCCTGAGTTGGAAGGGACTCATCAGGATCATTGCAGTCCAACTTCTGGCCCTGCACACGACAGCCCCAAGAATCACACCATATACCCGAAATCATTGTCCAAACACTTCTTGAACTCTGTCAGTCTTGGTGCTATGTCCACTTCCCTGGGGAGCCTGTTCCAGTGCCCAACCACCCTCTGGGTGAAGAACCTTTTCCTAGCATCTAACCTAAGCCTCCCCTGACACAAATCCCTGATATTCCCTCAGGTCCTGTTACTAGTCACTAGAGAGGAGACAAGTTCCTGGTCCTTTGCTTCCCCATGTGAGGAAGCTGTAGATTGCAGTGAGGTCTCCCCTCAGTCTCTTCTTCTCCAAGCTGAACAAACCCAGATCTTGGCCGCTCCTTTTAATTGCTTCCCCTCAAGACCCTTTACCATCCTCATGGCCCTCCTTTGGATGTTTCCCAAAGGCTTATTGTCTTTTTTTATACTGCAGCACCCAAAACTGCCCTCAGCACTCGAGGTGAGGCCGCCCCAGTGCAGAGCAGAGCGGGACAATCCCCTCCCTTGCCCAGCTGGTGATGCTGTGCCTGATGCACCCCAGGACACGGCTGCCCCTCCTGGCTGCCAGGGCACTGCTGACTTGTATTCAACTTGCCACCACCCAGGACCCACAGTCCCTTCCTGTGGGGCTGCTCTCTAGTGTCTTGTTCCCTAGTTTATACATCCATCCAGGGTTTCCCTGTCCCTTATTGTTGGAATAGCTGATATTAACCTCCTCTCAAAACTCTCAGTGGGGAAATGCTCTGCCTAAGAGTATTCTTTCTTATGCCCTTTGAGTTATATGATTTTTCAGATGATTTCATCATCTTAAATGCCAGAGTTGCTGGAATAGTTGTTCCTTGAAATATTTATCTGACTAATAGTGCATCTTTACTACCCATTGTAATTGTATTGAAAAAATATGTAAGAACAAGTTAATATTCCATTGGGCAATTTCTTGGTAATCTGTACTACAGAGAGTAATCAAACTCTAGATGTGTGCATTCATTTATTTCATAGATGTGTAGGAAACTTCATATTTTATTCATTCTAAAAACAGGAAGATTTTGTATCAAATCCCATTTTGCTCATAACAGTTACCAATGTAATAATATTTTTAAGGGTTTGTCATCCAGAAAATTAAGAAAATTCACATAATTTCATGACAAGCATTTGTGACTTTCTTTTATTATGTAAAGAAAAAAAAATCAATTAAATGCATCAAAATCAGTAATATATGATTAGAATGAAAACAGGTCATAATATTGTGCCAAAAATCCATATTTGGAGATGCTAGTGGACACAGAGGAAAAAAAGAGAATATTAGGATTCTCATGTATTTCTTGAAAAAGGAGATGCATTCTTGACTATCATGGGAATAGAGAAGTCCAGCTACATTCATGGAATAATAATCTATTTGTGTTTTTAACATACAAGAGCTTTCCAGGAACAAATTGAAATTTACTTGCTAAGCAAGATCAACAGAGACAGGAATTATTTTAAAAGCTGTGTCTTTTCATAAAACTCCCATGGAGAAAGCAGATTCTTTAACACCACTTACGGGATTTTTCACAAAAATCAAAATGTTCTCAAATTTGAAGTGACTTCCAATGTTTTAAACAAGAATTCAGACAACTCTTTTGCCTGGCAGTTCTGAGTCCTGGATCATCTGGATCATCCAGATATCCATGTTTCAGGCTTGAAATCTATACTCTGTGACAAGGCACAACTGCACCTAGACAAAGTTAGATCTCCTTGCACATTCTGAAGTGGAAGGGAAACTCTCCATGACTTTGGAGAACCTCTGAAAGAAATTCAGAGGTTCTCCATGTACGTGAGGTACTCATGGTGAGAAGACAGCTCTGGTGATAGTGGATATGTGCACCATTTCCCAACAGCTAAGTAAAAGTAAAAATTTTACATAGGCACCAATTAATACCCTGCATAGCAGAATCTTGTCCACAAGCATCTCCTCAAACTGGTGATCTCAAAGCCAGTGTTTCGGGAACAACATGGGTTTGTCAGCAGGATACAACCAGGGAATGGGATGAGCATAGCCCATGGCTTTCCATGTAATGGAATACCAAAGATTTGGAGTCATGTCTGCAACTAGTTCTTCAAGTGAAAATCATTTGACTCCTTCCTGGCTTGTGAGTGCCTCTATTCTCTGTGGGCTCAGTCTTTGCTTGGCTCAATCAACACTGAAACCAGTCTGAGAAGGGAAAGGAGCAAATGCACTTGCTGCTGTTTCCTCACCTTCGGGTGTGTCTTTGCTATGGAAGCTTCAGGAAAGGGCATGACTTAGAGTAGCCTTTCCACTTGCAGAAAATATTGAAGAGATGAGATTATACTACAATACTAGAGTAAAGGGGGTCTGTTTCTGAGGGGAACATAAGCATTATTTCCAGCCCTTTTCTCTTTAGGGAGAACAATATCTACCAAAGAGGAGGATCATGTCACTTGGATTGTGTTTGACCAAGAAAAGGAATGGGTGGTCAGCCCTAAACTCTTCAGACTCAGAGGAATGTTGGATGTCTTCTGTGTCATCTGCTGACCCAGCCTCCTCAGTGCCCTCTTCAGTGACTTCTATGTACGCCTCATGGACGGCCTCAGACACCCTCAGGCTCCCTGCTGAAGAGATGCCAGAGAGATTGGCTGAGGGGCTGAACAGGTCAGTCATACCCAAGGACATTAAGACAGATGTGAGGTTATATTTCTCTTCAATCTTCATGCGTGGGAGGTACACTTTCACTCTCTTCTTTTCCATCACCTTGGAACTGGTCCACTCTGTAAGTTTTTCGAAGCTGATTTTGTTCTCAAGCTGCAAAGAGAAGCAGGGAATGAAATGCCTGGGATGCAAATCCAGCTTCCTCCTACCATTCATTTCTATCAAGGCTACCATAAAAGTAAAACCCCAATCAGAATGGCCCCTGAAGCGCTTCCTATTGGCATCCTTCTTGCAGTTTTTTAATTGCCTCTCCAGTACTGCCTGTGTCACTCTCCTTTTATTCAGTTCTTTACCAACTTGACACATCCCCTTTTGTCCAACTAATCTTGTGTGTCATGAGGCGCAACCCAAACAGTTTCACACCCTAGTAAATTAGTCAGCTTGTGAAAGATTGCAAAAAAAAAGGCCGTGAAAATTTACCTACAGTTGATAGTACCTAACAAATGCAAATTCTTCTATGTATTTAATAACTCTACTTTATAATTTACAAATATTGCTGAAATAAGAGTAATTGTTCATATATTGAACAATTCCCTTTCTTGAGTACAGATAGATAATTTTATAACACTGCCCATATATCCATCCTCTTCTTCATCTTATAAAACTGAGTTCAGGACTCTCCTAAGAGGCTCTGCCTGAGCACCTGGACATATTTTGTGTTCCCCTGCCTGCCCAGCACAGCTGTGGTGTGGGCAGCTGGGATGTCAATGGACAGCAAAAGGTCTGACAGCAGCCAAGCCCCACTGAAGTCATAATTCTTCTGCTTCCCCTGCCAGGGCCGTACCTGCTCCAGGCCAGAGATGTCATCAGGCAGCAGCACCAACAGGCTCAGCTCTCCGCTGGCATACGGAAGCTCCAGGATCTTAATTTTCTCTTCAGCCACTCTTGCCACTTTGAAGGTGCTGTTCTGGCACATCATTTGCACGGGTCTGCTCTCTTTCTGCAAAAACAAAAAAATGTGAGATGATGTGATGGGGGAGCAATCTTTTCTTTGGTCAGACAAATGTACAAGGCCTTTGAAAGGACAGGACTCAATCTTTAATCATGCTGCCTTTGGAGAAGAGCTGTGTCTCCATTTTTGTCTCTTCTGCTGGTGTGCTCTCTCAGACACAGCTTTTTGTAAATCTGGCAGTGAGGGACCCAGGTAAATCACCCAGCCAATGACAATAGAATTGTAAATACAACAAATGCATAGCTGGCCAGAAGCTGTGTCTGTGCCCTCCTACCTCAGTCACATTGAAGGGCACTTCCTGAGTGTGTTCTTCTTTAAATGCAGTTTTCCATATCCCTTTGAAGTAAATCGCATTCACAAGGACCAGTGCAGTGTGGACATTAACAGAGCTTGGTTCAAGGAAATCCTGGATCTGTCCTTTAAGAGAGAAGCAGGGCACAGGGTGTTAAGTTTCATAGCATTTTACAAGTCAATCAGTATATTGCTCCTGCACTTGACTTATTCTTCTCCAAAAGTCTGCACATGGAATTAAGGTTCATGAGGATGATTTAATAATACACTGAAAGACTGGCATCTAGCAAGACATATCTGCAAGAAGACAGGTACATTCAAGAGTGTTATAGATCCCCAGGAATATTTCTAACCACTGCTTGGGGAAAAAAAAATACATATATATAGAAAGGAAAGGGAGAAGGAAGCACTAACACAGATTCTCTCTTTCTCACTGTTTCTTTCTCACAATTCACTCTTGGTTTTTCCTACCACCTCAGCACCATAAATGACCACAAGATTTTGAATCATTTATTTCCCGCCCTCAGCTTAGTGTGCATTGCTTTCTCCCCTGGAAGTCCACTACTTACCCTCCAGCACATCCTTGTAAAATTATGCCAATATTGTACAGAAGCTGGGACTAACCTTTCATGAATTAAGCTCTCCAGACACAAAAAGTGTGCATATTAAGTGTGCATATCGTGGCACCTCTGCCTTTGCCAGATGTGTTTAAAACGCACTGTCACTGCCACATAGGTGCAATAGAGTCATCCATTTCCAGAGAAAATATCCACTAATGGGGACAGGAGGAGAAAATTTCTCCTCCAATGTTTAGTCTTTTCAGAAATTGCTAAAATACAGTTGTCAGAGGGAAGTATATTCCATAACCTTGTCTGACTTACCATTTGTCTGATTTTTCACCCAGGAATTAATGCGCTGTCTGGCTTGATTTGATGCTGTTTTGAAGTTGACCATTTCTAGACCAGATCTATACAGTTTCTTCACACATTTTGAGTAGATCTGTAAAGACACCAATTGTAGCCGCCAAACAAGTAACTTTTTAAAAACAGTATGAAAGTGAAATAAAATATGGATAATAGGATTTTTATAGTGATGTCATGGTTAAGGTGTTCTCATTGCTTACTATCTGAAAGAATTTGCAAAACTGGGCCAGAAAAATTATTGTGTTTTATGACAATTTCGGAACTGACATCTTTACTGTGTGACCAGTTAAAAGCATATATTACAGAAGTTTAAGTATTTTCTGGAAGAAAGCCTGATCCAAACCCACTGTTTTCAGGTTCACTTCAGACTATCTTATTATCTTTAAGGCCACTTCCTTTTTTTAAAGCATTTTTCCTTATTTTTAAAGATAAGAAGTTCCTTTGATTTAGAATATTTGTATCTTTTGTTTTCAAAGTGTGAAAGAAAGATTTTGACACTTTCAAAATTTGTTTATGAGGTGAGTTTTCAAGTGAAAAAATATGCCAAAGTCAGAATATTTTTGGGGGAAAAAAAACAAACTACCAATTAAAATTAAATACTTCAGGGGAAGTGGGGAGTGGGGAATTACATTACTAATAGTTTTGTTTATTACTTCATTCATTTTTTAATAGGGCCATTTTTTTTCATCAAATTGCTTTCTATTTAGACTGTTGCCAGGGCCGTGGCAAAGGGGAAACACCAGTAGGGATAATTGGATTAACTGGTCACCTACTCTGGCCAGTCCTCCTGGATTACAGACTTTTACAGGGTTTAGCAAAAGATCACTTACCGGTAGGATTTGACTTGTCTTTTCAGCATAGAGTCTGTTGGCAATGTGGAGTGAATAATTGGCTTTTGGTGCAGTGATATCAGAGAGAATTTCTTTAAACAGCAGGTGGATGTTCACAGACTTGCCACACTGAGTTGTTGATAAGAAGACAAAAAAGCATAGCTGTTAGGTTATTTTATGAGAAAAAAGAATTATTTATAAGGTACAAATGACATGGGAAAACACACAGCATTTGAACATTTGCAAATGAACATGGGAGGGATGCTCAGTATAAGCAGCTAATGATGTAGAACTCATTCATAGCACATGATGCCATTCATTCTATTGGTAACAAGCAGAAAACCTCACTGATGAATCTGAAATCACATAGCTCAGGAATGAGGTGGCAAAAAGAAAAATGCAGATGTTAATTATTGCAATTGGTGACTTGTCATAGGTCATAGCCTCTAATTCTCAGCTGCTGCTTGCATTTTCATGGCATTTTTTGCATAAACTGCAGATGGAAGAAGAGAGCTAGATAGCAAGGGAGTCAGGAAATGTCTTGTAAAACAGCAAAAAATGGATCACCTGTCTTAAATCCCGAGAATGGTATTCCAGGTGACACAGGCTAAAAGCATGTAAGAAAGCTGCACAATAACAAACAGTAGCTGGGACTTTCTTTTTTGAGAATACTTGTGTTGAACTGTTCCTTTCTAAATGCTTGATGACTCCCTAAATACTCTAGCTTTAGATACTATCTTTATAAAAAAAATTTTAAAATTGTCTTTTTTTAAGTCCCACCTTGTGTTTTGGATCCCGAGTGAATGGGGGCGGACCAGGCTCCATGGCTTTTGTTATCTTTACAGAGGCAGCAGATTAATATGGGAAAAAGCATACAGGTGGTATCAAGGTATTGGGTCCCCTCATGGTTCTCTTGGGGTAGCAGTGGGAATTGGAGGCTGGAAAAGTCCCTGTGGCTTTGTAAGAGTGTGGTTACTTTCCATCCTTTGAGGATTCTGGGCGCTTTTCTATTGAAGCATCCTCCTGTCCCACTTTGGAGTCTCAGCTGGCAGTCTGCCCACTGTACCCTGGCTTCAAGTACTGAGACCCTTTCAAGTACCCCAGCAGCATTTGCAGGCATGGAGTTCATTTATATAAATGTGTATCCTGGTGCCCAAAGCATCCTATCCTGTGCTGTCACCTGCAATATGTGCAGCCTGTCTTCTTTTTCTGGTGGTGTTTTGGGGTTTTTGTTTGTTTTTGTTATTGATTGTTTGCTTGGCATTTGTTTTGTTGCTCTGTTCTTTGGGTTTTGGTGGTTTGTTGTATTTTTTTTTTTATACCTTACATCTCTTAAATTAAGAGAATTAGCAAAGGTTTGGGAAGCTGTTGAACCTACTGAAAGCACAGTCAGAATAGTCTATTCTCAGGAAAAAGACATGAAAGAGAAATCAATGTACCTTATGTTTCTGTACCTTGGTCTGGATACTTCCAAGTCCTGCAATTTTGTCAAAGTGAAGAACCTGCAATGGAAAGTAGTAATTGGGTACGTGAAGTCCACTGACAGTCACTGACATTTGTGCTAAAAATGTAGGTTTTCACTAACCAAGTCTGATTAACACATAGATGAACTGAGAAATTTAATGGGAGCTTTAAATTTAAATTTTCAGGCACCACACTGAAAATTTGTGACTGTGACCTTCAGCTTAGATCCCTTCTTTTCCAGTTAATGACATTCAGTCTATAAATCAGCTACAGCCCTACTGCATTGTATTTATAACTCTGACTTTTGTCTTCTGAATGTTTTATCTTTTGTATGTTTCAAGTTGTCCTTTCCACCTGGAAGGAATCAGGTGTGTGAGATAATACAAGCTGAAGCAAGAGACCTGCCTTAACCATTCTCCAAAACTGCTCTTTCTTAATGAAAACCAAAGGCTGCTCTTGCCCTTCATGGGGAAATGCAGTAAGTGAAAAATAGCTCCAGAACCAAACCTCACAGTTTGGAAAGACATTCTTTTGCTAGGCAGGTTTGGAAGATATAAATGGATAATCTGCTGCCTCTTTGAATGGGATCAAATAAGAATTTGTACCCATTTGTGTTACTTACCTTTTCCATCTGATACTCAGTGTTATTTCTTGCTCCCAGATAGACCATGGCCAAGGCTGCAATCATGCTCAGGGGGCAATAAAAGATGTTGTCGTTGGGACGGTGAAATTTCACCTCTTTGTATACATCAAAACAAAATTCTGCATTTGCTGCACTGATGGAGCCCATTGTGAAATCCCTGTTGTCTGAAGGAAACAGAGAGATGACTTTATGGTCATGTTATGTAGCGCTTGTTTTAAAAAGTACTTCCAATAGCCCAGAAACTGCCAGTTCGTTGCTGGTTTTGTGATGCTGAACCAGTGAATGATGTGAAGCCTACAAATTCTGTGATCATTAGAAATACTGCGACTCCTGACCCATTTGTATCTGAACGTGTTTGTTTTCTTTCAGCAAGATACTATCTCATCCCCAAGATAGTACCTTGTACTTGCCTTTTAGGAAATAGAAAGTTTCATCCACCTTTCGATATGATAAATATAACATTGAATGGATGAGTTTCCCTTTGGCCATTCAGAGGGCTCTGAATGGTGTTCGAGACAATGCAAACTTAGTATTTCATTTCTTCTATGGCTGCTCTCGATCTTTAAATCAAATGTAGTCAACTCACTATACTCCTTATATACTTGTTACTGTTGCTTAGTACAACCACAACAAATTTGGAGGTAGCTTTCCTCTAACTTATAGGAATAATAGAAATAAGTTGCTCTGTAAACCCAGCCAGTTTCTTAGATGCTGACATATAGATTAAGGGGGGTTCTGTCTTGTAGTCCTGTTGCAGATATTTAATCTCTGCTGATGCTTTTTAGCACAAGCATGCATATATTTACAAATGTATATATATATATATGTATACATACACGCACATAAACATATATATATAATATATGGGTTTTGGCAGGGAGTGAGATTGAGAAAAGAGAAATGCCTTTATTCCCAATTATTAAAATTATAAAAGGATAGTTTTAATGTGACAACAGATTTTCAACAAAAAAGAACTATTTCTACTCAGTGCTGTGTTGCACAAGCCACATATTTTGCACACTTAAAAGTATTTGACAGTCAAACAGTGTGAGATATATTGATAAGGTAAGGCAAAATTACTGTATATGCTGTCTTTTTACATACCTGTCTTATACTTACCTTAAAGTTCTTAAACATAATATCACTTATTTCTACATCTTAAAGAATACAAATTAGAAATTACATTTTCTTGGAGAAATACTTACCCCACAAACTTCAAAGAGGCATGTAATAATCCAGCTGAACCTAAACAGCTCCCTGAGCTGTTGGTGATATATATTGCACAATTTGAGACACTCCCACTGTTGCCTTCAAGGAGTCATCTTTTCACTCACTGCCTTTCGTCACAACCTCTTGATTCATTGCATTTTGAAACATTGAGCAGAGCAGTGTTAAGCTGGTACTCTACCTGCAGCAAGCCAACCTTTATTTATTGAAGTAAAACCAGATTTAAAAATGAATTATTTAAACTTTTGCTGTAACTTTCTCTTCTCCTCAGCTGTGAGGCATTGTCAGTGCTGAAAGAAGTCTAACACAGTACTCCCACAAATCATGAAGGGAAGGGTCAATGCTGGGCTAACTTCTGGAGGTCTGGTAGATATGCAACAACCCACTGCAGTATCTGTGCAGTGGGACAGAGCAAAGTTCCTCGAGAACAGTGGCAATCTGTCCTTGCCAAAATAATGTCATTCCAAGCAAAGCTAGCTGCAGGATGGTCATTCTATTGAGAGGTATTTAAAATGGATTTTTGTCCATGCTGGAACAAACCCAAAACTTTCTGTTTATTTCTCAAGACTGAAGTAGTACTGAAAGGTGCTTGGTCTGACAAAATGCAGGAGTATGTTCCTGAAGTCCAGAGACTGGTGTGGTGTAAATCTTGTACTTGTTAAAAGCACACCCACATCTATTTCTTTGCCTAGGTGAGACTTCAGAATTTTACCTGAGGCCAAACTACGAGGGTATACAGCATAAGTGTGGAGAAGGAGGGGAGAAGGTCTCTGAGGAAGATAAAACCTCATTTTGATGAAAATGTTTAGAGCAACAGTGTTGAGATGGCTTAGAGGCCTGAGGATGGGCATGGAAGAGGAAAAGATTTGAGAAACAGTCAGGAATTACATATTTCCTGGGCTGCAAGCCTGACCCCAGAGCATTCAGGTATTCAGAAATTTGTTTAAACCAGCCAGTGGGATTTAAAGGATGACTGAGAGTCAGCTTTTAATTTTCATTATGTGCAGGTCGTGGCAACAAAGCCCATGGTACTTGCACAGGCCATTCTCATAGATCTTCCATACCTGGTAACTATGGCAGGTGAATAAACTTACAGAATCTGTCTGCAGGAACATTCATGGTCTGTTAGACAATCATAATGCACAATATAAAATATAATTCAATTGTAAAAAGCTATTACTCTTTAATGAATAATAGACTTGATGAGCAGTAAAGAAACGAATCTGGCATCTGTAAAGGCCATAGGGGTGGATAAGGGAAATCCTAATTTGTACATATTGAGTCACAGAGCATACAACACTAAGTGCACCCTGTGTGAATGGGAAGGGGAGCTACTTTATCCTTAACAGTGCTGTTTGTTTTGCTGAAATGCAGGGATGTATGTGCAGAGCCTGATAATTGGGGTGGCTTTTAGTTTCCCAGTTCAGAATGAGGATGTTATAGCAGCAATGACAATGGGAAAATCTGAAGATAAGAAGGAGCTTTCCTATTAGCTTGTTCAATACTCTTTATTCTGTGAGCTGGGCTGCTGTAGCTTTTACTTTACCCACACTTACCACGCCATTACTGCCTGAGGGCACAGGTTTTGTGTGCAAAGAGCTGTCATGTGTCTTTTCTCATTCTCCCACTTTCACATATTCACTCAATAGAGTTCCAGCTATTACTCAGCAGCTGCTCAAGCACATCTTTGGGGCTTCCATGAAGAATTTTCCTGGGTACCCACACTCCTTTGTATGCTATGGTTCAATTTTTTTGTGTGGACCTCTGTGGAGATTGTCCAGGAAGGACACAACAGACACTGCTGAAATGGCCATCTCTTTGTGTAATGTCCAAGATTTTCTCAAAAAACATTTTGTTACACCAACTCTTCTGGGAGAGGGCATGTAGGTGTTTCTGGTTTGCTCTCCCATGTAATATATTTGCCTTCTTTGTGCATTTCATATGTCTACATGTGCAAAATGCTCACCACAACAGTTTCTGTGCTCAGGTACAATGGTTGAACGTCCAAAAACTGCTCAGTTCTCGAATTATGCAATCTACCCTCACGTGAAAAACTACTTTGCTAAGTCAGGCAAGATGGTTTAAAACATCCAAAGTAGAGAAGCTCATGGAGGAAAGAAAGCTTGGTTCTGCCAGTAATCATGGCTGGGGCAGTACAACTTTCTCCAGAGAGCAGTCTGTAACTGCAAAACCTTGGGTTAATTTTGGGGGTTTTTAATACATCGATTGCTAGTGCAAAAGTGGTTGCAGAATCAGCCTGGGAGTAGCTGCAAATTTTGATCAGCATCAGCTATCCGTATGCAGTCACCAACAGACAACTGCTCTTTTGTAACTTTGCCTAGCTAGGATATTGGACCTGGGGAAAACAGATGCTTTTCCTGAAATTAAAAAGCTACAAGTGTAGTACTGAAAACAAAGCAAAACAAACAAGTTAAAATCTGTTTCATATCCATGTTTGTCCCAAAAAAAGAGGTGAGCAGGGACTCTGCTGCCCTTTGTGCCTAAACCAATATATGGTGTTTGCCCCTCTTCCCTGATGTTGGCATAAAAAAGGAGGCACCAAGGAGCCGGGAAAACAGCTCTTTCCAGCATTTCTCTTTTCTTATTTTCACACTGAATTTCTTCTGGTGGCTCAGCAACTATTGGGCTGTGTTTGAGAGTAATGTTTTCTTGTACTTTGGATGGCCTGTCCATCTGCATCACACAGATTGCGCACTTAATGTGCCTCAGTGTCTTTCTTACTGGGATCATAAAGAACCAGGACTTCCTACTATAAAACTTTCTACCAGTTAGATTTTGAGGGAAATAAACACTAGTCTTCATATGGGGAGGAAAAAGTGTGACTCAAAGCTGCCCTCTTTGGCTTTTTCAATGACAATCCAAAAATCTTCTTTTGCCCTTCTTGTTTATCCATTGCAAAGCTTTTGAAGACATAATAAAAATTGTTATACGTAGGTACTAAGAAACTGTTTAAAGGAAAGCACAATTTCACAGGAAACTGAGGAGAACTGCAACCATCAGAGAGACAGAGTTCAGTGCAAATGTGAATATGTAAATCAAGAGTTACTCAGTAATCAGACTGGAAAGACACAGATCTTTCTAGTGTGGGACAAATGTGTTACTTTTCCATGGATCCTCATGCAAATACTATTTGACATCTTTTGCTTTGCCTTTTGCCAGTTTCCACACTTATAGGCTGTCCTGTATGCTGGTGTGGTTTAAGCAACACTTGGCATCAAGCCTGTCCTGGGGAGGATGCAGTGGAATGCCCTTCAGGGGTATATCTGCTCCAGGCACCATTTGGAGTTTCCAACTTTTCTCTGCTCTGCAAGCTCTATTGTTTGGCACTGCACTTTTACAAACTACAGTTTCCCACAGGAGAAGCATTTGCTGCGAGAGGGCTTATCTTCTCTTTTTAAGTAAACATCCCTGATTTTGTGGAAGCACTGCCCTCCACACTAGGAGCTGCTACCACTATGACAGCAGCAGAAAGTTACTTTCCAGCTCCCAATGTTTTTCACGACATTTTTTACATGTCTTGTAGATTAAAATGGCAATAAGAAAAGAAGATTACATAAGGAGACGATAGATTTTTTTAATTATAATTTATACTGTATTTTGTCACTGGTTCTGAATTATCTAGATATCCCTAGAGCAAGGTTTTTTTAAAAAAAAATTATAATACAAAATTACTTCTCCTGTAGTAAACTAAGTGACATCTTTGTTTCCCTGAAACCTTCTCCTTTGCTCACACAGAATTCCTGTGGTGAGATACATGCTCTTTGGGATAATATGTTGAAGCACTTGCCTTTATCACATTAATTCTTTTTTCTTTTACATTTTATCTGAAAATATAGAGGCCTGATTGTGCAAGCTAATAAATTCTAATCCCGTTCATACCCTTTTTTCTTTTAACCTAAGTAATTTATGGTGAAGACAAACCAGATCTACACAAAATTCCAATGGGAGTTGTTGAAAAACATGTATAGCTGGTTTTTGCATACTTTATTTATCAAAGAGCTAACAGCCTGTGTTTTGTGTTCTCTTACCAGCTAATTGATATGAAAAACGTATCATCTCTACAGGTAATTTTACTATTTCAGGCTGTACTTCATACTGTAATCGAAGCCATATGAGGTATCTCCACAGACTATAATGGGTCTGCTTTATTTAGCAATTCAATTTGTGTTGAGAACTGTAATTTACTGTAATTTTTCCTGCATATCTCAGCATTTGGAAGAGCCCTTTGAATCATCAGTTCTACAATGACACCAGTCTGCTTGCAGTGTTTACCTTCTCCCTGTCAGTGAGTAACAGGAAAAGGAGAAGTGAGTCATCAAAGAGTGGAATATTTTTCCTATAAAAGCAAGTATTCTTCATGTATCTGTGGATTTTGGACATTGCCTACTGCCAAACTGGTCAGGCTGCTCCCTTCTTGTGACCCTGTGCTATTCCTTCCCACCACCTACTCCACAACGTCCAGGAGGTGGTTTAGGGACCTAGATCATCAGCAAGAAAATTAGCTTTACCAGAAATTTTCGTCTTGATTTGCTTCCCAGAGAACTGCTCATCCCCAAGTCAGGCAAGTAATAGTGGTCACGTAAAAGAGGGAGCAGGTTCAGGGTTTCTGTACCCTAATGTTGAGCTGTCCAGTGCCTAAACTCAGCATGGTGAATATTTAAAAGTGGGAGGTGGACTTCAGTGTCATTTACATTTTTGAAAGGATTACCATTATTTTTACTTCTGTATTAGGCTATTCCTCTGTCCACTTAATTCTGCAAGCTACTACATTTAATATTTAGCTTGCAATGGGTTTATCATGATAAATAGTAATAATAAATAATAAAACAAACACAGACTACTCATCTAAATACCATCACTATAGATTTTTAAATTTTTTTATGTTAATGATGAATAAAGTAGCTGGAAAAAGAAACTCACAGTACCTGAGGCACCAAACAGAGCTGGCTTTTAGAAGTGAGAATGGGTGGTCATTACTCAAAGTGTAATGTGGGGATTATGTATCTCATTACCAGTCATCACACAGCAGGCCTTGTCAGAAAATTGTCCCATTACTCTGAAACTTTGTTTTTGTTATGTGGAAGTTTATAAAGAAGTTGGAGAATTTTCTTACACATACAGGGTTTTTCACAGAAAAAAAATAAGCAATGGGTCTACCCTTCTTGAGAACAAGCAAAATTACACCAAAAAATATTCTGTCTTCTCTGCTCTCTGAGAACAAACCCTGAGAGCTCCAGCTTTAAACACTGCCTCCAATCAATATTTAATAGGAGACCTGGGGGAATACTTTGCTACTCCCCTATAAAGTGGTATTTTCTTTGAGACCTTAGCTAGGTAAGGCTAAAAGAGACCAAGTACCTGAGGTTATGCTTTTAATGCAGATCCCTATCCTCCTGTCTACTTCATGTTAGAGAATGTATCACTTATCTTTAGGGCACTAAAGTCATGGGTTTATTGGATCCGTACTGCATTAGGAAAGACGCCAAGTAAAATTTTCTTTGCAGGTGTCTCTAGAGGACTACAGCTTTTTGGCAAATACCTCATAGTGTATTTTAAGGTGGATGTCATCTTCATAAGGCCTCCTAAAAGTAAAACATGCCTAATGTTCATGGAGTTTAGGGTTTTATCTTTAATTTGGGTCTTCTCAGATAGTCTTTTTCTTTACAGCAAGCCAGACTTTAGGATAAAGTCTAGAGAAATGTCTTTTGTTTTGTCTTTTGTCCTTACTGCTTGCCAACTGGGATGTAAGTGGGGAGAAAGATCTAATTGCCAATCTAACCTCTACTTAAGGAGAGGAATATCTTCCAAAGAAGAGAATGGTGTTGGTTTGGTTGTGTCTGATGAAGAAGAGGAATGGACGGTCAGCTTTGAACTCGTAAGTTACTGGGTGACACAGAGGCATTGCAAGAAGCCCCATGGCACAACCTGCTTCAGTGCCCTCTTCGTTGACTTCCATGATTGTCTTCTGGATGGCCTTGGACACAACCAAGCCATCTTTCATAGAGATTCCTGACAAATCAGCTTTTCCCCAGTCAAAAACATTCATTACTCCCATCTCCTGGAGAGTGTTGTTGAGAACATAACTTTCCTCCATCTTGAACTGGGGCAGGTACACCTTCACTCTCAGCGGTTGCATCGTAGCCGAGCTGGTCCATTCTGCAAGTTTTTCATAGGTGAGGGCACATTCAAGCTGTAAGGTGGCATTGATAATAATGATTGGCACCATAATGAATGCAAGGAAAGGAAGTCCAGTTTTTCTCACTTGTCTTTTGACCACACTGGAGCAATGCTTTCTATGTACGTTACTAGAGAGAAGATGAAGTGTTACCTGTTCTAGGCCAGTAAAGTCCTCACAGTCATCTTCAGGAAGAAGAATGAACATGCTCAGTTCATTATTGAAGTATTGGAGCTCTATGACTTTCGTTTTCAGTTCCTCTATGATGGCCATGTTAAAATATCCTTCTTGAAACATCATCTGCACTGTCTTTCTCTCATTCTGGAACACATGAAATGTATTAAATGGAAAATACAGAAATTATCATCCTGGTTTTAATTGGTTTCAGTATTGAGGTGACAGTTCAGTTCAAAAACATTATTTAAACTGGTCATGGGTTTAATGTACTTGTAGCATTGATGTGTTCCTCTCAACTGTAGTCCCAATGAAGTTATCCATTTTAGAAGCATAAAAATTATATTTCCCTTTCTAATAGTGCCAAATTACTTTGCTCACAACTTCCTCATTACACCCTTCTTTTTTTCTGGCATGTCAGATGAAGAAATGGATACATCTGATGCAACCATAAATTAAATTCTTCATGAATAATGTATACATTCCCTTGAGAGAATTTGTCTTTAGTACATTTTTTCCTGAAAGCACATACTGTTCTCTTCGTAAATAGTAGCAGAGAAACAGAATCTTCAGTTTCAATCTCGAGAGCAGACTGTTTTTGAAACAGCACCCTTAGCTGCAAAATCCCCAACAAAGTTAGTGCATGTACTCAGAGGATTTGGTCCAACAAGGATCTCAGCTGCACAAGAACCACTTCTGCTGTAAATTGGTACAAACATTTACATATTTGGTTAGGAAACTGGAGAGAAATACAGCCTTCTGTTCTGACTGAAGACCACTGTTTTGTCTTGGGAAAACAGAAAGGAGGAAAGCCCTCATCTGTTGTTATAGGAGACAGACATCTGACCTCCATCCCCCAGCTGCTTCAGTTCGTGCCCGTACTGTACCTTGTTCAGGTGGAAATATGTTTCCTTAGTGTCTTCTTTCTTAAATTCTACTGCCCACTTTCCTTTAAAATATATAGCATTGACCAGGACAAGTACAGTAGAGGGATCAATAAAACCAGCAGCAAATAGGTCTTTGATTTTACCTTTAAAAATAATGAATTAAGAAGAATTATTACTTTGTTCTGGCAATCAGCTGACTTTGACTATTAATAGTATTTTTTTAAAAAATAAAAAGTGGTATAATGCTGTCAGACAAATGACAAGAAATTAATGTACAGCTTTGGAACCAAGGAACTCAAGGTATTTTTGTTCCTCTTACTACATTTATTTCCTATTGAGAAAAAAAATAGTGCAGGTGTTTAATATATAAAAATCTTGCTATCTTTGGAAAAAAAGTGGAGAGTGATATTCCTAAGTGGTTCAATTGCAAACCAACCTGTACATTCTTTCTTTACCTTTTGTCTCATTTTCAACCCAGAAGTTAATTTTGTCTCTGACTTCCTCTTCAGTGTATTTAAAATTTACTGGTTCCAGTTCTGCTCGATAGAATTTCTTTGTGGAATCCAAGTATTGCTGGAAAGTACAAATTGCAGAAGTTTATTGCAATGTGATTATTTTTATAAGACAGGTGATTTCATGGCTTCAGGATAATTCCATGTGGTAGACAAGCAAGAAAGAAATGAGTAAAAAAGGCATATGTCCCTTTGTGCTTTATGACAGAAGACGTTCTGCAGAGCTCCCCACTCCTAGGAGCTGTTACAAGGGACACCACAGTCACTTACCTGGAAGAATGGATAAGTAATTTCTCCAAAGAGCCTGTTGGCAATGGTGAGACAACAGCCTGATCCGGGTTCACTGACTTCAGCCAACAGAGCCTGGAACTGGGAATGGACTCCTTCATCTTCTTCACACTTCAAACAGGAAAACAGATGTTTCGTGGTAGGCTTGAGCTTTCCTATGCAAAGTTGGACCTGAGGGTGAATTGCAGCCTCTCTCTGCATGAGAAACCCTACTCCACCCAGCTGATACAGGCATTGGAATAAATGCACCAGGACACCACCTCCTATTCCCCCTGTGCCAGATGTACAGAATGACAGAACACTTCCCATTCAGGCCCGCTCCAGTTCACCTCCAAACCACATCGTATCCTACAGTGATGTCTCTGTGCACACTAAGCAAAGGGCTGCTGGTCTAGAGACTGGGAGAAGCAAGCTCCAAGGTGCCTTTGGCATGCTCTGTGGTCAAACTTTTGCAGGTGGCAATTGAAGCACTTATCACATTTTAGATTGGAACTGCTGTTTTGGTCAGAAACCTGTAATGAGAAGGCTCAGCTGTTGAAATGTGTGATCTCACAAGGCCCCTTAAATAACTCACAGAGGAACAGTAATAAGCAGGTCTGCAAATCTAGATGGAGAGGCTGATCAGCCCTGCTGTGCTTTCTGATTAAGTGATTGCCTTCAAGGAAAAAGGCTGACAAACTGGCTCCTGTTGCTTCAGCTCAGAGCTGCAATTGTGTCTTACCTCCTCAGAAGGGTATCTGTTTTCCTGTCTCGTACTGCTCAAAACTTCTCTGAAATGAAAGACCTGCAATGTAAATGTTGAGTGAATTCAGCTGAGTGATGGTACTCCAAAGCTAAAGCAGTGTTGCAAGCCTATCCCAAAATACAGCCAGACACAGTCCCTGGGGAAAGGCGCCTTTGATCTTTACCATAAGATCCTTGCAAGTGAACAAGTAGTTTTAGTAGATGGTGAGTGCATGAAACCTTTCAAATTTTTCTACATGAGAAAGCAGACTTTGGGTGTCCAGAGAAGGCAGAAAACCAAATTAAAGGGAAGGAACTCTTCTGAGCCCTGGAGAGTTTAGGGATACCTCCAAAACACTTTCTGTAGCACTGGTGTATTCATTGAACAGTCAATTCAATAATAATGCTTAGTCTGAAGAAGTTTGGTATTAGGAATAGCATAATGTATTTTTAAAGGGCTCTCTGTGTGCATCAACCTTTGGATGTTTAGGAACCGTATCAGATGGTACAATCAGCCTCTTGGCTCATATCTTGCCGCCGTTCCCTTTTCTGAGCAAAGAAGACCTACCTTCTCAATCTGTTCAAGTGTGCTGCCCCTGGCTCCAAGGACAACCATTCCAAAGGCAGCTGACAGACTTAGTGGGGAGAAGAAAATGTTCTCATTCCTTTTTCTTTTGTTCAGCTCTCTGAAAAAGTCAAGACAGAACCTGGCATTGGCAGCACTGAGAGAGCACATCGTGGTGCTGTGGTCACCTGAAACAAGGGAAAAAGTAATTTAGGCTTCTCATCCTTACACCTGCTGTGTTTAGATGCCCTGGTAAGTTTTTTGCAATAGCTTGGCTGTATTATTCTGTATTTCATGGAAATTCCCTTTTCATTACATTTGGGATTTCACAGCGAATCTGAAAACCAGCACCCTGAATAGCAGAAGAAACACGTTTGCAGAAACAGTATTCTGAGTTGAGCTGCTTCTCCAGCTCACACAACAGCTATGGCTTTGCCACTTAGCCCTAACTTCATCCTAACCACACTGCCAGCTCAGTTTATATCCTGATCTTTTTGCCTCGAGTCCTCCAGGCACAGCACTTATTAATTACACCCTTGATCATATCTTACTCTTTGTCTCTCTAAAAACTTTGTGTGTATTAGTCAGCTGTGCCTCACATACTGTGTCCTTCTAAAGCGGGTTGCTTAACACATATTCGACAGAAATGGAACTACAGACAGGCTCACTTAGTAAGATTTTCAATAAAGACACATTGTGCAGTAGTAGAAAATTCCAGTCATATTTTTTTATTTCATCTGCAGCTTAAACTCTTTTTCCCATATTTTTCTTCAGTTACAATCACAATAATTACAAGCAGATCATCTTGAATGTTCTGAAAAACTCTTCATATCTTAGACCTAGGACAGAGTTCCTTTCTTATGAAAGACTTTTCCCAGTGTCTTCATCCAGTAAAGTGTTGTAGAAACATCTGATCATAAGAAAGTCAGTTCAGTATTTAAAAGTTCCACTATTCTAAGTCACTTTTGGTTTGATTCTTACTGAGTCTGAATAATTTCCTCCACACATGTAATAAACATATTTCCCCTAATACACAAGAAGAATTAAATTATTCATATAAGCATTTGAAACATGGAGCATTATAGAAAGATTATGCTCTTATAATTTACCAGTCTGGGTCATACAGAAGAACTGGCAAATGGTTTTAATCTTTAGACACACACTTGGAAAGTTTAGAAGTTTAGAAGTACCACTGTGCAAGTTAAGCACAGATTCATCCCACAGCCCATACATTTTAATGTATGCAACTTGGAAATATTCTCACTTTCTCAAAATATGTCGCATGCCACATATATGTGCCAAGCACATATGTATATTACTAATGGACATATCAATCCTTAGACATTTCCTAGTTCTGTCATTTAGAATTAAAGATCATGGAGATATTTACCTTCTCCTCGGGACTGACGGTGTCAACTTGACAGTCGAGCCTGTTGATGGGGCTTCTGGAGCAATGGGATATAAAACCATTGCCACTCCCAGTGGCAGCATAAATTTCACTCATGGTGAATCATATTCCTGTCTGTTGCAACCAGTTAGTATAATTAGGGGACCTGTTGTGGAATCTTGAATTTTTCCATATCCCTAGGAGTTCAGAAAGCAGTCACAATTTTAAATACATACTAAGATGTAAAAACTTTCTAAGTAGTCATAAAAAAAGAAAACAAACCCCTAGAAACAAAGGTGATTTCAGAGGGGTTTTTACCTGTAAAAAGTAAATTCTACAGATTTTGATGTGTTTTGACATCAGAACTGGCACCAATTAAGGCAACACAGTTTTTGTAGTAGAAACAATTATACCGATATAACCAGCCCACTGATTTAGTCCTGGGCTAAACTATATCCTAAGTTTAGCCCAGGACTTCTCATTACTCCTCATTTTTGTCAGTGTCTCTGAGAAAGCCTGATCATTGTCTTATATTGCTTCAGCAAGGCATAGGCAGCAGGGACAGAGCAACCTACTTATAAGAAGTAGTATATTTCTGGTGTTATTTTCCTGAAAAACAATCTTTCTTCACATTTAGGTTGATATCGTGTGTAGGTGGGCAAGTATTTGCATGAGCGAATGCAAGCACTAACACTTATAACACTGGTTTGTAACAAGTACTTAGTTATCACTGCTAACATATATTTACATATCAACCCAACAAGATGCTAGGCTTATCTGGTATTTAGGAAGCTCTGAAGGCAGTTTCCTATCAGCCATGAAGTACTCATGGGTTTAATTCTCTTTCTGTTTGAATTTTCTCAGAGCTTTTTCTTGGGAGGAAATAGAAATTAAAAACACGCTGTTCATTCAAGTCCTGAGAACAAGAGAGTCAGACCTGCACAGATTTTGCCTAAAGGAATGAAAGTCGTGGAGTCTGGTTTAACTTGCTTAACACCAGAGCAAGAAAATTTCCCAAAGAAGCATCTGGCTTGCTTTCCTGGTTTCTGGCTGCTCTCCACACAGTCACTTAAAAACCCGCCTGCTGAGCCTGTTCCTCAGTGCTAAGGAAACTTCCCTGCCTGACCATCCAGGAGCCACTCTGGCAGTCACACCTGCACCACTCGAGCTGGGATCAAGGCCACTTTGCAGCTGCATGCCCCACACTCACACTCACACCAGATTTCCTTACCATCACAGAGCCTCAGACATCTCAATCCTTAAAATAATTTAATCCTGGTGCAATAACAAAATATCAGCTTGAGCTGGTGCCTCCAAGGAGAGTCCCCAAACAAAGGAAACCCTGGGCTTTTACACCCTCCCAATCTAAGTGTGGAAAACTCCAAAGTCCTTGGCTATTGCCATGTGTCCAAGGCCAGGCCACAGGTCCCCATGCCCTTTGTTCAGCACTGGATGGGCACTTCATGGCCCCTTGCCTGGGGCTCCCACCCAGACCTCAGCCTGCAGCTGCACCCAAAGCTCCCTGCACTGAATGGATGCCCCAACACTCACATTGTCACTGATAGGGAACTGCAGAGCAGAACTGGGCAGATGCTGCTCCCTTTCTTGTGCTGATGGGCTGCTCTCTGCATTCTGACTTTGGGCACTAGGCATAGCACACTTGGAGGAAAAATGTTGTGGAATATAAGAGGGGGAAAGTATACAGGTAGGAGCTGCAAAATGTGACAGTTTTAAGTCAGGGTAGCATCCAAGTGTCTCCCGGAACAGAAAGGAGATGGTTTTCAAACAGCAAGACACAACCAAGTATTTGGCTGGATACTGGCAATTTTTAATCCAAATTAATATAGTGAATGGAAAATTGCAATCCTGAAGCATGATAAATAATGCCCTTTGGGCACAGGGGTATATGCTAAAGCCACAAGTACCCTTAAAATGCATCTTCTGTGTAGGAATTTGTTAAGGCAAAGTTCAAGTTAT
Source organism: Aleadryas rufinucha (assembly GCA_013397815.1). Classification (NCBI taxonomy): domain Eukaryota; kingdom Metazoa; phylum Chordata; class Aves; order Passeriformes; genus Aleadryas; species Aleadryas rufinucha. The sequence goes on from VZTH01002025.1 coordinate 100,759, forward strand.
CTAATAAGCTCACAGAGTGAAACACTACTCTCTTAGCCTCTGCTTAGTTTTCTACTACTCTTGAGCTCATGTCTTAACTATCTCAAGTGAACAGGTTTCTCCAGGTTTCTTCATTACTGTTTGTTATTTCTCTCATTTTGTAGGTACTTCTGTTCTTAATTAATTTTGAGTTTATCTGAAGATTAACTGTGGCTCCATTGTTCCATTTGGTGGAGATTTGCTTCACATGAATCATTTTCTGTCAGTGGTCAAATTATAGATAATGGAGCTGGACAGGCATTCATTCCCAGAAAGGAACATTCTCTGCTGTTCTTCTAGTCCCCTGCTTTGCTATGCTCTTCTGGGTTAGTTTAGCGTATGTTAGAGCGTGGCTTGGACAGAGATAGTTTTTTAATGGGAATGTCTGAGAAACCCAGGAGTTTTTCTTCAAGCAGATTGAAGGATCTCCTGAATTGTAGGTTTTGAGGAGACTCACTGTGCAAGTGCTTGCTGGGAAAGGCAAAGCTACAGCTCATCCTGCTGTTGAACAGAGGGCTGCACTAGGACTTGCACTGCATTTTCCAGATCTGTGACTCTCTTCTTGCCCTTTGAATAATGCAGAGGTTCACTGCAGGTCAGAGAAAAATGAAGATGATTGAAGATGGTCACAGTAGTCTCAGAATTAGGAGACTCTCTTTATTCCTTTCCATGGATAAGCTTCCTAAGAGGAAAGGAGAAATAGCAGGAGGACTTTTTTCTAAAGGTTACAGAGAAGTAGTTGATGAGATGTGTTGTGTGGAAAGGAAGATGAAGATGTAAAGGCACTGCAAGTACAAGGGAAGAGACAGATTTTGTTTCAGATAGTTAGGCTACTCTGTCAAGAATGCAGATTTCAAAGACAGCCCTTTTAGCTGGTGGTCAGATGCTTGTCATAGTAAAGTTGCTTTCAGGCACAGAGGAATGGATTGCAGACTGATCTACTTTCTACACCTAAAATTCAACATATTTAGATAAGACTATAAATAGCTCTACATCCTTAGGGATAAGTTTTGTCCAGCATTCTTTACCTGTTTGCAGTTATTTTGGCTGGAAGTCTCAAAATTTTCCTTCACTTCCCAGCAACATTTTTTTAATGTTTCTGATGGCCTTGGAGCCAGGACCGAGTGAATGAAGACTTCTCTATATGATTTTTAAACCACAAAGGGCTCTGATGACATGGATGAGATAAGCATAAGAAGGCCAAAGCAAGGAACAAAGATCCAGCTGGTGATGTCAGTCAGCAGAACACAACCTCACAGCAAAAAACAATGACACACTCTGCAGCAGAACAGACCACCACCATATTCCTTGTGATTATTCTTTGCTTCAAGAGAATGCAAGAAGCCTGGATGTCTACAGTTCTCCCTTGGCTTTTTTTCTCACTGTTTGCAGCCATATGCTTCCCTTGCTGTCGGTGTCTGCAGGACATAGCAGGGAATCGGATTCTTGTCGAGGAAGCAGAGGCTGATGTCAAGGTTGACAGCAAAGGCTTTTCTTGTCCCTTTCATCTTACAAAATGCACCTTCTGCTACCACCCTGCTCAGGTGGTAATTACAGAGTACCTGATTTGTCTGAGGTTGCCTGTGAGTAAAGGTACCATTAGATAAGTGGAGCTGCTGAACAGCAAGAACAAAACAAGGACTCCTTTGATTTTCACTGGCGAAGAGGGCCCCCCTCCCTGTTTGTCAGACATCTGTTACAACAAATAATGAGTCTTAAACAATATATCAGAGCAATTAGGGTGATAAAGTACCTGTGGTGATCCACAGACAGTTTAGCATGACAGAAAAATACCTCTTCAAGTTGAAGAAGTTGGAGAGATTTCAGATGTTGCTGATGGTCTCAGCTCATTTGGGAAGCACAACTTGAGCAGAGTCTGATACTCATTTCTGTGATCTTCAGGATGCATGAGTCAGGAACCTACTGAAAACCAAGTATCCGTTTATAAATAGCACTGCTGTCTTCTGACTCTCCAATACTGAATTTACTGGCAACAAGTAAAAGGTGCAGGAATTGATGAGTGTGAACTTTGCAGGGACTTGGAATACCTCATGCTGGCCATTCAACTTGCCAGGGAAAAGGGGAGCCCAGAACTGTTGTTTTCCCACTTGAACTTCTTTGTGCACCAGAAGCTTTTCCATGATTACAGTAAATCTCATTTACTCTCCAGGGAAATTTAAACATGACACAAAATAGCATCAAAATATTCTTCATCTTTAATTCACTTATCAGCATCTAAAAATAGCTCTAGCCATACAGCCAGTTCTGCCTGTTGTACCTTCTCTGCTCACACCCATTCTCACTTGTTCATGAGTTTTGACTAACAGGAAATTACATTTGTAGGCAGGGATGTCTACATGTGTCTTCTTGACAGACTTCCATAGTGTAAGGTGTTATGACTACACAGATAAATATTTCTGCATGATGACCCTGTTCTATAATGCTGAGTCAGGCTTTGTAAGTGATCTCATCTATAGTATTTCTGGATATCATTTCTTTGTGGCAATTTAAATCATTTTATAAGCCAGGTTTCTTTACCTTAATAGCAAGCGCAGCATTTTTTAAAGCTGTGTGATACTGAATGTCCATAAGTATTCCTCCCCTGGCTCTGCCTCAGTGCATAATTTTTCTTGTCAGTCATCACTGTGGGATGAAGTAGAAAATAGGAAATTTCCTTTGCATTTTAAGAAGGAGGCTGTTTTTCTATATTGCTTACCCAGTGAAAAAGATAATAGATATTTTCATGCAATGGAGCTGTTGTTGTTAACTTTGGTTAGAAATGACAGAACTGTGGCTGGAATGATCTTTGAGATTCCTGGTGCATCTGCTGCCCTAAGGTAGGATGAAAGATCTAGATTACAGCTGATAGGTGTTTGTTGAACCTGTTTTTGAAGCTTCTAGACAAAGAGTTTCCAAACCTCTGTTATATTTCCGTTCTTCCTTATTCCTGAAGTTGTAACTTAACTTTGTCCTAAGTTGTCCTGACTGTAAATTAAAACTGTTACATCCCGTTATCTTTAAACTTTGATATGTGCTGATGGCCAAGTTGTTCAAATACTTACTAGTCAATTTATCCTTTGTACAAGATGGGACATTTGGGAGTGTCTCCCTGGTCATAAAATGTAATTATTGTAGATGTACTCATAACCAGCAACTTAACACTGCACTAATCACACTACCAAAAACCTGTGGGTATTGTTAGCTACTGAGCTACTTTAACAAATTATGGACTTGGAAACCTGAAACGCCCTTCAAGGCTGCTCAGCCCTGTAGCACACTGTGTAATTTTCACCACTCTGAGAAGAAAGGTATTGCTTTTGGCCATCAGTCTGGATGTTAAAAATAATTGTTCTTCCTCATTCCTGTGACAATCCTTGTGGTATGATTTCTGTAGCTAGTCAAATTATGCAGTGGCTCAGTAGTCCTATATGTTATTTGCATAAATGTTAGTGTGGGTATTCTTGCCAGTCTTTACAGCTAGTGAAATCAGATGTATCACAGGTCCAGAAATGGAGCATAAGTATTTGCCAATATTGTGCATATATTGTTAGTGACTGAGTTTTGAAAACAAAATAAGATTTTAAAATACCCTTCCTAAGCAGCTAAGCACTGTGAGGAACTGGCAGGTGGATAATTTGAAAACACAGGGTCAAATTTTCAGCCAATGTAAAATGATTCAGCTCCAGATGAGGTGTGAAAAGATAATTTGTTCCCATGGAAAAAGGTTCTTCTTCAGGCCACAGAATAATATTGGTATGTAAATGATATGTTTTCCACATACTGCCATGGAATTTGTACAATAAATCATTTCATCATTCTGCAATTCAAATTCCTACATGCCTGGGGTAACCAAGGACTACTGAACTGTCCTGAAAATAAATTCTCTACATCTCTTCACATTTCTGCTTTCCCTCTCTTCGACTGATTTTTACCGTTGATAAAGATTTTGCTCTCATATTATCCTGGATAAAATTTGACAGCCCTTTCTTTTCTGGCCTGGCTGTAACCCAGACACATCACCTTGTGAATCCCAGATACCTGTATCCCAGCTGGTTGTAAACATTTGTGTATAATCTAATGGGGAACCTGTGACCAGCATCACTTACCAACAACCTTCACAAAACAAGGTACTTTTACTACACAGAATAAGATATTTAAGAAAACTTGACTTTAACACATTCTGCTTCCAAGAACCACTATTTCCTGCAGAACATGTAAATTAGTCCCTGCTATTGTGTTCTTGAGTAATCACTGGATGCAAACAAGAATGTCTTGACAGAACATGATGTCCAATAGCTTCAGTACTTGGCCTGAGACATCCAAGTGAAATTCACACACACAGAAGTGCCTCGCATTGTTCCAGATGAAGGCAGGTATCTATCTACAACATGCTGATGAAGGGACATTAAGGGTGTGTGGGAAATCATGACACAACACTTCCCTGGTATCTCTCTGTGTGCCAGTGGAACAGAGCCCCCATGGTACAGAAGCACACACAGCCAGTGCTGCTGCGTGGGGGAAGTCCCATTTGGCCCTTTCCCTAAACCTCCTTCTTGTACAAAGTAAACATTACCAGTAAGCCATGGGAGGTAAACAGGATCTGGAACACCATCAAATGCCTGTGAGGTGGCTTCAAAGTTCTGACCCTGCCAGCAAGCCTTCTCATTTGAGAGTGGGGAAAGTGTTCCACTGCGTCTTCATTCGCAGAGCTGCAGTTTACTGTATAGTTAAGACATGGTTAATTTTTTCCTCCTGTATTTGTAAACCAGAAACAGGATGTACCCATAAATATATTCTCCCTTTGTCTGCTTTTGTGCTACGTGGAGAAACAAAACTCTGTGTGTTCACTTCTAAATTGAGACTTCAAGACAGCCCTTTTTTCTTCCTGCTCAGTTAGAGAGCTGGGACTGAATTCTGTTCTCAGACATGGGTGTAAATCTATCATAACTTCACCAATACCTGTTCACTGATTTTTAATAGCTTATAAACACATGTTGTGTAATTGCAGAAAATTGTATAGGCAGAAGAGGCCAGAATTAGACCATATTTGCTTTTGCAGTACAGTTCAGCTACGGCCAAAATATATCAACAGTGTTTTAGCCAGAAATCCCAAAAGACCACCATGCAAGCTGCTGTGAACACAGTGAGCTCCATCCCAGTTACACTCAGTGCACCCCAGTGCAGACACAAGATAATTGCATTAATATATTTTGAAAATAATATGGTACTTCAGAGGGACTTTCATCTATTATGGAATTCTGGGTCGGGAAATATTTTCCCCTCAGCAGTCACCCCCATATTGTTTAGTAAAATAATTTCCCACTCGTCAGGCAGAGGGTCATAGAACTGGCAGGGTGAGAAATTATAGACTTAGAACAATATTCCTCCAAGGCCAAACTCCTCGTGGTCTCCAAGGAGCATGGTTTTTCAGGCACATGTCAAATACCAGACCACTGGAGAAGAATTTTCTTAGAAAGTTTCACAGTGGTACTAAAAAACCTCTACTGTTTGCATTCATTATTATTTTCAGAATGATGCGTCAGAGAAATGAAGGTGAGAGACATTCAAGTTCCTGGTGGTGGTAAATTACACCTCGCTGTGCTTTTAGTTCATGGATGAAATACAACAGGCAAGAGACAAGATGTGGCAGATGTTCAAAAGCACTGAGTGCCTAAGGCAACTTTCAAATCAAGGTTCAAAAAAACCATACCAATTAAATGCTTTGAATACTTTTATTGCTGCCACACTTTACTGCTTCCAAAGGGAGGGCCTGGAAAGAGTACCTGAGGAGAAAACTATGGGACAAATCTCTACATATCTCCATGCCCAACATCTGCATGAAGACTCACTCAGGACATGAACATGATCTGTGTTCACGGCAGCCAAGACCCTTCCCTCATGGTGGTGTTTAGGCACTGGAGATGGGGTTACTGGAGACACGGGGCAGGGGCTCAGCACTGAGCTGTCTCTGGCTTGGGACCTGGTGGCTGGGGACAGAGGCCTGCAACACCTCCTGGAGAGTGGCCCCACCATCAGCCTTGTCATGTGCCTGAAGAGGGGAGGCATCATACTGGACTTCTGATCTCTACAGCACGTCATCCAACTGTTCAGACAACCGCACTGCAAAGGGAGTTTTCATGGCTAAGAATGAAATAAGAATGAGATAAGCTACATTAGGTGTGTTCACTTGTTTGAGAAGAGCTCTAAACAGGAAAGGCCCATTATAATTTTTCCAGTTGTCTTGCCAAAGCAACTTGGTGTTTTCTCTTGGTGTCAAGAATATGGATATCAGGAAATGTCGGTGGCATTTGATAGCAACACTTTGTTTTATGCCTTACTCCTTTCTACCACAGTATTATGCTCTCTTTGGGCAGAAAGAAGCAGAACCTGCTCTACCCTTAAGGGGAACATTGGCCAAAGAAGAGAATGTTCTTGCTTAGATTGTGTTTGATCAACAAGAGGAACAGCTGGTCAGCTCTGAACTTGTAAGGAATGCGGAGGTAAAACATTCTTTTGGTCACCCCTGTAGCAGCAGCTGCATCAGTTCCTTCTCCATTAACTTCCACAAAGAAGACTCTTGCCCTGTCTGCTCCAGCTAGCTCCACACTCATCTCCTCAACTTTTTTTCTAAACGCTGTACTCTGTGTAAACATGGTCACGTAGTCAGCATCCTGGGGTTTTTGCGAGAACTCTTACATGGTTTAGAAGCACTGACCAACCTTCAGATACTGTGGTTCACTGAAGTACATAGTACTGGACATGCATTTTTCCCACAACACCGCAGGAAGTTAGACATGCCTGATATGGGAGCATAGCTGAGGTTCTCATTTCTGGATATTTGCTGCTGTACTCCAGCTATGGATATGAATTCCTATACCCTAGGCCTAGCCCACCTGTTTTAGCAGAACAGTGTGGGGAGCTTGAGGCATTGATGGTTAGGGCTTGAAATGTATGTGGGGCTCCTGAGGCTTTTGTTGGGCTCCACAGACAGCGTCAGTCTGCACCTCTGGAAGGTTTGCACAAAGCAACAAGCAAATAAGGCAGCAAGATGGAGTTGCTCCTGTCTGGGGTACAAGAGATACACCAAAGGCCCCCGGGCATGTCTTCCAGGATCCTTCATATTCATCACCATTCATGAGCAGTGAAATGGGCTCCATGCTGCCAAAACACTCATCCTTTGACCCTGGAGGCTGCTCTGCATCACAAGCAGCAGTCACTTTTTTCACAGTGTTTCCTCCTGGTGTCTGGAGGGTGGCTGTGGGCTGAGCAATGCCTATATTTTTGGCCAACGGGTGCTGTGCTCAGCACTGCTCCAGGAGAGCACAAGATTCTCACTATTCCGTGAGAATATCACATTTCTCACAAAAGACCGGCAGCAGAACCCATCGAGCAAAATGCAGCTAAATCCCCACTAGATAACATGCAATGATTGCATGGATATAATCTGAAAATATGACTGAGGGAACTTTTCCTGTTATGAAACTCTAGTTTGAGAAAGCCTTTCCCCACAGTGGTCGTCCCACTACAATTTAGTAAGACGATTCCTCACTTGGCAAGCTGAGGGCTGTGGAAAAGGTAGGACTGGTCCTTGCTGGCCCATGTTTGGGACTGCTTCATGCTGACAGACTGCAGGAGAGAGAAGGAACAGGCAGCAGAGTGGGCTGCAGTGGGGATCTCTTGGAAAATAGCTGTCAGGGTGTGAGTGGAGGCAGACCAGGAGCTGGTGCTATGAGGTTGCAGGCTGCAACTAAGGCTGTGCCAAAAGCTACCTGCCTCACGAGGCATTGCATCAGAAAATAAGGCATCCATCAGGATTTGAGAGAGAGGTCCTTTGGGAGTGATTTTCCAGCATGTTTAAAACTGTCAGTAAGTGTATGGAAAAGCTGGACTCTGTTTCCAAACTGTGGCACTCAAGCGAGGGAGGAATGCAAAATAATCTTGGAGATATGTAGGTGGCAGTGCTCTTACACAGAAGCTGTGATTTGCCATCCCATAACTAAGAACATCTAATTTCTCGCCTGAGGAGTCAGATGAAAAAGCTACACAGCAGCACTCTCTGAAGAGTTGAGAGGAAGCTCACAAATGACCTACTTCATTCACTATGTTCTTTTCTAGGCAGATATTAAGAAAGTGAGGAAAAATCCATGCTATCAGAAAAATATAAACAAAAATTCTTCCGTAGCATTATTGTTAGGATAGACACCCACATACAGATACTTCTTTTCTGTGTTACTTGTCTAAAACAGGAATGGCACCAGACCCTGGAAACCAGAACTCATTTATAATGCAGTTATTAAACTGCAAAGTTACCAGTCCTGGAGTTCTCTTCTTGTGCCTTCAAGCTGCAGTCCTTCATGTAAGGGCTTCAAAAGGAAGGGTGGGCAGTTTTGCCCTGCAGCCTATGCTAAAGCCTGGTGCCTGAGAGCACTTGGTGAATTCTCTTGAATGCTACAGGCTTGAATTCCAGCAAGGATATGGGATACAGGCCCTTCACCTCCTGAGCCACACGAATTTCTCCACTACAGATGTTAAGTACTATTTTCAATTTTTTTTTTTTTAAAAAAAGGAGTTATTGTGATGGCAGTTTTCAGGAATCCTATTTACACAGCTTTCACAAGGTCTGCTTTGAATCCATTCATTAGATATTCTCCAGGAATTTACACCTCATCCTACCTTGCTCCTGAATTTAAACATGGACAAAGCATCTAATTGCTCATATCAAGATAGTTCCGAGCAAGCAAAGGAAAATGCTAGCTGCTAGAAAATTTGAAAAAGGAGAAAATAAAATGCCTACAAATTTTTGATGAGGGAATTTTTCTTTCAGATGGCTTTTTGGATGTACAAGTTTAAAACCAGCCTATGTTCTCTTAAGGAGAGACACATGATTATTTTAGTGTGTCTTCTCCTTTCTGAAGCCAAATATAATTCTATGCATTAAACATGTTATTCACCAATTCTCCATTACATATACAAAAAAAAAGGACATTACAAATGTTAATCTGTTAAATCTCATGCAGAATCCCTCTGAGGAAGACATCACTTATGTTAAACCAGCAAATTATCAGTAACATCTTCCTGACAGCCAGCAAAAGGTTTTATTTTTTTCCCCACAAATATTCCAAGGTAATGTTTCACTCTGATTTCCATTATTTACACTTTCCTCATTTTTCAAAGCATGGAGAGAGCTCTGTCTCTCAGATTTGCATCTCAGAACATTCAAATTCACCACACAGCAGCATGGGAAAAGGAAAACACATGTCTTGGAAGTTCATTGTTACAGTGTTCCACATCAGTAACTTCAGTGGGATGCTTTAGACCATTTTCTTCCTATTCTTTGAAACTTTGAGATAAATAATTTGATTTATTCCCATATAAAAGGCAGCCTTCTTTACTATGTAAATAATTAATCATCTTTAGGAATACACATTTTTGTATCCTGTTCCTGCAGACACCATGCAAACAAAATTTTCTTTGGAGTTACTTGAGAACTTAGCCTGGACTTAAGAGAGGTCATCCAGAGGGGTGGTAGAGTCTCCATCTTTGGAGGTATCCAAAAGGCACATGGACATGGTCTTCGGCAACCAGCTGTAGATGGCCCTGTTTGTGCAGGGAAGGTGGACCAGATGATCTCCAGAGGTTCCATCCCACCTCAACCCTCTTGTCAGCATCAGTATTACACAGGAATGCATACAGATGCAGGAATACAGGAGCATATGTGCACATCAAGGAAACAAAATGTTATTCATATCCAGTGAGTTTAAGGTAAAATTTACTCCTATTCTGGATTCAGATCAATATTTACAATTCAAGGAGCCTAGTGGCAGAGCGTCTGATTCATAGGTTCTAAACAAAACTGGCTGCAGTTTATTTTTAAGTACAAACTAGCTGTCAAAAGATTAAGAAAGCATTTGGGAGAAAAATACAATTTCTGCTTTTCATCCAGGTGTTCCACACAATGTTAGAAAATGGCCCTGATTTTAAGGTGAACAGAGTTTGCCAAAGAAAATTATAGTATTGGTGGGATTGTGTCTAATAAAGAATAAGAAAGGGTGATTAGCCATGAACACCTCTGTGAGAGGCAGAGACCTCCTCACAATGGAAGCTCCCGTGCCAGCCGCCGCCACGGTGCCTTCCTCATTGACTTCCACACACGCCTTATGGACAACGTTTGACAGCACCAGAGATTTTGCAAACGTCATTGCAGAAAGGTCAACTTTCGATTCAGTGAAGATGTCAGTCATCCCCATCTCTTGTAAAACTTCATTGAGGTTAAAGGTGCCTTCCAGCTTGAACTGGGGGAGGTAAACCTCCACTGTTGTCTCAAACATGTTCTCTGAAGAGGCCCACAGCATTAAATTTTCATAGGTAATTGTGCTTTCAATCTATAAGAAAGGGGGGGAAAGGAGATTAAAATAGGCAGGAAGCTTTGAAAAATGTAGATCTTTACCCAGTGTTAATTCAGACAACTGGTTTCCAGGTCTAGTCAGTGACATGCACTGCCTTACCTGCTCCAGCCCACCAATAGATCCATCAGCCACATCACCTGGCAGCAGGATGATCATGCTCAGTGACTTCTGGGCATAAGGGAGTTCAAGGATCTGAGCACCCACCTCCTCAATGTAACCCAGTTTAAATTTGCCTTTCTGATACATCATCGGCACAGGTTTCTTTCTGTTCTATTGAAAAGAAAATTACACAGTCAGGTAGGCAACACAGCTCTTACCAACACCTCTACCCAACAGGGGAGTAAAGTTAAGTTCCCAACACATCCATACGTTACTCACGGGGCAGCTCAGCCCTGGACGTTGTTATGCTTGCTGCAATGCTCACAGAATCTGAGGTGAATAATGTTAAGATTTACAGAATGCAGATGTACCTGATTCAGTTTAAAATCCCTCTGAACTGTTTTTTCTTTCTCGAACTTGTGTTCCCAGGATGCTTTGAAGTACAGTACATTCACAAGCACCAGCAATGCATGTCCATCAATCACACCAGGGGCAAAGAGTTCCCTGATTTTACCTAAAGGGAATTTTGAAACACAGAAGTATTTGTTAGCTGTCATTAAGACTTTGGACTGAGATTCAATTACTGGTCTGTGAACGTAGTTTTGAAAAAACTTAAAACCACAGATTTAGCTTAAAAACACAGTTCTTGGTTTATTCAAAGGACAAAAACAATATAAGTAAACAAATGGTAGATTCCTCTGCCCTGTTGCCAGCCAGGGAGGACGGGGGAACTGGAGTCACCAAGCTATCCCCTGGTGTTCTGAATCTGTATTTATGGCTGTTTGCAGGAGCAGTTTAACTGGTGAAGCCTTACAGGTATTACTGCAATTATCAGGCCAGGCATAAGGGGGGAATACAAAAATATTTGACAGCAAACACATCTTTAACTCAGAAATAATTTAGCTGGTAACTAACTCTAATATTTCAAGAGAGGATGGGAAGACAAACTACCTTTAAATAGCATCAGAGTGAATACAGAAATGTGAGCATGTCTTTGCTTTTCCTACCCTGGAATTTCATTTGTTGAACTCATGTAGGAAGGCAGTGATAGAATGGCTGTGGTTTTGCTTTGTTTTACCTTGTGTCTCACTTTCCACCCAAGCATTAATTTTTCTTCTGGCAGCTTCAACAGCACCATGGAAGTCCACTGTTTGCAGCATTGCTCCATATAGTTCCTTGGTACACATTAGAAATTGCTGTAAAGCAAAATAAAGATTATCAATTGGTCAATTCTATTAAGCACTTACTGCCTTTTGAAGGAAATCAATGGTTCAGTAGTATTTTAGAAATGTCAAGGGACCTGTTGAATCCATAAAGCAAAAATTCATTTTGGAAATGTCATGTATCTGAAATTTATTCAGAGGTTCTTTGAAGAGGAGATAATTACTCTATTGCATAGGTCAAAAAAGTAAATAAGTAAAAAGAAAACCAGAAGAAAGAGTCTTCTCATGGAGAGCTGCATAACTGAGGTCCAGATAAAAAATTAAAGAAATGGAAAAAATGCAAGATAAGTTGTTTGATGCTTAAGTATCCAAATAATTGACAGAAATAATTGACAGAAAAGCAAAGATGTGACTAGCAAGTTAGCCATACCAAGTAGTGTCAAGACCACTCAGTTGTTCAGTAGGAAAGGAGCGAGAAGTTCAGCAGAGCAGCCCTGTGCATGAACCTGTACAACATCCCGGGAGATAACCCCTCTCCAAGCTTACTGCTGCCCCACCTGTCCCACTTGCAAGGCCTGAAGTAGGTAGTTTACAGACAGCTTGAATAGGCCATTTTTGGCTGTAGCTTCTTCTCTGTCTGACTGTACACATATGCCAAAAGTGAACAGATCCCTGCCTTATTTTTTCTCTATAGACATTGATAAACACAGGGTGGGTTGTTGGGTTTTTTTAAAATAAAATAACTGAAAGATGACAATTTTGTCTCTTTCCCACCAGCCCCAAGAGCCATAGCTCCAAAAAGTACATCAGGTGCTCCAAAATACACACCAGGGGGGCAACAGTGAGGCTCACACTTACAGGGAAGCTTGAGGTCATGACCACAGCAGTTAGCAGATGCAGGTGACTTACCTGCTGGAGTTCAAATCCTTGTTGTATAAAGAGGTTGTTGGCCAAGGTTAAAACATATCTTTCGCCAAGGTTTTGTAGTTGTAAAAGCAGCTCCTGGAACGCTTTATGGTTCAGGTCTCCCTCCTTGTTACACTGGCAGTAACACAAGCACAACAATTAAAATGATTCCTCTGTATAGCTTTGGTTGCTAATTTGCATCTTAATTAGATAACATTATAAGGCTAATTCCTGCTGTACTGATTTTTAAATCTAGCTAGTCCAAGCTTTGTAGTCTGATCCTCCTTCAGATGAGAACACTGAAGGCTTTGGTATAGACTTACTGGCCCTTAATAAAATAACACCTTGTATATGGCATTTCCTAGACGGTTATGCAGACTCTGAGCGTGTGATCTTGACTCCCTCCAGTGGCAAACGCTAGTGCTTCACCTGCACTAACCCACCACGCAGTGAACGCAGGGCTCCCCACCCAAGGACACACCTCTGAGAAGGAAGGCTGACTCTCCAGGCTTCTTTCTGGCTCCATTTCTGGGGCTGCACTCTCGTGATCATATCCAAGGCTCATTCTTCCTGCAGTTTTCCTGACATGCAGCACCTGCAGTTGAAGATGTCAAGTTATAGCAATTGTAACTGGGATAAAATCGTATTCCTTGTTTAAAAGCTTTGTTGTGCTGCATTGGATAAGTGGTGTAGATTCACAAAAGATGTTTTCTCAGCTTCACTCATCAGCTGAAATGGCAGACTTGAACTCATTCATACATTTCATGTTCAGACTCACATTTCTATATTAACAAACCAAGAAGAACTTGCACTTAATCCCTCAAAATGTTACCCTTCACTACCTCAAAATATTTGATATATTATGTTTGATTTGTGTTTTCATTGCTATGGTTACCTTAAATTTCAAAAAAAAAAGTTGCCCCAAGCAAAGAAAAAAAAATAAATTTTCTTTGAAGACATCAAAACTGGCTTCTTGCAATCATTCTTAACATTTGCATCAACTTAGGAAATAGATCAAAACCACAGTGCTCCTAATGGAAGCCAGTCCTTGTTTCTAATGTGCAAATATCTCAATGAAAAATTTTCAGCAGCTTCTCCATTATAGCAATGTTGCATCATACATAGACTTACTCTCTTTTTATAGCGGATACTGATATTGAGCAATTCCCATTGCTTTCCTAAAATAAGCAGGAGTCCCTGTCTAAAGGATTGATGTGGCATGGTTATGGTAGCCAGGGGGCTGCAGGGGTATTTTCTGTGCAAAGAGAACAGACTTTGAGAGAGTGTCTGGGTGGGCACCTGGCAGCCACAACAAAGGTCAACCCACCACGCCCTGGCAAGAACCTCTCCCTCAGGATTATTGGTCTTTTACCATTCATGGGCTCAAAAAAGAAAAGAGAAGAAAGGTTGTAGAAAGCAGAACTTGCACTGCAGGGCATAAAGGCACAGGGACTGGAGGGGTGGCCTTCTTCACCTCCTCCTTGCCCACCTGGGTCTCTGTGGGGTGAGATTACATCATAAGGGACAAGTGAGGTAATGCTTCCAGCCACTCAGGTGCAACCACTTCAGGTGTCTGCAGCTCTTCCCACTGCCCACCCAGACACCCACTTTTGGGATTCCCATAGCAACCGCAAGAGGAAACGCCTGCCCATAATTTGGAAACAAAGCCTGATATTCTGCCAGCAGGCTGGGGGAAAGCCAGAGTACCCCACTGTGCTGTATCACCTCCTCTCAGTCAGCCCTTGCTCCATGCTCTTGCAGGGGGACACAATGAAACTCACACCAGCAGATGGCAGGGATCATAGTGCTCCAAGCACGACTGTGAAGGCAGCATCTATGCCTGCCCCTGCGCAGGTTTCCTGTGAGACACACACACGTGTCATGCTGGGATGCCCAACATTTCCATTAAGGCAACAGCAAGGCAACAAACCTCACCATGGTTCATTCATACTCACTTTTTCTATCTGAGCAGCAGTGTTGTTTTTTGCACCAAGGTGGATCAGGGCCAGGGCAACGGAGATGCTCATTGGAGAGAAGACAATATTTGTGTCCTCTGCACTTCTGTTGAGCTTTTTGTAGAGATCGAGGCAAAACTCAGTAACTGGTCTAGAAACAGAGTCCATCATGAAGCGGCTGCTGAGTGGGAGCACAAAAGAATGAAGAAATTTAATGTAGCTGGCCTAGCTAGACCACACTGTGAAGCATCTGTCTGCCCTGAGATTGTCCCACAGCTGGTTACTGACGTAATAGACATTTTCTAAATCCTGAGAGTTTTAATCAGCCTTGCACAGATCAGTCTATGATGCACAGCAGGAGCAAAGACAGAGGGTCTGCAAAAGGGACCCATGCTCACAACATATATAAATTCCTCAGAAAGGACCCTTTTTCTGCCTTATCCCATGCTGTGTCTTATTTCAACTCATAGCATTGAAATTAGGCAGGTATGGATTAACATTTTCGTGCTCCAAACTGGTTTGATGCATACAGTTGCATCAACTCTTTCCTCTTTTAACAACATACATTAGTGACAAACTTGGTGACAGAAATTAAGCCTGCATATAACCATGTGTGGTAACCAGACCTGTGGTGAGGGGGTTTCAAACAACAGGTTCCTAAAAATAAAATCACTATCAATCAAATGTCTTCATACATGAAAAAGGGACATTAGCAGCTATGGAGACTGAACTACATATGGAAACACTAACAGTTTGAAATATACTTCTTATAATTTTTCAGGAGCTGCAGCTTGAGGCAGGATGCATAACTAAAAATTCTGAGCAAAGTAATAGCTCAAGAGCCCTGAAAAGAAGCCTGTAAGTTCCTGCTCAGTGATATGACAAGATATCTGTCACTCTGTACTTTTGTACTAGAAACATTACAGTCTGATACCTCTCCCATGGGTCATTTATGTTCAACCCACTCCACTAAGGACAAGCTAGAACCAAGTTCAGCTTGGTCCTTGCAAGGAGGAGGCCATCTGAAAAAAGGGGGATAGAATCTCCTTTCCTGAATCTCAGGAGAATTGTAAAGGTGTTGCGTAGACACCAGTGGGATCACATGAAATTTTCTGGAATTATTATACCAGAAAAACCACATCACTTCCAGTACCAAACAAATATTTTGGACAAATAGCACAGGTCTGTATTATAGAAAGATTATTTATTTAGGGGAAAATACCCAGCCACAGTATGGAGACAAGTCCTTCATGTGTCCCATGGCACAGATCTGGCTGTCTCTGCCTTTCAGCCTGCATTGGGACCAGCATGGGTCAGGTCCAGAGAAAGCTGCCAGAGCTCCTCTCTTGGAAAAAGGAGTGAGTGCCCAGCCAAGTGGCTCTCCCCGGTGCCCACAGATGGCCACAGCACAGCAGGCACTACTCTTCCTCAGCCCTGTCTGCTCTGAAGCTGCAGCCTGCAAGGTGAAGTTACATGAGGAGCTCCAGTCTGTGTCACCAGAGGTTAAAGGTGGGAAGAGGCTGATGCAAATCTGAACTTCAGGATCTTTTATCAGCAGGGCACTTGTACAGCCTGTCCCAGGCTGTTGGTGCCCCTTTGAGAGTTGTCTTGAGCCCTCTGGGGAAGGGGTTGCCTGGTGCTGGGGACCTGCAACCTATTCCAGCCAAAACTCTCCTGTCACCCTGCTCTCCTGCTGAGGCCCCGGTTCTTCTACCGCAGCCACAGCTCCCTCCCTTCACAGAGAGCCTGACCTTCACAGAGTTTTCTTTATTCAAAGAGCTACTCAAAATGCCTTGCACTGTTCTCAAGATGCAGCATGCATGCCATCTCCAGCTCAGCCATGAGCCAGGCATGACTTTGCATGAAAGATGGGACTCAGGTGCCAGAAGTTATCAGGGCATTTGGAGTTGATATGGCTGAGCCAAGATGCAGCATTTGTCTGTGAAACCATCTTAGCCTGTAGCAAGTACCAGACAATGGGAATAAACTCAGCCCACAGGAAAACAGACTGAGCCTAAAACAGATTGCTGCAGAGGCTTGGAAGAGATGAAAAAGTAAAGTTTCTGAATATATGAAGGTACCACATGTGGCAAATGCAGACACTTCTTGCCATTTGACTAACTCGAAAAGCACAGCAACAATCAATGCTTCATCCTGTTTCTGAGTGATGCTCTGTGGAAAGAACCTGTGATGATGAAAGAAAAGTTCATAGATGTTTCATACTGAGGCTTTCGTTTTACCCTGGAGTGCAGAAGTACTTCACATAAGGAACTAATACAAATGGACAAAACAGATGAGAAATATCCAAAGGGTTCTTTGCACAGACAAATTAAAGATGAGTTTTATCTCATTAATTCTGAACACAGCTGTTTTAGCTCTGGTGCTAGTACTATGTAATGTAACATGTTAGTTTTATGTAATATGGTTTTCATTTTCCTTTTAGTAATGCAGTCATCTTATCACAAGGTATTGCACTAAATAATTTCTCTCTTCTTCCACCTTCGTACCCTACTATCCACAACCTTCTGAAAACAAAACTCAGAGCATTTTCAGTGCTGAAGTTTGTAGTGCTATACTCCCACATCTCTTGAAAGATCTGAAATGGAGCTGTGAAATCAGTCAGGGTGGATGTAGGGCATGAGGCATTTTGTAGGTGTGTCCCAACTTCAGAACGAGTCAAGGAGGAAAAAAAGAGTTAATAAACGTACTCAGTGGGAAGAAGGCACCTCCACCCCACCCTGCAGGGAAAGGGTTGAGTGCCAAGAAAGGAGGGAGAGCCCAGGGTCTGCGAACAGGCTTTAAAGTGAGTGTCGGGCACACTGATGTGGCCACTCCTTTAGCAAAAGCAGCAGGCTGTCACCAGGGAGACATCCAGGTGCAAACACTACAGCCAACTCCATGGCTTTGTAGCACTACTTAGAGAGCTGCCCTAGAAATCCAGAGGAAGGGAGGGCAGGTATGGGCTAGTGAAGGAACTTTCTTACTGCAAAGTGAAATGATTTAGTGAACATTCCTAATCTAAAAGGGCGGGGGTCGGGGTGGGGGGGGGACACAAGTATATGAATGATTCCACACCATAAAGGCTTCTGTGTAATCTGTGTAATAACTCAGTCAGACTTCTGGAGCTACTGCAAGGACCACAGTGTTTGCAGAACATCTACGTGGTGGACAGCAAACGGTAATGTCACTTCTAAATAATCTTGGAGTGGTAAGGAGGGATGATACAGGATCAAAATAAGTGTTCCAGGAAGTTCCTAGCTGCTGTTCCACACTATCCAAAGCACTTGCACTGAGTATTATTAATAGTGCAGAGCCCCTGATGACAGGAGCTCCTTTGCATGACGGTTCAGCAGCTTTTAACATAGTCTGGCAAATGAAATTACTGGCACTGCAGTGTCTGAGCAAGAAGCTACCCAGGAAAATAGCTTCCTTCAGAAGAAACCACTGCATACCACAGACCTTGTAAAAATACAAACTTCCTCCTTGGCTGTGTGAAATGATGAACACTCCTTTTCTATAACTATTCATGATCTGTTCTCTCTTTATAGTTTGTTTTTAGCTAAGGTTAGGTGAAATCAAAATAAAAATTATCAAAGACTAAAGAAAGCTGTGCTGAAAGCTGTCATAATTAATGGTTGTATTAGATTATATTATTCAGTCAACAGGAGGAGGCAGTAAAAAGGGTGGAGAAGGTAAGAGAGCTGTAGCCTTGCTGTTAAGGTAATTCTATATTTCATACAAGTTAAGTAAGAAGGAACCTGTTTTTCCTGATGCCACATGATAATTCCCATTGCATGTTTTACTTACTCAATCTGTGTCCCATTAAGGTGCTTTAATATACATTCATTTTTCATATACAGAGGAAAATAGAATTGGTAGAAATTACATGGTCTATCCTAGAAAAGGACAACATGACAGTGCTGTCTCCTCACATGAAAATTGGTAGAAGTGACATTCTTATTTTTCATGACCGTTCATATAAAAAAATACATTTCCAAGTGTTTCTGTGCTGACTTGGAGTGAAAGGGACAAACAGCACATAAGAAAAATTTAATTTCCCACAACACAGCAATTCTGATCATCCCTAAGTGGCACGACACATGCTTTAAATTAAAAACCAATACATTTCAGTACAAAGCAGCTTTTCAAGTGAAATGGTGCCAAGTTCATTTTCCAAACAACCTAGCCTCTCCTAGTAGGATGCTACTTTTATGCCAGAAAGCTTTTTCCTGACTGCTTTTGTTAGTTTGCATCAGTCCCTCTGGTACCTTATATACCTTTTTCTAGGCCAATTATTTCTGAATAAACAGGCATGGATGTGCATTGGCCTGTTACAGGCTGTATAGTGGCAAGGTATTTGCTGTGCCTGTGTGCAGCTGCACAGGCTTCTCTGCAAGCTTCTAAACATCATTGCCAAATCCAGGAGCTCCTATTTTAATAGCAAAGACTAGCACCCCCACTAACAAAATAAAATCTGAATACCACTCCACCCTTTCTCTTTTATAGCGTCATTGTTTAAGAACATAAACAACTTCCCTGGCAGTGGGGATCAGTGTAAAGGGGAAATGCCTGAGAACCCAGTTAAAGAATTGCATGCCCTCTCTCTCATCTAGTGAACATTTCAAGGCTTTTTCTTGTGCCATGGAAATGTGAGTAAATAAGGAAAATTAACCTGTATCTCTCATCCTGTGGGTCAGGTTGTCCAGGTCTCCAGCACCATCATTTTATATGAAGCCCATTTCTACCAGAGTGAGTAGAGGTGCTCTGAAAGAGCCTCTCCTTCAGCCCTTCTGGAGATACAGGCAGAAAAGCATCTACTTTCTCGTACAAGCCACTGAGCTCATCAGTCTTGTGGCAGTTAAACCTCACTGGGTGGGCAGAGAGGTTCTGGGGAAATTTCAGATTCAACAGCCTGTGAAATTTAGGCAAGAATCTTTAAATGTGTCCCTAAAATCCTCATTCATGTCCCACTGAAGACCAGCTCCCTTCGTGTGAGCTCTTGAGCCACCTGAATTTTAGCCAGCCAATGTGTTGCCTGCAGCCTGTAAAGGTACCTCTCTCTCCGCCCAATATATAAAAATGATGTTTACTTTACCAGCCTGTAGAGTACTTTGGATCAGCAAAAAAAGAAAAAATTACAGTTATTTGGGGGGGAAAAAAAAAAGGAAACAACATAGAATTTTTACCTTCTTGCCCGAAGAGGTTAAATGGAGACAACACCTGAGTTCTGGAGCACGTTCCTGTGAATACTGTATTAAAAAAACTCCCCCTGTCTTGTGGGAAAGTTCAGCCTCCAACTGATGATTGCTGATAGCAGCATCTTGCAGTTTAATGCAAATGCCATCAACATGAAGTTTCCCCGCAGAAGACTGGGAAACCTATACCTAGCAATATGCTATTAGCATTTCTCTCAAGCTGCCCAGCAAGTCTGGCAGGCAATATCTGCTGGCAACATCTCCTGATTGCAATGCCAAGTCACTCTCAGCTGGAAAACTGGTCATTAACCATGGAGACCCATGGCTGCACTGCTGTGCTTAGTCCCTTTCAGATTTTGATGGGGTCTGGCCTGGACACCAGGTGTGTGCAGGGTTCATGCCAAGATTGTTTGCAGCTGAGCTTGCTTGCAGACATAGAGCAAATGAATGGGAAATGCCTGAGCTTTATGTTGCCTACAGCCATCTCTCCCTCTCAGGTAAGGAGTTGGCTTTATGTGCATGGAAGGAGCTTAATTAAGAAGGGAAGAAGTATTTCCTTGAACTGTAACAGGAATCCCCAGCCAGGGGGTATTCTTTTAAATCGCTAGAGTTAAGAATAAAAGAAGGCCAGGAGTGGTTGATCACAGAAGTTAAGTCTCCAGAATAAAGTGAGAAGGAAGTGAAGCAATGGGAAGCATGAAGCTGCGCTAGCACAGTGTTTGATCTCCCCTAATCAGCACCACTGAGCTCAGGTGCAACACTGGATTACAGCAGCTGGACTCAGAGATCAAAGCTAAACAAGGGCTCTGTGTGGCTTTGCAACACTGAAAATTTTATGTCTTTCCTTTCTCACCTCTTCTTTCTTCCTACAAAGCATAAAACTGGCTTTGGATTCATAGGATACTTATGGGATCAAACATGGTAAGAAGGAAAGAGGAAGAAGGCCCCCCAGCACCATCTTTCCCTTCCCGTGCTTTCCTTCTACAGCTGAAGGTGGATCACCCTCTTCTTTAGGCACAGCACTGTCCAGCTTTGCTGTTCCCTGCTCCTCTGCCAAAGTCTCAGCCCAGATGGCCAAGCTCCAGTGCTCCAGTACCCATCTGCAAACAGGAATTCATAAGCAATGCAAGATACAAGGATAAAATTACCATTCTCATTACCTCTGTTCTCTTCCTTGCTTTTTTGCTTCCATTTGCCATTCACTTTCTTGTTTCTGTTTTTCCTTCCTGCATGTTCCTGTAGTGCTCCTTAGTCTTCCTCTTCAGTTCTTTCTTTCTCTTTTTAAAATTTATTTATTTATGAATGTTGCCTTATCATGTATCTTCTGATGCTATTCTAGTCCAAGCTTCTTTTCAGTGACAGCCTAAGTGGTTTTGAGTATCTTGCAAGACTTTCCTTCTTCCATTTTCTGTGCTTTCTCCGTCCCTCCTATATTGACATCATTTCTCCACTGATTTATTTTGCTTGCTCTGGCATAAATTCCCTCAGAACTTCCCTGACATCAGCTTAACTGCTTTGCCTCAGGAAATGTCAACATAGGTGCAAATTTTGTCTTTTCTAGGCCCTTAGGACAGTACATTCACAAAAGTGTACTGCTTTTCCAGTGGGGCCAATTTGCCCTAAGTTGCATTTTTCAAGTTTCAGAACTTCCCCACAAACAACTTTTGCTGCCACAAGACATTGGGATGTGCCCCTTCTCCTCAACCAAATGCTGGGAGCGAGGAGCGGGCAGTGACTGTGCAGATGAGCAAGAGATGAGGTGAGCAGGCACACAGACCTGCAGTTTGCAGCTGCCTGCCAAAGGCAGCCACAGCTTGCTGTTTTCCATCACTGGATAGCAATGTCCTGTTGAAAGGCGAGGTGGAGCACCCTGTCGATCTGAGCAAGCCCTCAGCTATGCTCCCTCTCTCCATTGTAACCAGCACCGCCCAGCACGTAAGAGTTCCTACACACAAACTCCCACACACGTTTTCCCATGTCCTCCCAGGCAATTTCTTGCCCAAGGCCCAGAGGCCAGCAATGGGTGGAATGAAAGCAATAGACTGTAACATGGTTTCTCACACCAGCAGGAGACTTGTGGAGCCTTCTCCTTCACGTGCTGCAAGGTGGAAAGGCTTCACACTGGGACTGGCAGAGAGAGAGGCAGAAGTGAAAAATGAACCTGAGATTTTCATGGGCAAGCCACCCTGTTCACAAATGACCAACGAGTGGGTTCGCCTTATGTGGGACAAGACAGCTTTCTATCTCTAATACCTGCTTGCTTTGCACAGGCTGGGATACCTTGGAATTAGTCAGGAGGTGGAGAAAGACGGGCCCCACCCTGAAGCAGTGTTTCTCTCTGCTTTCATGGGATAACCCTTCCTGGCCAAGCTATCACAAGGAGAATGCTTCCATAAATTTGTGGGGATATGCCAAATGCTCTGATCAGCATCTAAACAGACTAGAGCCTCCTTTAAATGAAGACTAGCTCCTGAACTGGCATGTTTTCAGTACCTGAAAAAGTTGAGAAAGCGATGTCTGAGCTTTTGTCCTTTAGGAAATCTCATCCAGGAAGGAAAAAAGGGATGGGACAATCTGCCAGAGGTTTTCATCAGTCTAGCAGACCAGCAGAGGTGTAGCAGTAAGCACAAAACGGCCTGAAGGACAACTGGAACTACCTGACAAAGAGTCAGTGCCCAAACTGTACACATACAGTACACAAACTGTATGGAATAGAGGCAACCAGTCCATCTTCTCTATGCACGGACTGCCTGTGCAGCTGCTTAGTCACCAGCCCTGTGCACGGTGTCCTGACCCACCTCCTACAGGAGAACCAGTAGAAGCCAGTGACAACAGCCCTGGATATGTCTGACCCTAGCCTTCAGAGCAGATGAGACAATGATGGGGTGTATCAATCATTTCCAGGCATCCACGTATCACTGAAGTTGAGGCAGTAAAGATCTTTGCAGCTAAGTCCTTCTCAGACAAGATTGGCTCACAGTAATTGTTGTATTTTTCTTCTGACCACTATCCCTGTACAGAACATCTGATACATATCAGCAAAGACCCCCAGAGGTCTGCAGGGTCTCACCTCCTATTGCTTTTGGTGCAAGTTAGTCTCCTCAATACTCTCAAAGATGTGGGCCAAAGACCCCAGTTAACCCTCTGGCATTAAAATGCTTTAGAGACCATTAAAAGTCCTATGAGGGAACTACTGAATCATTGTGACTAAAGGCTTCTCATAGGTTGTAAAGTTCAAGAATTGAAACAGAACTCTCGTCTCTAAATTCACAATAACCAGTGCTCTGAGGTTGAAATTATGCATATTAGGGGTTGTTGGGTGTTCTCATTTAGAGATCTCTTTCCAGTTTCTTTCAGACCTGAAGCACCAAGAGGATTTCTCAAGTAAAATGCTTCCATCTTTTGAGGATGCATAACTGAATCCTGTGTGTATCCTGACCACCTAGTAACATAGTCCTTACTGGGAACTATCATCATGTGGCTCAGAAGGGCAATCCAGACATTCACTTAGTTGTTTGGGGATTTTTTGACTTTGTGGCCTAAGTGAATCTGTTTATTTCCATAATTTATTGGAAGTCAGGCGTGAACACTGACACTGTCAGTGAACACACAGACTGACACTAGAGGTATTGTACATTTGACACAGGTTTTACAGTGCTTTATTCTGAACAGTAATTAGGTAAATGAGTACTGAACATATGCAGCAGGCAGTCTTTAGATAGAAATGAAATCTGATTACCATAATCTCATGTGGAATTTGAAGACTAGTAATTACAATGTTAATTTGACTCAAGTTGAAGTCCTTATTTCTTTCTCATGCTTCAGTCATTAAGTAACTGTAAGGAGTTTCCTTAATGCTGACTCCAGAGCTAGAAATGGCAGATAATCTGTGCATGAAAAGTGTGGCACTTCCAGTATTAATCCAACTGTGTTCTATCCTTGAATTGCATAATGTTCTTTTCCTTAGGATATATAAAACAGGGTTCCTCGTAGCTGCAGTGAACTTGTCCCATCTTCCATGTCTGAAGGGAATGAGTCAAAAAAGGCCACAGAGCAGAGTCCAGCCTCCCCCGTCTGGGAACTGATGTAGCTCATGCTGAAGAGTCTTCTAGAGATACATATTGTCCCCACGATTTTTGCCTCCAGTGTCCATAGGCCTCAGTGTGGCTGCTGTTTCACAGATGCAAATTCTGATGCCAGCCTGAACTGTTGTAGCTATGCTGCAGAACTTGTGCAGTGCTTCACTGGGTGCTGGCAGGGTCTGGTAGGACACCCTGGACCACCAGAGTGTGGCCAGGTACAGGGGGAGAGCTATCATACCATCCACATTTCCCCTTTTAAGCATTAGGAATCCAGAGATTGTGAGTCACGAGGGAAAGAGGTTTCAATAGGGAGTAGGAATGCAGCTCTTCCTCCTAGAGCCCTTTCCAGCTCCTGGTCTATCTTAAATCAGGCTCTCAGTTCACTTCATTTTGGGAAAAAAGTGTCACAGAGGAACAAAATGTTCTTGTTGCTGAAGCTGGGATACTTCTCAATAAAATATGATGTGTTCTTCACAGTGGAAATTATTCTGCTAAAGGGGAGGAAGCAAAAGGAGAGAAACTAGTTCTGCTGCATATATAGAGTACATTTTATTACTCAGCCAATATATGAACCTCTTAGATTTCCTTTCAAAGGTGATAGTCAGGAAGAAAAGCTTTACAGGAGTGTGCACCACCACAAATGTACTAGTGCTTTTTCATAATGAACATGCCCAGCCTAAGGAGAACAGAATCGGCCTGAAAGAATCACATTGCGAGTTTTGTTGTGTCTAAACAAAAAGATAAATGGATGGTCAGCTTTAAATTCATCTTTGTGTTGCAGAATCCTATATCCTGGTACCTCTCGGGAGTCACCACCTTGCTCATTTACTTCCAAGGAGACTTTATGGATGATCTTTGACACAACCACGCCTTTCGTCTCGCACATCTCAGAGAAATCTGATGCACTTTCATTGAAGATATGTGTCATCCCCAGGCTTTCCAGAAGTGGCTTCAGGTCATAGTCACCTTCCACGCTAAACTTTGGAAGAAATACATTCACTTTGGTGTTGGCCATCATGCTGGGATTGGTCCACTGTAATAATGTCTCAGGGGTCAGTGCCTTTTCCAGCTGAAAACATAAAGGAACAAAGGAAATTAATGAGCAGTCCAAACCATTCCTGAACTTCTCACTCCTATCAAGCCTCCAAAATATAAAGTCCAAACGGCAACTTTTGCTTTTAATTCACAATTGTAGCATTCATGCTTAACATACTCTCAGATATATTGATTCCAGTATGATTTAATCCATAGGGCAAGTCTCTGGAGCAGCTCTTCTGCATGTGCACGCTCTGGCAAGCTTTTGATAAGCAATCACCTCAACAGCCATATGAAGGAACTTGACGAAGACAGTCCCACCCAGGTTACACCTGGCCAGCTGGCAGAGATCCAAAAGTCTTTATTCCTGACCCTACAGAGTAATGAAATTGCTGGTATTTGGGACAGAAAATCCAAATCCAGAGCCTGATCTCAATCAAACGTGCAGCTGTCCAAGCAATTTTTTTAAAACTGGAAAGGGAGGAGGCAGAATGGGGGGCCACAACGAACTGGTATAAGGAAAGGCCTCACTTGCATTTTATGATAGGTGTGTTCCGTAATTTACTCCAACATATAAAAGTATCTTACAGCTGCAATCTTACAGATTCTTCCTGCCTTTAAAATTTGTGGCCAGTTGCAGCAAATTACAAAGGAGACTTGCGTGATCATCAGTATTTTAATCCTTAAATAACTTTACTATTGATTAATATTATTAATTACTTAGTCCTTAATAAATTTTGAAGAGGGGTGAAAATACGTTCTAAAACTTTCATAGAGAAATGACATAAGAAATTGTTGTTCTTTAGGAAATGCCTTATTAATTTTCACATTTATGTGCAATTGTAATAAAAAATGGCTCATTTGCAGACACCTCTGCTCAAAATTAAAACTTGGAGAAGAGTAAGACCTTAGTAAAATAAATCATGGACACATGTCAATTGAAAAAAATAAGGATGCCAGAAATAAGGGTACCTTCTACACTGACACTGTCTTCTGTGCACTCTCTATCTAGAACAAAGCCTCATTTACAGCCTCACACCTGGACACAGTGAAAATGATGATGCCACAAATATGAGACTAGGAACAGAGAAGCAGAATGAGAAGGTAAATTCGCAGGAAGGTTACTTTTTGTTTTCTTTTGTATTGCTTCTAAATAACAAAAACCTTCCATAAACCTAGGGCATTATATAGGCTGTTTCCAAAGGAAGTATCATAGCAATTCTATTTTTTTCTCTCACCTTCTCCAAGCCAGTGGTCTCATCTTCAATCTCTTTGGGCAGGAGAATGAGCATGCTTATATGTTTGTTAAGGCACGGGAGCTCAAGGATGGCAACATTTAAATCTTTTACATAGCCCAGGCAAAATGTAGCTTCCAGATTCATCATCTGCACTGGTTTAGTTTCAGTCTGCAAAACATAGAGGAAACAATCTATCATTCCGTTTAATTCACAGGTAAGATGGTGGCAGAGGAAACTTTGTAAGCTTGCATGGAAGCGGTACATTGAGTTACCACCAGAGAATTTGTTGGTTCTCATAGGTAATGAAAGCAGCAGTGAGAGACTGTTGGCTTTTTACAGTAGGCAGCTTTGCAAAGAAAAGTGCAAAAGAATTCTAATTAATACAATAGCAACATATTGGGGATGTGCCTTAAAGAGCAATTTAGCAAATATTGGTGGCCCTTCATGCCTTTTCACTGAGTGCTACCAACTACTACAATGTCTACAGGGCACTGTAATGCTAGCAAGTGTCAAGCACTGAGCACAGCTCAACAGTGAAGGCCAATGTTCAGACCAATAATTGATATTTTGGTTCAGGACTTGAAACAGAATCAGAAGAAATTTCAGGCTTACCTAAATCCCTAAGTCTTGGCTTTTGAATGAAACAAAACAAATCAAAACAAATCAAATCAAAACAAATCAAAACAAAACAAAACAAAACAAAAAAAAACAAAAAATCAACTTTCCAAATTCAGATTTAAAAACTGTTCTGTTCACATGAAAACGTTCAAAATTCAAATTCAGTAGAAAAATGTTACTTCAGGGAAAAAAACCCCTTGAGATGTTTCACTTAAAAATCTTAGTGTTGATTGTATGATTTTAAAAACTTTTTTAGCTGGAACTATTGGCTGATGACATAATTTATTAATATTTTCAGCGAACCTGAAACTCCAAGTTTACTTATTTATCTCTCTATATATGTATGTGTATATATATTTGGAATATGATCTCTTTATATCACAAATATTGTGCAGCTTTCTAGCTTGGCTTTAAGTTGTCTGATTACAATATTCATCACTGGTCACAGATTCCTGAATGCAGCAGCCACAGGTGCTGCTCCCACTTGGGCCTCATGGCTAAGCAGGACTGATATGCAGAGGGCTGCAGTCCTGAGCTTGACTGGAAAGAGGGAGACTGATGGGATGACATCTCTGAAGAGGAAAACACCAGGCCAGGCACCTAAGGGATGTACTCAAAGAGGTGACACAACTGCACGCATTTCACCAGCTCAAGAAACGCAATGTGCTTCACCTCTGCTGGTTTTCAGATGCAGCCTCTGGTACCTGCAACTTTCCAAATTCTTGGAAAAAGCCACCCATGAGAATTTGCATCTCCTTGCAGACAACAGCTGCTTCTGACCACTTGTACTCAGCTCA
This sequence comes from Aleadryas rufinucha, assembly GCA_013397815.1. Lineage (NCBI taxonomy): Eukaryota > Metazoa > Chordata > Aves > Passeriformes > Aleadryas > Aleadryas rufinucha. The sequence goes on from VZTH01002025.1 coordinate 128,271, forward strand.
TGTTGTATAAACAAACTCCCAGGACAGTCTGAGAGCCTTGCAACATTGTGTAAGTTTAGACAGAGTCTAAGAATGCACGTTAATAAACATTTCTCATTTTCTCTTGTTGAGTGGGATTTACTTAGCTCAAAGTTTGCATTTTCATGAGATGAAACAGCACCTTTTTTTTTTCCCCCAGGACATACCTTGTTGACTTTAAAAGGACATTCTTTGATCTCTGCCTCTGGGAACTTCTTCATCCAGTTTGTGACAAAATAAGCTGCATTAACTAGAAGGATCTGAGTCTGGTCACTTACACTATCCTCATTCAAAACATTCTCCATTTTTCCTGTGAACAGGTTTAAGATGGTTGTTAATACAACAATACATTAGCAGTATATCATTTGCTTTAAGTGAATATGGTAACACTTCACTGAACATTTTTGTCCTGCATCTCACAGATAACAGATTTTATTTCTAATAGAAAATTTCAGAAAGGAGCTCTTACTTAAAATTGCAGCTTAATTTTTGATATGGGGTTTGGGATCAGGGCAGGTCTTCCAAATGACATGTTTTGTTGGTTTATATCGCATGTAATCAAAACTACATCTCCTGCTTTTGTTCAGTACCTTAAAGAATGTGCTGAGATCTCAGTGAAATTCAACACGTGTAAGTGAAAAAACATTTGTCATTTGGAGAGCAAGACTTGATGGGAAGTTTCAAATTAGCAGCTACTCTTTTCTAGACTGATACATGAGAAAATAACCAAGATAACAAAAAAAATGCTGCTCTGATTACAGTTAACAACCAAATCCTGCTACAGACTTCAAAAGAGGACGTAAACATCATGTCCCACTCTGTCTATTTTAGATCTGTTCGAGCACTGCCATAAACGACCCTGAATTCAGAGCACTGGGGAGACAAGTCCTGTCTTCGAGTTGCACAGGTAGGGCGAGACGCTTCCCCACGGGCACCTGTGCCAGCCTGGGAAAGACCACACTCGTGCACGGTGTTTCCACATTTGCACCACACGAGGGCAACAGGTGGCTACCAACCCCAGGGCCACCTCTGCCAGGACTTCCACAGGATGGCTAATGAGAGACCCACATCTGCTTGTGGCACCCTTGCTGGCAAAAGCAGCTGAGATATTAATTAACAGCCCGAAATTCAGAGTCCAACGAGTACTTCCCAGTACAATGAAGCTTTTAAAGGAATTAGAGGGTTCAATGTTTTTGTTTTACATGTTGTGATGCTCCCCAGCCAGGCCCTGTCATTCTCCCAGACCATCCTGCTGCAGTCAAATGTGAGCAGCTTTCCCCAAGGCTAATGCAAGGTCAATCTCACATTTCTACCTTCAGAAGTGCTGCAGCAGTGAAGTCAGTGATTTCAAAACAGGCTGATGCTGCTTATCCTCATGAATCCAAATAGTAGGCCTAGTCTGCTTTCACTATGTATTTACTCCTAAAGAGGTGTCACCAGGATAAAGATCTTTCTCTGAAGAGGCAAACAGCATCCCCAAGGTTAAGCTGTACCCACCATCAGTCAGCTCAGAAAGGGATTTGTTGATCTTTTGTCGGGTTTCCTCCGTTTTTTCTTTGAACTCCACTAATTCCAGTTCAGATGGAAAAGGCCTCTTTGTGGAGTTGACGAAGTCCTGAAAGACACAAGTAACCAAAGTCATACTTGGTTAAATGCCATTGGGTAGCTGAGGAGTCAATTATTAGTTGAGGAAAGCTATTAAATAACTGCAGGAGAGAAAGGGGACGCACACTTGCATCCAGCACATCACTCCCAAGGTCGTCTTCAGTCCAGTGGTGTTACAGCAGCTGAAGTAACTTTGACATTGCAGGAGTGACCATGTTGCCAGCGTTTGACAGGATAAAACAACACTCAGTCCAGGCCTGAGCAAGACTGAGATAGAGGCCACAGTCTGCTCCCATCACGTCTGTCCTCACCAGGGGAGACATTTATTGGTCTTGGTGGGTGCTGGCCTTTGCTGTAGCAGAGGCTGAACAGCAGGTCATCTGATACAGCATCACTGCAGCATGTTAAGTTTTCTGAAATATCACTTTTAGGCTAATGTTATCCTTGCTTGGAACTCTACTCACAGACAACTTTGGCAAAAAAAACCCAACCCAGCACACAGAGCATTCTTCTCAGGTTTTTGCAAGGTTCATAAGTTAAAAGGCCAAACATGACCTTCTTCACTTGTGTTGCTTCAATAGCCAGGCTTCTGCCTTCTCAGGCAGATTAAGAAAACTAAAGCATAAAACTAAAGCAGTAATTACCTGGGTGTGTGAACTGGACACACACTTGCACCACCAATTTTTTTATACTCATTTTCACTCATACTTGCAATGCAAAGACTTTGATGTGGCATAGAAGTTATGTTGCACTCAAAACGAAACTCACTAGTGACCTAAAGCATATTAATGAAAGAATTAAAAGTGTTGTAAGAGCTGCACAGCTTGGGGTCAAGCAGCAGACTCATCCATCCTACAAACCTTTATGGCAGCAGACAATATTATGCTGTTTATCATTTGAATCCAGTCAACCAACAGCCAAAAGTAAGAGAATTTATTTTAAAAACCATTGCAGTCTGACCCCATAATCCATCAACATGATGGCCAAGCAATTCATAACACTGGGGTTTTCCTGCAGTACTTACTGTGGTAGGATTGAGAGACTTGTCTACAAAGAGCCGTTTGACCATTTTCAGTGCAAAGAAAGAGCTGAGTTTGGAAACATCTGAAGTTATTGTTTGAAACCCAAAAGAAACATCTTTGACATCTTGTAAATGGAGCACCTGTTAAATGAACATAATAAAGCACTAAGCATCTTTTTCTATTATTATTGTCTAAACATTCCCAACAGCTTAGCAAAAAATAATGCTAGTTTGTGACCAGAGCTGTGGCTTTTTGTATTTAAGCTAATGACAGAGCCTCTCACTGTTGTTACTCAAAAATCATTTATAAATTTCGCATTCTCACATAAATCTAAAAACCTCATCCTACCAGGACTTTTATCAAATGCATTTCTTTCCTATGAGCAGTCCAAGGAAGCCAACAGAGCTGTTCATGCTGGTGATAAGACTTAGTCAACTAAAACTCCAAAGTATGGAGCCATAATGTTTTTGCCAAACTCACATTCCCACCCAAAATCCTGAAGTTTTTAAGCCAGATAAGTGAGAATCCCAGATAATCTCCTTTCTAGAAGTGGGCTACACCTTTAAAAATGTTTGACAGATCACCAAGTTTTCTGACTGCTGTGACTAATACATGACATCACATGACATTTCAGCAAAAACTGATCAGATAAAGATAACTGTGTCTGTTTTTGTAGACAGTATAACTGTGGGCAGGGCTGCTGACCCACACATGGCCACCTCCCAGCTCCTGGGAATGACAAGTCCAGTTCTAGGAAATACTGGGGTAATGATGCCTTTGTTCGAAAATAATCCTATAAATATGAATTAAAGTTTTAATGCCAACTTATTACAGGATCTTTGATGGTGGCTGTTTCATTACAGGAAGCCTGTCCAACCCTCCTCACCTGCCTCAAATTCCCTTATGAGGCACAGCAGGCACCTGTGACCTTCTTTTCCCTTTGTACATCACTCCTGCTTTTTCTCCCAGAACACAGCACATCTTCACATACAAAATTGCTGCTCTGCCTTAGTCACTCCTCCATGTCCTCCCTTTTCCTTGCTCAGTGGGAGCAGAAGGAAATAAACCCCCAACACAGGAGCAGTACAGCTCTCATAGCCAAACTCCAAGTCTACTTCCTTAGAAACAACTTTCTCAACTTATTTCCTTTTCCTCCAACAGTTTTATTTCTTTGCATGTTATGTGCAGAAAGCTTCTGTGCCTGGAAACTAGGTTGGAGGAGAAAGCTACTGCAGCTTCTCTACCCTGGAGAATTTTTGGCATAAGTTTGTTGACTGATGTTCCAGAGTACAGCTGCCAATCTGGCTCCTTTTGTATCTAGTATTTAAAACCCAAGCACAAACTCAGGGGCAGGCAAAAGCTAGAATAGACATGGAAAATAGGAGATATTACACTTAAAAGCATACTAAGGTCTCCTCAGCATCTGTAGTCAGCACTTTTTAAATACCACTAGAGAAATATGAAACATAAGAGTGCTTGTGTAACAGAGCTCCACTTGGATGGATGTGCAGGTTAACTTGTTATTATGGAATGGTTCAAAGCAAATTGCAGACACACGTGAAAACAAAATAAGGGCAGGGTAATATTTTTAACTTTCCCATCAGAACAACAATGCTTGAATTTTGAAATGGTGAGGGAGCTTCAGGGTACCATTTAAATTTTAATTTTTTTTTTTAAATGCTGTTTGGAAAAAATTGCAGTGCTTACAAGATCCATCCCTGAAAGTCATCAAAGCCAGGTTGGGTAGGGTCTGGAGCAACCTGGTCTGGTGGAAGAAGTCTCTGCCTATGGCAAGGGGGTTTAAGGTCGCTTCCCACACAAACCATTCTATGATTCTGTGATTTTCATGGCCATATTGCTGTGCAGCTCTGTGAACAGCACAAGACTCCCTGTAATCTGTGGCATAAGTAGGGGCACAGAAGGCTGTGCTCAGGGGTACCTTCAGTGAATGAGAAAGTACATGGAGGAATTCCCAAAGGAGGGAAAATACATTCAAATATGAGTCTTTCAGAGCCAGGTGATAATCAGCATACTCAGTTTGCATTTCATGCACCTTTAGATAACGGCAGAAACTGTGGGGACCTTCACTGGGATAAAAAGGATCCAGCTCAATCTCTGCTTACATAGAGGCAGCAGACAAGGCTGTAGGGTTGACTCCCTACACCACAGAGTGAGCTCCATAAACTGATTGAATCATGACTGCCATGCTGGATCATGGTGCTGGAAACCCCTTGAACACCACGAGTTGCTTGTAAGGAGAAACATGGATGAAATTGTGCCCCTTCTACTGCATCCATCTCCTCTTCGCAGTATTGCAGGAGAAAGGGGAAAAGTCAGTGACAGGGTGGCTACACATACTTGCTGCTGACAGCAATGGCAAAATAATTTTCAATTCTATAAAGCTTAAGCATTCTTGAATAATGAAAAAACAGTTATCCAGAAAATGCAGTGATCTGGACAGTGACTCATAGCCACAAACACTGCTAAAAGGAGACAAGGCTTTAATGCATCTGTAAAGACTCTATCATGTCCACTTCCACCTTGTACATGCTTGAAAAGATTTTTCTTTATGACAGAGTTTCAACCTTTTGTTGTGCAGGGCCATGGAGTGTGGAACCATTCAGGAAATTCGGAGGGATGGTTTGAAGTCCGTCTTACAAGGGAACTAGACATCCAGGAGAACGTTAACAAGAGTCAATAAGGATGACACCTACAACAGCCATATAATTTTGCAGCCACAGAACAGGTTGCTGACAGCTTACCTGTTTCATTTGGTCTGCAGTATCACCTTTCGTAGCTTTATATGCCAGAGCCAGAGACGTTGAGGTACACAGTGGGGAAAAAATAATATTGGCTGTTCTGTCTTTCTCACAGAGCTTTTTGAACATATCAACTGCAAAGGCAGTGTTCGCTAGTTGCAGAGCGTCCATCGTCATCCTGAAATGGAAAAAGGAAAAGAGAGATGACTCAGGTTGTAATTCTAGTTCCTGCTGTGCTGGGGCTGGGTCAGGGCACTGAAAGAGGCTGGCACCAGTGTCTGGACTGGGTATCTTGAAATGGAGAGGAGAGGAGAGGAGAGGAGAGGTTCAGTAATAGCCATCATCAAGTGACAGTGGGCAATGCCACGTTATGCAGAGCCAGTATTATCAGAAAAATCTTATAATTATTGAGAAAATCTGTGAAGTCAGGGTGACCCACACACACTGAGTCAGATTGGATCACATATGAATTTAATCTGTTTTTAATTGATACTCTTAAAATGTGCCAACTCAGAAAGTGCTTCACCTATGCTCTGGGCTCTCCTGGCTCTCAGACAGGTCTTTAATATTCTCATAACTTCTCTATCTCTTGCTTCATGGCTAATTGTCCATTAAACCTTTAGCTTTGGTACATGTTCTCCCTCTCAGGATTGATTCCCCATTATCCCTGGCCTTGCTAGAAGTCTCCAGAAGGCTGTCCGGTTCTGTAGGTTGAGATTGTTTCAGAAACTTAAAGGAGGCCTTCTAAAAAACACTGCTGTGTGCCTACTCATCACTTACACTGTTTTAACTCAAATGTTTTCCTAGCCACTCTCAGTAACTGCAGTTGCCACAGGGCTGTTACATGACCTGTGCAGTCAGGAACAGCAAGGCACAGTTGCTGCTGTCCATGCTCTGGGAAAGCCAGAGACTATTCCCATCTCCCAGGCTGCTTTCACCTGCCCAAAGTTGCACTTCAATATAAGCACATTTGTGTAGATTCAAGCCAAGAAGGGTGAACCACAGAATTTCAGTCAACAGCACAAGTCTGGCTTTAGACCAGCAATCACACAGAAGATGACCCCTTTGGCATAGTGAATTTGACACTACTATGCCCTCAATACCATGTATCCCTAAAAAAGAGGGAGCTGCTAAAATTGGTGCTAAACAGCTCCATCAAAGCTATTGACAGAGACAGAAAGGAAATGGAAATTTTTGCATGTGTTATACTGCCCAAATGTAGCTGAACATCTGACACCATTGTATAGAGACACTCTAGAGCAGCTTACAGTATTCAAGACATTACTTGACAGTAGTAATGACTTCCAAATAATTTGTGGTAGTTATAAATTTTTATGACTATTTTTTTGTGGGAGTAACAGAATGGGCACATAATTTGCCCGCAACACACTAGAGAAAACACTTTGATTTACTCACAAGACCTGTTTGACTACAGAAGGCCTCTTACAAAATAAATGTCTTTATTTTTATTTTAATTAACTTATACATGTTCTTGGATCTATTAGGTAAGCCAATTGTTTTACTTGACAACTAGTTTGTTTTGGGCTAAAAGATGCAGTACAAAAGGTTAGTGAAATGCACTGCATTTAATCAAGTTAAAAAAAAAAAAAAAAGATATACTGGCACTAAACCAAGGCTTTTTAAGTCAGTGTTTGAAAAGCACACCTAACCAGCCCTGCACTCTTGCAAAATGTTCTGACTGTTGGTATTAGCAACAAACTGTTTGCTAACAAATCCCCTCCCACTGGGGGAAGGAAAAAAAAAAGAAAAATAATTAGTCTTGAAGACAGCAAACATTGAACATGTTTCACTGGAGAAATTTATCCCCACATAAAAATACAGAGGAGTATGCTTCACAACATCCAGAGGTTTTGCCAGACTCTGAATTCAGAATGGGTGTGGCTGGACTTGTCCATCTTCCAGTCAACAGTCCACCCTGGCAGTCTCAGGCAGCTGCTTGGAAAAGAGAAATTTTCCATGAGAGATTCCATTCTGCAGCATCAGCAGGCATCGAGCTGATGTCACAGCGAGGTTCAGGAAACGTCTCAGAGATCTTATGGGTGCAAAGAGAGGACCAAGTGCCAGCCTAGCACTGCAACCATCCACCTCATTTACGTAGACACAATTTCTCAGGCATGAAAGCAACTAATTACCAGAAAAGTCGAGCTTGCCAGCAGCCATGGGCTCAGCACACACCTTAAAGGAGGAGAGCTCTAGGCAGGACAGTGGCAAAAGACAGAACAAGTGTGAAGGACTGAGACTGCTGTTGAGGGAGTAACTTGGAACAATAGGGGCAAAGAAGCAAACATAAAATCATTCCTTAAAATGCGTCCCTGCAATTTCTCATCACAAAAGTGCTCTTTCGTGCCTGTGCATGTCTTAAATAAATTCCCCTGCATAGGCTACCTACCTTATCTTTGCCATTAACTCAACCATTCTCTCATGAGCACACAATACACTTGTATACTGTCTGCTTCTCAATCCCTCTCTCTCTGCCCCACCCCACACCACCAACACCCCCCAAAACTGAAGATTTGGGGCAAGTACTAACTTCACAGGTATTTCTTACTGAGTAACTGGTGGAAAATTACCCAGTGAACCAAGAATGTGTCATTCAGTAAACATCTACCACCCTCAAAAAGACAAGTAATACAAAGAATCTCACAAGTCATGCAGTACACCCAAAAAAACCTTGATTTGTTAATGAAGTAAAGTATGATATTATTCTGTTTAGGCTTCTGGATCTTCCTTACAGGCTAAAAATCAATATGAAATCATAACCAATTAAAAATATCCCTTGTTCCTTTCCAGCTTAAGGTTGACTTTGAGATGTAGATGCGCTACCTGTGTTTCACTTCCTTGGGTTGCAAGACATTCAGTGTAAGAAAATAAACCAGGAAATTTTACATAATTGAATTAAACTCTTCTTCTCATGCCAGTTAAAAGCTGTACCATGACTTAAAAACTCTGACCTCATTAGTAACTCTGATACTCTTAATGTTGGATCATTTTTTATAAAGTTTCAATGTTTCTTTTCAGTGAAAAAAACAGGAGATATTTCATGGTGAACCTTTTATTCACCTTTGTTCATCCAGTAACTGCTGATACTCTCAAAGCTTCTTTCGTGCAGAGTGAAACTGTCTCTGGTAGTGGCAAAGCTCTCCATTCTAATTTCTTTCTTTTAATGCTACTATTGAAATAAGGACCATTCAGGGCATTTTGTTGGGAAAAAAAGCTCAGTTGCACCCTTAACCTTGAATGATTGGCTGGATAGCAAAGAATAATCTCTATTCCACCATTCTTTTCACCCGGTCAGTCAGTTTGTTTATTCTCAATTTATTAATTACTATTACATAATATTATGTTTTATTATATTTTATTATATTTATTATTATTATTATTATATTTAAGAGCTCACAACATTCATATTACTGAAAAGAATTTACAGTAAAAAAAATCTTAAATCTCTTTAAAGCCTTGTGCACCCCAAGCCTTGCAAGTCCAGTAAAGCCAGTTCCAGACAAGTAAGAAGGGTTGAGGCTCCAAGTGAGAGGAAAGCCCATTAGCTGCCCATTAACAGTCTCAGAAATCAGACGTAGCGCCTGAATCAGTAATCACAGGGAACCCTCAAACAGGGAGGAGTCAAAAAATTGAAAATGAAATTTTAAAAAGGCCTGCTGCATGGATTCTTGTTGGGTCCCTCCTTTCCCAGGAAAGCAGGATGTCAGCATTTCCAGAAAGGCCCACAGCATTGGGGCATCTTCTAAGCACTTGGAGCTTGCGATCCACCCAGCTTTATTTAAAACTGACTGTCACAGCGTGAAAGAAATATTTTCAGATACAGAAGAGAGGTGAAAGGCTACTGAGCCAGTTCAGAAAAACCTGATTAAAACTTTTTTATCGGTATAAGACACCATTTTAGCTTAGTCACTCTTGGATGCAACAACAACTACAACAAACTCCCCCCCCAAAAAAAACCCAACAGGAAGGCTTTGTTTGCTATCTGCTTACTAAGGGTAAATCTAAATATAGCTTATGTTTAAAATTATAGTCACAACAATAGCAACATCTGAGTGGACACATCTGACAAGTCAAGCTAGCTGTATGGTAGGAACAATCCGATAAAGCAGAGCAAGTACTTATTTTATTCTTGTCTTGGTTAAGTAGTCCTTCCAGGAGAAGACACCTGTGGCAGATAAAGCACAGACAATGCTGGCCATCCAGTGCTGGGGGCTATATTGGGTCTATATCTCAGGAACTGTGAGTGCCAGCACAAAATTCAAACAAAATTCCGAGAGGATGAATTATATTAAACAATCCACATGCAAATTTCACAAGTGAGGCATTAATATTGAAACTAGATCAAGTATTTAACGTGACCCCACTTCAGCTCTTACTCAGCAAACATAAGATATAAAGGAAATAAAAGATTTCTGTGAGCCTTTTCTTCTTCTACAGAAAGGACAACTCTTCACCTGGCAAACTACCTGGATAAAAAATCAAGGACACAATTTCCTCTGAACAGACATTGAGGAATGCAAGACATCAGCCTGATGTGGGACCAGAGCATCCCATGTGGTTGAGGAAAAAGCACTGTCAGCAACACAGTAGGGAAAGTCACTCCAGGAAGGAAAGAGAAACAAGCCACTGCAATAGGCTTTGTTGTACTTCAATAGCCAATGAACTGTTCAAACTAAATGGTCACACTGAAAATAAATTTGTAATTACTAGGCCTAAGTTCCTGTCCTTCACTTTAAATGAGTGCAGATTAGTCACTTGGTTAATAACTTGGAGCAAACAGAGCAGAGTGTACATACCTCTGCAGAAAACAAGAGGAATATTCCTCTCTAACAGAGGCTTACAAACCAACCTAAATCCTACTTTGGCACATGGGGGATTTTCTTTGCATCATACACAACCTGCTTTTTCTGATATGGGAATATCCATTTGCAATAAACCACAATATTTTAGTAATTCCTAATGCTCTTGCAGTCTCACCTGCCAGATCTTATTCACTGTTTCCAATAAATCTTTCCAGGGAAAAAGAAATCTAGCAGAGCAATTGCAGCAGTTTTGAAATTAAACCAAAACACTGTCATTTGAGAAGGCAAAAAGAGCTTCTTTTATTCCATATGTACATTTTCTGTACAAATTTCCTTATCCCACTCCCTCCATGCAATTACGTTTCACAGCCAAGATTTGTTAACTATCAGCTCAGCATAAATTAAAGTATCAGAGAAAGAAAAAAAGCTGTACTTACTTTGCAAGGCTGTAATCCCGGTAAACGAATCAATGAACTGAGCACAGCACGAAGAACTAGCTGCCCGTGCTGAAACCTTGCTGAGCAGAAGACTCTGTTACTTGCCTACTCATTGACACCACTCCCACTTTCCCAACCTCAATTTGTGCACACACATACACTCCCTCTCCCTCTCGCTTTTTTTTTCCCCCTCCCTTAATCATTCTTCGTGGCAACTCCTACATTGGAGGAGCAAAATGATTCACACCAGAGTTGTCTTTGCCTGCCCAGCCACTGAAGACAACAACAAGCTCTGGCAGGAAAGAGCAGCCCTGTGTGTTGCCTTCAGCAAGCACAGCACAAAAGGCACCAGACAAGAACGAATGAAGGCTATGAAGGAGAGAATGCAGGAACTGATCAGCAATTAAAAGACCTTCTCAGCAAAACCAGCACTCCAAGAAACTCCAATTGGGATTACCGCTATTTGCAGAAAAATTGTAATCGTGAAAAAGAGACCCAGAAGACAACCAAAACATGTAGAAGTGTGTGGCTGGGCACTTTGCATCTGTATATGCATTAGACAGTATTTTAACTCTGCCTAAGAGGCATATGTATGTGTTTGGCTGCCTAAAAAGCCCAAGGTCAAACTGGAGTTAATGCTCAAAGGAAGACATCTTGTTGCTGTAAAGCAAAGCTCCCTCCCATAAGCAGCCAGGGGAACAGCTTTCCCTGCTGCCAGCTGTCCCCAGAGGTGGTAGGGGAACAGAAAATCCCACCCCTTCACTTCCAGAATGGGCAACAGTTTCATGTAATACAGCCCATGTTAGCACCGATGAACATGACAGGGTGGGAAAAGAAAGAGAGAGGCAGAGGTGCTGGTGCTGCCCACCAGGTCTGTTTGCTATAATTTGAGAGATGTATGCAGTCCTTGCCAAGAAAGAGGTGTCCTACCCCTGCTCCACACAATTCCCTGGCTGGGCAGCCGAGCTGCCCACAGTGGACAGCACCAGCAAGTACCTCCTGTGAGGCCATGGCTGCCCCTCAGTCCCCATGAGGAAACTGCCCCACACCACAGGCACAGCTCGGGTTCACACCTCAGTAACCCCAGGTGGCCCTGCACATTTTTAGACTACAAAAGGCATAAGCAAGATAATTGAATTTGCTTTCAGGTTTGAAGGGCTGGTGTGCCCAGCTGTCCAAATGAAAGGGGTAGGACACCAAAGGATGCATTTTCACCAACACAGTACTTCCTTGGTGACAGTGGGAATTGGGGAGATTGTATCTCCTTCTGGAACGACATGTTTCTGTGTTGCTTTGAGCATAAATCAGGCCACACCACAGCATCCTGATCAGGTCCTACCCATGTTTCCTTCCAAAAGGCTTCTAAGTTCTTATTACCCAAATTATTTTTTTCTTTTTTTTTTTGCTGTGATACAGATGGAGTTCACCTTCCATCACTGCCAGACAGCAAATTTAAAATTCATATCCTTTTCCATAACTGAATTCATAACAAAGACAGGGTGTGGATATGTTTAGGCAATTAAAATAAGATACAGGCCAGCTGGCTAAACTGTGCCATCTGGGACATCATTGTTATGTATCTAATTAAGCCTTCTGTAAGAGAAATGTTTATGAAAATACACAATAATGTTGGCTGCCAGACTCTTCTCAGATGTCTGCAGGTAATCTAAGGCCAAGTGTTGCCACCTCTGTAGAAGGAAACCTTTTTTCGGACCCAGGTCTAACAAGTACGGTCACTGTGAAGTGGCTCAGGAGCTTGTGGATAAGCTGCAGAGAGGTGGACAACAGGCAGACTGCCTTCATAGAGACAGCACAACTCACCAGATCCATTTCCTTCCTACTGAAAGGCAGGAAATACAGATAGAAATATGTACCTCAGAAGGCTGGACAGTGGGAAAGGGAAAGGACTCTGCATTGCCAAGATGGAGGTGTGTAAACATCACTTACACTTCACTGGGTAACTGCTCTGCGATGGCTGAGATCTGGCACTATGTAGCAGTGCAGAATCCTTCAGTCTGACCTAGTTAGTGCTGAGAAATTAATTAATTCTGATCACGGTGCCATGAAACTAGTAATTACTGCTGCAATTGTTATGCTTCAAGTGAAGACGTCCACACTGGCTCTGGTAACTGAGTGACTCACAGGGCAGTTTTGCTTCCCCTAAGAATGGATAATTTGGGCTCACTTGCTCTTGGAGGCAGTGTTAAAATAACTGTGACTTCCTGATAGCTACTTATTCAGATCTATGGGAATTGCTGGCATATAACTGGGTCTTACTTACAGCCCAACAAGGAAGATGTGTAAAAGCAGAAGATGCTGACTTGAAAAGTAAGAAGATGCCTAATTGAAGTTTGCACAGGACAAGAAGTGACGTAGTTGTCCCTTGTGTCCAGGAACACTCTTCCTCAGCCTGACTGAAAAACAACTACTTGCATCAGCATCCCCATGTCCTTCATTTACCTTTCACTAAATTAGTTCTGTTCAGTTTAATCTCAAAGTATTTTCAACTTGCACCTATTATGACCTGTTTTACTACCACCACATTAAAAAAACCCAGAACCAATAACAGGATTTTTCCTTATGAAAAAATCAAAACTATTTTAAGTCCCCTGTGAATTGGACACCTCCTACCATGATATTTGAAAAAAAAAAAAATAGGTAAAAAGAATAAGATAAAAGGATAAGGTAGAAACAATGGGGATGTGACATGGAACACTTTGAATCTTAAAGTGTGAAGCCTTTTAACACAGACAAGTTACAGTCTACTGGCAAAGTAATGAATGAGCCACTGTCCTCACTCTTCCAAGGTTTCAAGGGAAAATCCAGAGACATTGCTGGATGCTAGGATCCAGCAGTTACATTTGTGTGTCTGCACCTCTGAACTGGCATGCCAGACACACTTCGTTGCAGAAGGGATGCAACCCACCAGGTGACTCTCCTGTTACTCAGCCTGCTCTCAGTCCTCACTCCCCTGGCTCTCCCTGCCACTCCCTCCTAGGAACGCTGTTCCTACATGCTGCTGGAAAGGAAAAATCACCAGCTGCCTTCTCCCCACTCTTCAAGCAAGCTCGTTTGTGGGGACGGAATACTCTTGCTGCTCAATAGAGCATGAAGAACTATTTCAATTATTTCAGAGGCTCCAAGTACCCACTCTAGTCCTTATTTTTCCTTCCCCCTAATCACTAACTCTTAGTGCATGTCTAATTGCAATTAATGCTGGCGTATTCAGATGACCACATAGGAAATCATCTACAAGTGGGACTGAATAATGAATAGGACAAAACTGGTGCACTCTTTCTATGCTGTCAGTCATGAAAGATCTTCTAATCGAGTTACAGCTTTCACAAGAAGCTTTGGATCTTGCAAGGAAACCGGTGATAGGAGGTTATTTGTACATTTTTGTTTTGTTTTAGTGGCCTACAACTTTAACACAATTAGAAATATTCAAAGGGTAAAAAAGACTGCAGCGTCTATAAACAGGTATACACAGCAGAGCTCTTCATAGTTTTCACATAGCATGGGTCTATATTACTATTTAATAACAGGAACAAACCATAGCCAAAGTATTTTTCATTTAATAAGAAATGCTAGTGAAGATCACATCAACCACAAGCTAATTTGAAATTAAAATAACACTTACAATAACAAAGCATAACTCTATGGTTCCATTGAGAGAGACATAAACTGAACAGCAACAAACTGCCTTTTTTTTTCCCCCTCCCAAGGCATCTGCACCAATAGGTGTAAAGGATGGTGTCACATAGCAACACACTGAACCAACACGTATGGCAGCAAAATAGTTTTCTTCAGACATCTCTGCTGACGTAGAAGTATTACTCACCAGTTATTACTTCTAATAGCAGAGAGGAAATTAATTTCTCACACTTTAATGTGCTCACTTTTGTGCTGGGTTTTTTGGTTTGGGTTTTTTTTTGGTTTGTTGTTTTTTTTTTTTTGTGAGGCTCTTCTGGACTCAGGTATATGTAACTTTGGGGGAAAAAAATTGAAATAGGCAACCAAACAGCTGACAGATTTCAGTGAGAACAAAGCCTTTAATCTGGTGAACAGGAAATGAATGATTCCATGTGCTGGGATCAGGTTGTTGAAGATTTGACTATTTTCCCTAAAGGTGTTGCTCCCAACACTTAGCACTGGGCATAATGCTTAGTGTAAATCAGCTTAATAAAGACATAGATTTGACTGATTACTTGGAATAGTCTCACAGTATAACTAGGAATTCAAAATACAAGAGGAAATTGATATATGTAAACCAGACTAAAAACTCTGAAACATTACTCTGAAACTGTACAAAGATCAACTTCCGTGAAACAAAAGCAGAGAGGCAATGATTTGGATTAATAACTTCTCACCAAAACACCTGATATCCATTCCTTACATTAAAAAAACCCAACTTTGAACCCATCCCTGTGTGCACTGCTGGTTAAGGGTGCCACCTCATGGGGACAAAGATAATAGTCTTTTTCCTCTGTCATTGGTGCCCATTGTTACTGCATCAGCTTCCTCTGCCAGGCTGGAACTATGATTCAAAATCCCCTGCCCTATGTTTGTCCCAGAAAAAATGCAAACACACTCACATTTGCCATGTTTTCTCAGTATTTTTTTGAATTTAGTGATGTTTCCAAATGTTTGAAGTGTCACTCTCTAGCATTGTTTAGTCAAAATCACTTTACCACAGGAGTGGTGTTACTAGGGATGCTTTCCCTACATATCCACATTTTGTTGTGCTTGATTATAGACTTGTGGAAGACCCTGCTAGTGAATTACTGGCAGCATAATAATCCATCAGTAAATTCCAAACTGAGTTTAGGAGCAATTTTTAGAATTATCTGCCTTCAAATAGCAAAATAAAATCCATATGTGGATAAGATTGCTCTTGTCAACGTGGAAACTCTAAAGAAAGAGGAGATCACATTGACATAAAGTAAATTAGCAGAAGTGTTTCTCCCAAAAGAAATAAAGGGACCGTGAAGCTCCCTCCCTCAGACACCAATCTAGTTTTTACTCAAGATTCAACAGATCCTGGAAGGGATTACACGACCTTCATTGCTCACTGTAGCAGACCTGGACTCTGACACACAGCTTCTCTTCCAGCTCTGTGTTTGCACTACTCCCTTAAGTGTCTCCTTATCAGTGTAGAGGAAGAGGGAATGAGATTTAGGGCATTTTTCCCCCCTTCTTTTAATCCATTGTCATCTGTAGATGAGTCACCTTCTTCTGTAACCCAAGTAGTTAACTCTGTGTGATTAGTCTGGGTGAAGGCACATATTTTCCCAGGCTTGCTTAGTGCAGTTTGGCAGCCTGAATTTCTGCACGTTAAAAGGAAAATAAAAGCTTAGAATTAATATTTGCTGAATATTTCACTGGAAATGGGCGTGACTTCACAACCTGAATTTACTCCTCTTGTGTGTTTTCAGGGTAGGATGAAGGCCTTTGTTTATCTCTGCATGCAGCTAAGACGAGAGGTGAACATGTAAGTTCTTGCTTCTCCAGGTGAAAGGCAGCCAAACCACAGTGTGGATTCTTACGCACTTCTTGGAGAAACACACCCTGCACGTTGTCTGTATGATCAATAAGTTACAGAAGTTATACCTGCCAACCTATCTTGACTCCTGGTTTTAAAATTTACAAATAATGGTCCAAAACCCCAACTAATGCAAAACGTAAACCTAGTGCCCATGAAAGTGAGGCAGCTATTCCCACAGTCAGCAGTTGATTCAGCTCCTGTGACCACTGACCCAGGACTGCTAGACCTGCATCCCAAAACATGTAGAAAAGAATATTACATTAGCCCATGATAGGAAAAGTATAAAGAGGCTGTAAATTGTGAGACTCGATTATATATTTTACAAAAGAAAGTTCTAGGACTTGATAATAGAATTCTTCCTTCTTACTTTCCCAGTTAAATTTACCCAGGCGATAGGTAACCCACTGAAAAGTAGTTTTCCTCAGTCCTTCTGAGATCTAATGGTCCCATTAAGCTCTATGGAAAAACTTCAGAGGATACTGCGTGTATATTACAAGCTAATAAACTTACTAGCACAATAACATTAACATTTATATAACAGGAGTAGGGCATTAAATTTAATAACACAAAAATGTAATAAGGTAAGATGTCATTACTTGTGGTAATGCAAATACTTCCCTATTTCTCTATTTAAGGTCAACATTCAAAGCCCACTGCAAAGGTGGCTACTGACTTCAGTAGTTTTGAGTAAAAAAGGACAACAGACTTCCTAGAGACAATTGCATTGAAAGGCGTGGAGAAAGCATTGTATATGTGGAAGCACTACTGACAGGTTATGGTAGAATAATAGCCTGGTTCAAAGAGCTTCCTGCTGAAAATGGAAATTATTCTGCTAAGAGTGGCATGGATCAAGAGAAAGTTAAATGACTTCTCTATCCAGTTTGTGCTCCTTTCCATACAAGACCTAATTAAAAGGCTTAGGGATTAATAAAGAGGGATCCAGTGGGGAAATTCTAGCCCAGAAATCTAGTGCAGACTACACTGCAGTAGCTACACAGCTAGTCTAGTCCCAGACCGGCTCTCTTCCCCTTTCTCACCTTAATCATTCAGGCTACAAGCAACTCAGTAATGTTGGAAACACTGCTCTCTAGAGTCACCCAGGCAAAAGTCACTCTGAATTTAGCATGGTAATAAAGTCTGGAAGCATCAGAGGCAGCCCATCAGTTTTAAAATTTACTCATGCAGATGAATCTCTGTTTTGCAACAGCCAAGTTCAGTTATTCTGCTGTATATTGGAATGGCAAAAGTTATTCCCCTGTCATCTGTTTAGAGGAGTCTGGTAATACTTTAAAGAGTACCTACTGGAGCAGAACTACTTTTATGCTTCTCACTGCCTAACACAATTCAGATTTCTGGTACTCTGGCAACAGTAAACACTACAAGCTTTCTATTGCACAGGAGATTCACTGAAAGAAAATCTGGGTCAACTCGCAGATTTGTGTCTTTTTTAAGACAGTGAGACACATGCTGTGACAACCAGCTGGCTTGAACTCTTTCATAACACAGGTTGTAGAACCTGATCTAACAATTTTATGAGACCCATGATTTCTCTTTGGATTACAGCATATATTTTTGAAAAATCTGGCAGTGATTGAAACAGACCCCCAGGTGATGAGAGCATCTACAAAATCCTTAGGAGTTGTTCCAATTATTCTACAGGTCATCAAAATTTTAAATGAAGGCAGTATGAAGCAATCTAAAGTGCACAGTCCAAACTTGAACAATTCTAAACTCAAAGAAACATTGGCTGGGGAACACTTTTTAAACTTTTAACAATAAAATCTCTGAGGTGAATAGGGCTATACAAGGCTGTTAAGTCCTGTGACTATGAAAACATTTCAAAAAGAGATGCTGCTGCACCAAACTCAACAATGCATAGCACAAAATCCCTGAACTCATATATGTGTAAAAGAGCTGGCAGTTTCCAGCTGGCAAAATTGTGTATTTTAAATGAAAATGAGTCAACCAATACAGCCCTGAGGCCACATCTGCTCAACTGTACAAAAAGTCATCATCGAAGAGATTTTATTCCATTCAATCCCAACAAGTTATCAAGACCTAACACATGAAATGCAATGCAGAGAAGACCTAGGTGAAATGTTTGTCCTTGGTCTCCATATAGAATGCCCATGAGTGTCCCTGTCTGCTGAGTTCAAGATGAGAAAAGCCTCAGAAATCTCCAGACTTATGCTCGTAGAGGGCAAATATTGCCCTTGAAGATAACACACGCAAAGTTAAGAAAAATACTGTTTCAGATTTCATTTTTATTCATGACAATTTCTGCTGGTACTAATGTAACAGTAGGAAAAAAAGTCCTGAAATTCACTATGCTAAATATTGTTCAAAAAACATAGTAGTAGAAGTAGACAGTATATTTCACAATTTAAGAAAAAAAGCTGCATTTTTATTTCTGTGCTCTGCCAAAAGACCAAATGAACAGTTTCAAAATGTGCCCTGAGTAATATCTGAAATCATTTTCTTGGGTTGTTTTCATGTTGTGCTGGATTAATCTCACTATGAACTACAGGAATATACATCCTAAGTCATTCCATTGCCTGGAATAAACTAACTTAGTCGGGAAGACAACACATTTTGTATATATTTGAAATCAGTGTGCCTTCAAGCATTTACATATTTTGAATTTCTGAGTTTAAAAACTAAACCAGAATTAGAGTGAAAATTAACATAACTAAGACATATGAAGAGTTTAGCTCAAAAGTGACAAATTTAGGTTTTATTTTCCAGGTAGGCACAACCAGACCCATTACTGTGCTATGGCAGGAAATATTGTCACCACCCACCTCAGACCCATGGGATGGGGGTGGAGTCTGAGGACCATGAACTCCTCAAAATCCAGTGCTTCAAATCTTGCCCCAAAGCTCATTCTTGTCTCTAATGCCATAGATATAACACGGCTTTATTTTGTTGTCCGTCTTTCTGGTCCTGAATACCGTTTTAATTCTTTCCCTCCTAGGCTCCACAGCTACCCAACACCCCCTCTGTGCCCAGGGCTCCAAGTGCATTAGGAATAAGAACTCTTAGGACACAGCCCTCCTCCATAAGGCTGTTGTGATTTCAGTGCTATTAAAAGTGGTTATGTATGGCAGCCATCCACCTGGGAATATCACAGCAGCAGTGCTCCCCCAGGCACTATGTAACAGGCAGAAAGGTTCTCAAGGACAGCTGGTGGCTTGCAGTGCTCCTGTTTTTTGGCCCAGCATGTTTCCCGGTGCAGAGAAGGGACACAGCTGCACCACAAGTCCATTGCAGGTCCTGTCCAAGCGCACGAGCTCTTTGTGTGTACATCAAACTGGATCGAGATGCCATAATGGAATTTGGACAACCTGAATTTTACTTGCTAGTGTTGCTACTGACAGCCTTTATTGCCTAGGTCAGATTGATCTGACCAGATTCAGCATCATTTCATCAGCTAGAAAGATACAGAAAAACAGAGGCTACATTTTCCTGCCTTCTCTGCCTTGTCTGTCTGCACTGTTAAGCTCTCTAAGGCAGTGACTTCCCTTACCAGCATGGCTCTTATGTCATCCAGCTAATGCCAGTCTCACTCTGATGGTAACATTAGTCATCTCTAGCTACCCCTCAGCTGCCACAATGGAGGAGAATCATAGATATGACACACCTGGTTGTGCTGTAGGCATGACTTGTTTTATCAATGCATCCACCTGCTCTTGGCCCAAGGTGTCCAGGCAACATGCAGCGCAGGCCCCCTCTCTCCAAACCAAGGTATGGCAGCAGGAAGCATTCTCCACAACAGCTTACTCAGCCTTAGGAAACATGGGAGATCAACAGTGCCTGTGCCACGTAATGCCATAGCAATGTGAGCAACGATGCCCCAGGCAGTTATGGGATGGACTTAGTTGAGGCCAGTAGGTACTCATATTAACATCTTTAATATGTTTTATTTTCATTACACTTGGTTGTACACAATCATTCTTGGAATATGGTAACACAGGAACTTCAGCACTGGGAAGTGTTAGATAATGCAACTGTACTTGTCCCTCAAATTGAAGTAATACCCTTAGCATGGCAATTCATTAGCATCTCAAGAAATAATCTTGATGTCATTACTCAGCATTCATCCAGTCTTGCCTCAGGCAAAACTAGCTGAAAAGTCAAATTATAGCAGGAATATTATACGAGTAAGACTTAAGGAAGGAGTGCAAGATTTAGCCTGTTATCTGTAAATTACAGAGGTTCCTTTTCTGATTTACTTTCTTTAATCACATTTGCAGAAACCAGTTGTTTTTCCTGGAGTTTTAGAAGCCAGTTCAGTGTGACTGGAGAGGCATACTTACACTCTTGTGATGTACTTATTGTTTTAGACCTAGATCTAAAAGTTAAATACAACATTAAAGAATTAAAAATCATAGGTATAGATGACACAGACAAAAATACTAGCATCAGGAACATATCTGAGAATACTCTGTTACACTAATCAGAATGAGAAGGTAAAGCCAAAAAGAAAATGATACCCCAAGGAAGCAGCCTGTTTTAAATAAAAAGGAGGTTAAAAGCAGCCCAAAGGCTTCACAATGGCATAATCAACCATGAAAGAGTAAAAGGGATGGTTTTGCCTCATCCTTTGAAGATGGAATAAGAAAGAAATGGATATACGTGATTTAACCCTCAGTTTCTTGAGCACTTCCCAACCTTGATGTTATGCTTGAATCCTGATGACCACACAGCTGTAAGGCTCCTTTAGAAATCATCATCTCTCCTTTCACTTTGGCCAATTCCAGTCGTCTCATTTGTGGCAAATTCTCTTTACCATCTCATTTCCCAAAGCCTGATTACATGATTTAATCTTTCCTGCATCATGTCTGTACACATCTGCAGTCGAGTCAAGGAGAACACCTGTTACTGACCATGTCTAAAAACCA
>VZTH01002025.1:149898-212011 GCA_013397815.1 Aleadryas rufinucha
CGGGCCCGCTCCCCGCGCCAGTCTCCTCCCGCTCCCTCCCCTGCGCCGCGCCGCCATGGCGGCCAACACCGGCAACCTGCAGGTAGAGCGACGCCGGCCCTGCCCGGGGCGGGGCGGACCCGGCAAGCGGCGGCGGGCGAGGGGCGGTGCTAGGAAGGAGCAGGGCTGGGGGTGTCCCGGGCCGGGGCTGTGGGCGGAGCCGCGGAACGGGGATCGCGAACGCCTCCTGCTCAGCGCGCCTGGGGCACCGCGGGGAGGGCCGCGGCAGCCGCAGCCAAGGGGCGTGGGGGGAGTCGACTTGGGGCGGCAGAGCCCACAGGGTCAGCCCTCACCGCACCGGGTGCTGAGACCCTGGGGAGGGGGTCCCTGGGGAGGGGGTCCCTGAGGGCACCAGGCTGCGGGACGAGGGCAGCGGGGCCTAGTGTCCGCCCGGGAAGCGCTGTCGCCTCTTGTGGTCTGGACGCGTGGTTTGGCTTGTGTTGCCTGTAAGCTGCTGGTGGCTGTAGGAAGCCCTTGCCTGCTCTGGTGTTCCGCTTGTGTTAACCCTCGGTTGGGGGAGTGTAATCGGTTCTGCGGCTGGCCGGCAAAACAGATCCCACAGAAGTGAAATAACTACGTTCCAAACAGTCCTTTTTTCTGTTCAGCTGTTTGAACCGTGATCGTTTCTGTACGCAGTGTTTACACTGGCAGTGTGATGTTTGCATTGGCAAAGCTAGAGGAGATGTTACAGGGTCTATAATACGTAGGAGAAGAATGACACCTCTTTAAGCTGACATTCCTTGGGTGATGTTCATCAAACTATAAACCCATGGTCTGATAAAACATAGTTTGTGCCTCAGGGATAGTTAGAGTTGGTCATCTATGCCCTAGTTGATACAACTTTCTAATAATGATTTTCTGTTTGATAGCAGTGGTGTTCTTCACAGTAACAGGCTAAGATGCAGCCGATGTAATGGAGTATTAGAGCTGAGAATCTAATAGCCAGGTAATAGTCTTTGGCTGTTTACAAAAAGAGAGTATAGCTATACCCAGCAATACGTGATGCAGACTTTTGCCTATTTCAGAGGAGCAGGCAAAGATCACCTGCTAAAACTGTGAGAAAACAGTTCTGTTTCAGCAGGTGATCTTTGCCATTTATTCTTTGAGATTAATGTCATGTGTACCACTGTCTTTGTTGTACTGGATCCAGGAATTATTGGGCTGCCCCGTGGTAATTAAAGTCACTGACAGGACTTGAGAACTTTAATATGAAAATAACTTTTTGGGGGGTTAATTTTTGCTCTGTTGCTAGATTTGAATGGTGCACAGAGGTGCATAGGGCAGTCAGTGTAAAATGGGCAACAAGGAGGCAGCTGTCCATTCATACCTGGGAAACTGCTCATCAGCTCCTGGCCTCTCCAAAAAGGAAAGACTTCGGTTCTGTTCCAAAGAAACAGATGCTTGCAGTGTTCCAACACCTGCCTCAACAGAGCCATAGTCTGTTTAATTGGTTCATTGTTTTTAAATACATTTGATTTCAGGTAGATCTGTTGGGATGATCTTTGCTTCCAAGACAACAACACAAAGCAATAGAATGCAATACTTTGCTGTTTCTTTCATGGCTGTTGTTTACTTGCTTTGTTCTGCCTGAAACACAACGCAGTGTCTAGATAGTGGCAAGAGTATATGTACTGGAATGCCTAGTGGAAGCTCCTTGCTGCAGTTCCTGCTCTCAGCCTTGCTCCCTGACATTGCATAATCATCATGAGCATACTAACAATGCTCAGGAAAATGAAACACATGGGAAGAAATAGGTGAGGGACTATAGAATATTTAGTTGGTGTTGGTTAACTCTGGCTGACTGCCCTTTTTTTTAACTTACATGAACCAGGGGTCAAAATGACAGTTTTAATTGTCATGAAGTGGTATGGGCATTCCAAGGAGGAAAGTGTAATAAAAAGTAATAAGCACTTAAGAGCAACGGAATAGCGGTGATACCAGTAAATCCACAGGGCAGTTGTGTGCAATCCAGTGGCTTAGATCACAGTCAGATTTATTTGAAACTAGCTGAACAAATAAATTAAAAATCCATTCATAGCTTCTTATAGAACTTTTTGATGCTCGATATTTGGGTATGGTTTCTGTCTGGTTGGGGGAGGGGGCGGGTTTCTCCTCTCCTACTGGAGTGATAATTAGAATTTCTCACTAGGGTATCAAGAACCTAAATCCTTCTAGAGAAGCCAAGCAATTGGTCTTTGAAGATGTCTCCAAGCATAATGTTTGAAGAGTGGTAGTGCTAGTTTCAGGGATTGTAATCAAGTACTTCCTGTATTGACTTCGCTGTTTACAAGGTTCACTGATGTCATCAGTCATAGAGTCATAGAATTGTTGAGGTTGGATAAGATTGAGTCCAACTGTTAACCNATAGGTATAGATGACACAGACAAAAATACTAGCATCAGGAACATATCTGAGAATACTCTGTTACACTAATCAGAATGAGAAGGTAAAGCCAAAAAGAAAATGATACCCCAAGGAAGCAGCCTGTTTTAAATAAAAAGGAGGTTAAAAGCAGCCCAAAGGCTTCACAATGGCATAATCAACCATGAAAGAGTAAAAGGGATGGTTTTGCCTCATCCTTTGAAGATGGAATAAGAAAGAAATGGATATACGTGATTTAACCCTCAGTTTCTTGAGCACTTCCCAACCTTGATGTTATGCTTGAATCCTGATGACCACACAGCTGTAAGGCTCCTTTAGAAATCATCATCTCTCCTTTCACTTTGGCCAATTCCAGTCGTCTCATTTGTGGCAAATTCTCTTTACCATCTCATTTCCCAAAGCCTGATTACATGATTTAATCTTTCCTGCATCATGTCTGTACACATCTGCAGTCGAGTCAAGGAGAACACCTGTTACTGACCATGTCTAAAAACCAACCAGAGCATCGTCAACACATGAGGACGCTTACTAAAACAAACTGCCAACCAGATGACTTAATGAAGATATTACCATGACATTGCCTGGTACAGGGGGAACTGTGGATGTGAGGTTTTCCCTCTGCCCAGAACAGCCTACTGACAGTATCAAAAAAGTTTGGTGGACTTTTACTACAAAATAAAGTCAAAAAGGTTACACTGGAATTATTAAGTCAAACCTGCAATGTGGTAACTTGGAGGTAATTGGAAGAGTGGGGTTTATTATAGTTAACTTTCCCACATACTTCTTTTTTTACCCTAAAGGAATTAAAAGTACCAGAGGGTACTTTTAATACGGCACTCACTTAGCAGACATCCCTACATCCATAGAGCAAGTTGGCTTTCCAGAATTGGTTTGTAATTGGTTGTGTGTTGAGCCACTTCCTCCTCCCCACTCCGTGAGCATCGCACGTCACCTGATCTTCATGACCAACCCATAGGTGAGTGACACTTGCTCATGTCTGCGTCAGGATTGATTAAACAGGTTTGGGCCTGTTTAGTCTGCACAAGAGAGGACTGAGAGGGGATTTTATTTAATGCACATAAATATCTCCAAGGCGGGTGCCAGGAGGGTGGTGCCAGACTCTTTTTGGTACTGCCCAGCGACAGGACGGGGAGCAATGGCCATAAACTAAAACACAAGTAGTCCCACCTCAACATGAGGAAGAACTTCTTTACGTTGAGGGTGGCAGAACACAGGGACAGGCTGCCCAGGGAGGTCATGGAATCTCCTCTGGAGAGATTCCAAACCCCACCTGGATGCGTTCCTNTCAAGTGCATCACTAAACCATGCCCTAAACAGGACAACTGTATCATAGTTCAAAGTGTCTAGGTCTGTGATAAAAAAACCCCCAAGCCTTATAATGGTTTTCCAGATCTTTACATAATAAATGTAGGAGATTGGTAAGAAAAACTGCATAGACAAAATAGTACTAGTTCCAGCTTAGTACACAGAAACTTGTTCTTCTCACTTGCATTTTTTTGTGTGCTAGTAAATTTCAGCAGTTTGTAAATCCTGCTGTTCATAAAAGGATGGAAATATTGTGTCTTGTACAAAACACCACCTAGGACAATCAATTGCCTCCAGCTTTGGCGGGGGTTGATGTTGAAGAGCAGAAAAATTGGCCATCAAAGAACAGTAACAGCTTAAATGGTCTCTGATCATGGAAAATGCTCTTGCACAGCAGTTAATTATTTGTTTGTGTTACAGAAAGCAATAGACCTTGCTAGCAAGGCAGCACAGGAAGATAAAGCAGGAAACTATGAGGAAGCCTTCCGCTTGTACCAACATGCTGTGCAGTATTTTCTCCACGTTGTTAAATGTAAGTGTGATGTATTGGATGATTAAGTAGAGTTTAGTCGTCAGATTGCTCAAGAGTAATCTCTTATGTTGACATCAGTATTCAAATTTCTTCTCTCATCAACAGATGATACTTGCTAATTGTAGTTTGACTGAGGTCATGTATTTTGCAGCTTTTACCTTTACTGTGTTGTGTGCTTGCTCCATTCTTGTAAGAAATTAGATTATTTTTTACTTGTGTTTTGTTTTAGGTTTTTTTAAGACAGGAGGCAGGTGTTTGCTGTCTCTCCTCTGGACTTTTGTAGCAGTGTTTCAAGCTGGCCACTGCACGAGGAAATGTGACAATAAGTACAGGGATCCCTGTATTTCTGTTGTGCTGAACACTGTGTTACACATGAAGTCTTTGCTGTATCTTCAGAGTGGCTTTTGCTCCTTTAATTCATGCTGCTTGCCCTTCTACAGCCTCTCTGCTGACATTTTTTGCTCCTTAATGTCATAGTCTTGCTGTTTATCTTGGCCAAGAAAGTGTATGAAATGGACTTGTATGTAACGATTTTTCTTCAATTTCCATATTGTCATTATTTTATGCCTTTTCACACTTCTGTGTACCTTTTGTGCCATGTTCAGTGTTTGTATGCAAGGAGTGGGCTTTCTTAATGTAGGTACAGCTCTAATGTAAGTGGGCTGGGTTGCTTGCCTGACAGAAGTACACTTACAGATCTTCATGATTTGAAAACAATACTATTTTCATTATAGTCCTTTATTATTAGGATAATCTGTGTTTATCACTTCCTGTCCAGTTAAATCTTACAGAATATCACTTTCTGTGCTTTTAACAATATTGATGTACTTTTGGAAACTTATCACATAAAACTGACATGTTAAATTTTGACTGTTGATTTAAAATACTATGATAGTAATTATGAGAACATTGTGGCTGTTGAAACACACCTAGTTCTTTCAGATGTTTTATGTAATGTTTCTTTATCTTTTAAAATTAGCAGCCTGTGGAAGAATCAAGTATGCTTCTAAATAAAAAAATTGCCTAGCACAAGCAGCTTCTTGATTAGCTATTTTAGAAAAGCAGTTATTAAGGCAATGTCTAGCAGCTTGAAAGGCTGACAGAAAAGCTTCCAGTGCTGTTGTCCTTAATCCTCTAGAGTCAAATATTAAGCCAAGGCAATGTTCAGGTGAATATTTGATTTCTGTTACACGATGACATCCTTCTGGTCAGTTCTTTCCAAGGTGTAGTGGAAAAATAAGTAGTTAAGATGTTTGGTTATGTGGTGAGCCCTGAGAGAGGTACATTGATAAGAGATAAAGAAGACAGATTTTTAGTCTTGTTTTTTGATTGATGCACACGTGTTTTGCTGTTAACAAGGAATTGTTTCTCTTCAAACTCTTAGATGAAGCACAGGGTGATAAGGCAAAACAAAGCATTAGAGCAAAGTGTACGGAATACTTGGACCGAGCAGAAAAGCTGAAAGAATATCTGAAAAAGAGAGAAAAAACTGCACCAAAACCAGTTAAAGAGTCTGGTCCTGCTGAAGGAAAAGGGTATGTTTTTGGAGAAGGTAAAGCAAAATACTTCCTGAACTCAGCTTATTCTAAATTTCAGCTATTCAAAGATCATTTTAACTTGTGTTTCTGAAGCGCTTCACATGACTACTAATGCTGAAATACAGTGGGTTACTAAAAATAACATGAATTACCATCACAAGCATTTCTGTGCATGTTTACTAAAATGTGAACATTTGCAAAGGAAAGTCACTGAAGAATGAAAACTGCTTCAGACTAACAGCTGAATCCAGTGATTATTGGATTTAATGGCAATGAGCCTGATGACCTTTAAAGTTTTTCTGCTTTTAAATACTTAATAACTAGAAAATAATTTCAGACTGATGATTACTGGGGTTACTGAGTTTGATCTGTCTCACGCTTGATAAGAGATGAAAAGCCCTATGTAGGATAAAGTTCTGTAAGGTGGACTGAATCCCTCTAATGTGTTGCTGCTGCCTGGTCTCTCCACTGCTTGCCTTCTCTTAGATTTGCTTCTCACTTTGCATATCAGGAAGTTGAACAAGTAGAGCCGCCCAAACAAGCCCAGCCTCTTTTGCATTTGCTACTGCTTTTATGGGGATAGGAGAGAGAAATGATTCAGGATGATACCTTCTGGTGGGACTGCCCTTTTTAGGAGTTCTGAACAATTAAAGTTGCTGAGTTGTCTTTTAAGACTTTACCTGATTTTCAGTCTTTTTCATTGTCTGCTCTTCTCATCAGTTTTATTTTTTGAGCTGTACCATGTTTTGCTTATTTATAATAGAAGGAAATGGTAATACCACAGAGGCTATGTGTATTTTCATGACCTCTACTCCAATTGTTCACTATCTAGTCTCTTTTCCTACTTTAACTTCCAGCTTCCTTTGGTCTGGTAAGACGAGAGTTTCATAGTACTAGATGGAATTGGCCAAGTCCTGTTGCAAGTCCGGATAGAGGACAAGTGCCAATGTCTACAAACAAACCATTCTAGCACCTCTGTGTTGCTGGATATAAGGGCTGTGTTTCCTAAAGGCTGGGTCAAAGCACTTAGGAGTGTGCTAAGAGGGCTCAGACCCCTAAGAGGAAGTTGAAATGGCAAAGGAGGGTGAATTGGAAAGAAACTGTAGAAAAGTGTACTTCTGCTTTTCTACAATCATGTAAACCTGTAGAGGTCTGAAAGCATCTCGATGTTTCTTTCATTCCTCAGCCTGGTGGGTTTTCTGCTTTTTGCATTCTGATTTTTATCCTAAGACAGTAGTCTCTCTTACTGTATTTCAACATTTTGTTTCAAAATCAGGAATGACAGTGATGGGGAAGGGGAATCAGAGGACCCTGAAAAAAAGAAGCTACAGAATCAACTTCAAGGTAATTTGAAGCATCCTTTTCTTTAAATAGTGGTGACTTCAGTCAAGCAAGTTGCTGTATTTTTGCCATCTACATTTTATGGATTAACTTAATTTCTGTAAGTGGCTCAGCTAGTATGTAATCTTTCCATGAAAAAGCATAGTCTTTATGGAAGTAAAAGGACTTGTGTGCCATGAACTTATACAGTGACTATATTGAAATGTATCTCCTGCACCCTGTGCTTCATGTTAAGATTGTATCACCTATCAAGCTAGCATTTTCCAACAGAAGTTGCAAAATCCCAGGCAGCTATTGGCTAAACTGAATTGGTTTTTTTTACTCTGAAGTGCACTAGTGTGTTGCGTAGAGGCTGAGGAAATGATGATACAAATACTTAGTGTAAGCAGGACTGTTTTCACAAAAAGACTTGCATTCAAATTTAGGAGTAAAAAACATGGATTCTTGCGCATTTATAGTACCAGTTAGCATTTTCTTGTATGCAGTGATAATGCTCTCCCAGTTCAGTAGCATAGTTTGGGATTTTGAACTCAAATACAGAACACAGTCAGTGAAGCAACATGTAGCAGCTAGGAGCAGTTTTGTGTGCAGTAAAAGGGAGGCTTTTTTGGTATTTATTTCCCTTTAATAATGAAGAAGTGTTCAGAACTTCGCTACCAGAAAGTGCTTATGGATCTGAAGAAACCTTGTTGTTCTCCTGTTTTTGACTGTAACAAAGATCAAATGTATTTACCAGATCTTGTGCCTGTGTAATTTCAGGAGCTGTCGTATCACAGTTGGAAACTGTACTGTGCTTTTTCTGCTTCTCTGCACATTTATTTAATCCTATGCACAGTTATAAGGGACAGTTTCCTGGTTTTTAAAAGTGACAGAAAATTGATGAGTATTGAACTCCTACCCTGTCTCTCACTATACAAACTTTGTTTCTTCCTGCATGAATCTGAACTCAGATAGTAGAAGTAGTGGCTAGGATTACAAGATCTAATATTCAATTACTAGCTGAGTTCCAAGTTTCCCAATCTACAAGTAGTTGAGACAAAAATTTTAGCATGTCAGACTAACCAGTCTGAAGAGAAGGCTAAATTACAGCTCAGTTGGCTGAACTCGTTGATTGAGGGAGATGAGACTTGGTGCTCAACTTTGAGAGAATATGCCTTGACTAAGAAAATACAGCTTAGATCTGCAGCTAAGCAGGATCCTTACAACCTTTCTGATACTTTCAGCCCTAGCTCTCACACCTCTTTTCCAGTAGATGATCCATTTGTTTTCTGCACGTCTTGAGATACTCAGCAAGTTACTTCGTCTGCTGGAGAGTCCTAAAAAATCCTGAGCTAATGCAGCTAGCTCATTGTTTAAAATGAATTTTTTAGGTTTTTGGGAGGTGCAGTGGTGATTTAGTGCAGAGATGGTGTCAGGACTTCTACTAACTCATGAATGTTCTGGTTATCCATGGTTTATTGTGGTAAATCAATGTGTCAGATTTCTGTGAAAATAACTTCCATTTGACTAATGGAGTTCAGTGTTTCTATCACCTTAGAAATGCCTTGTTTTTATTCAGTATAGACATGGGCATCTATTTTTTTTTTCACCAAATGAAATTTATTGTAATTGTGGAAAGATATGTACATCACTAACTTAGACAATCTTTTCTTACAGGAGCAATTGTTATGGAGCGACCAAATGTCAAATGGAGTGATGTTGCTGGCCTCGAAGGTGCCAAAGAAGCACTTAAAGAAGCAGTCATCCTGCCCATTAAATTTCCACACCTGTTTACAGGTCAGGATTACAGCAGTTATTTACCATTGGCCAGTCAGGACTGACCGTGGGGCCTGTGAAGTGTGTTGTGTCCATGTATCACAGACTCAAGCCGAGCTCTTAACCTAGAGATTGTGATCCATCTGACAGAAGTTTCATGGGTAAATGTGGAAAACCTCTGAGCACCCTAGAGGAGCATAATCAGAAAATAGGTTCAGTCTTTCTACAGTATTTTTAAAACTGCTGGTTTCTCTCTTGCAGGCAAGAGAACACCCTGGAGAGGGATTCTCCTATTTGGACCACCAGGAACAGGAAAATCTTATTTAGCAAAAGCCGTGGCAACAGAAGCAAACAACTCTACCTTCTTCTCAATATCTTCATCTGATCTTGTCTCAAAGTGGTTAGGTGAAAGTGAAAAGTAAGTTGGAGTTTCCAGAGCTCCAGGAAAACATTGTCAAAAAGAAATTAATATAGAGTGAGATAAGTTGTTGTAAAGAATTTGAGGGAATGGTCTCATCTTTTTAGAAACAAACTACAGGTGTTTCTATGTTTCATGCTGCAGTGCCATGTAAAGGTACCATTATGTGCTGCATTTTGAGAAACTCTCTTCAGTGCTCAAGATAGTTTTTAAACCCACTTAGAAAGATTTTGGGAACACCACAGAGCTCATTTCCCTTCTGAATTCAGCTGTGATTGTATTCTGTATCAGTCTGATGTGCTAAGTTACTTTGCTTCTTGGCATCTCCCCACTCATCTGTCCTAGCAGCTGTGTGGCATTTCTTTGTCCATACAGAGGTAGGTTTTTTCTTCATCCCAATTTCAAACAAAATCTGAAAGAAATAAGAGAGTTGCAAAGATAGGTTGAAGGAGAGGAGCAGCCATGAAAGGAAATTTTGTGGGTCCCTATGCTAAATCTTCATTTGTTACTGTGTGATAGGTGAAAAAGACGAGGAGTGACATGTTGGTTGCAGTCTAGAAGTCCAGGAATTTGTCCATCTAGTCTTCCAAAAGGGATTTCCTGATTTAATAAAAAGCTCTGGGTTTATAGGGGAAGGATTTTCATATAATGATAAGCATACTTGTCATAACCATGCCCTAATAGTTTGAAGTGTGGGACAACTGAGCAACACTATTTAAAGTTGATAGAATGAGGAAGAAAGGCTATTAGATAAAGTGTTTGAACTGAGTTCAAAGTTTCCCTAGAAAGCTGGAAACCTTAAGCAGCTTTTCTTCTGTTGCAAAAGGAATATGGAACTGGCTTGGCATTAGATTTTATGTTTGACTTCATTTGAGACTATTGCCTGAGATTTAGTGCTGTATTATGAAGAATTTCCCAGCATGTTCCTATTTATTTTTCTTTTTTAACCTAGTAAAATGTGTTCATGAGAGATGGCTAGGAGTACTTTGGGGTTTGTTTTAGGTCGTTTTGTTTGTTTTGCCAACGAATGTTTCTTGTCATATAAAATTATTTAGTAAGTAAAGTTGTATAAAGTAAAGATACACGTTATTTCTTACAAAATCTCTGGAATTAAGTTAGAAATGTTAAGAGAAGGCCTTTTTCTTTTGAGTCTTTATAGAGTGATGGTTTTGTACAGTCCAGGCTGTCATGTAGAAGTGTAAACTGAGAAAGGGCTTCATGTTGCAAAATCATGCCTGGAGCACTCTAATTTTTTTCTGTTTTCAGCATAAT
This sequence comes from Aleadryas rufinucha, assembly GCA_013397815.1. Taxonomy (NCBI): domain Eukaryota; kingdom Metazoa; phylum Chordata; class Aves; order Passeriformes; genus Aleadryas; species Aleadryas rufinucha. Next base: position 160,502 of record VZTH01002025.1, read on the forward strand.
GGTTGGGCTCTCTTGTTCAGTATACTTCTGAGTCTGGGAGCTGGAAGAATGTTGTGTGTTTTGAGTAGCTTTATGTTAATGCTTTTTTTTTACTTGCTTTCTCTAAAGGAAATGACTGTATCACAATCTGAAGTTACATGTTTCTGCTGTTGTAATTATTAATATAGCTAAAGCTGTTTCCTTCTTTAAGATTAGTGAAAAACTTGTTCCAGCTTGCCAGAGAAAACAAACCTTCTATCATCTTCATTGATGAGATAGATTCTCTCTGCGGGTCAAGAAGTGAAAATGAAAGTGAGGCTGCTAGACGGATAAAAACAGAATTTCTAGTCCAGATGCAAGGTAAGTTCATTTGGTTTTCAGAATCAGACAGAGAAATTAAGATATGTATTTTTAAGTGTAGCTTGCATGAGAACACTAAAAATATCTGCAGTTCCACCCCATTAAATTTTGATGACGTTTTAAAACCATCTCTGTTCATCATCTAAACAGTGAAATTATTTCTGCCCTGATACAGGGGTTGGTGTTGACAATGAAGGAATCTTGGTCTTAGGAGCAACAAACATACCCTGGGTTTTGGATTCTGCTATCAGGAGAAGGTATGATGGCATTTTTTTCATGGTGTGAAATTCATAGCTGGTGTGAGCCTTCAGCTAGAGAGTACTTAAGGTGTTCATCCAGCTCATGTGTGCAGGCATGGTTAATGTTCTACGACTCAATTCCATGAAATGGACTTAGATAAACTAATAGCCCCTTGTCCCTTTAGACAGGTAGGTTGTTCACTCTTATATTGGCCCTGTAGTTTATCTGATTTCTTGGTTAGATGATTATGCCTGAAGAAACAAGAGTTTTCTGCTTGCTTGTTAGTTTTCTGGTGGACTTGGGGGACAAGTTAGAAAATACACACCTCAGAAGGGCAAGAGGGGGTAGAGCTTTCCTTTTCAGCTGTTAACAAACTGGTGAGTAGCTTGAGTTCTTTCATGGAAATGTAATCTTACACAGAAACACCATGTTTTTCTACTGGTCAGGCATACCTAGTGGTTTTTAACTGCTGTTTTGCAGATAAAGGACTTTTGCAGGTACAGGACTGCCTATACCTGATTAGTTGAATCTTTCTCTGAGCTGCAGAGCAAGCAGAGGACAGATACAGTTATGTGACAAACAGGATTATGTTGTGATGAGGACACCGCTTGGATAATGGCTATTTTTGTAGGCTAAAGAATCATTGATTTTTTTGTGACTGACACTGACTTCTATTTATAGACTTAATTCAAACTGGCCATACTTCAGTTTGATTTAGGGTTGGACCAGGGGGCCTCCAGATGTCACTTCCCATCAGTATGACTGTAGTGTTATATGAGCCAGATTTAGAGGTGAAGGTGTTGCTGAAAATTTCAAGTCACTCTTGAAATTCCAGCTTTGGTTGGGATGCACAGTAAAAGACAGACATGGACCTGATAGAGTGGGTCCAGAAGGGGGCCTTGAAAATGGTCAGAACACCTTTCCTCTGAAGGCAGGCTGTAAGAGTGGGGGCTGTTCAGCCTGTAGAAGAGAAGGATCCAGAAAGACCTTATTGTGACCTTTCAATATATGAAGGGAGCTTAGTAGAAAGATGGACAGATTTTCCTTGGGTTTTTTCCCAGGCTTGTAATGCCAGGACAAGGGGCAGTTGTTAAACTGGAAGAGGATGGGTTTAGATTGGGCATAAGGAAGAAATTTTTTATGATGAGAGTGGTGAGACACTGGCACTGGTTGCCCAGAGAAGTTGTGGATGTCCCATCATTGGAAGTGTTCAAGGCCAGGTTGGATGGGGCTTTGAGTAAGCTGGTCTAGGGAAAGGTGTTCCTGCCTGTGGCAGGGGGGGTTGGAACTAGATGGTCTTCAAGGTCCCTATCAACCCAAGGCATTTTCTCATTCTCAGCAACATGAAAGAGAAATTCCCTAGCTCTTGCCCACAAGACTTAAAGGAACTTGTACAACAACGTCTGTAATAAAATTAATTTTTCATGGATTTGGGCCATTTTGTCATGTATATCAGGTTAATTTTGTTCAGCAGAATTTGGAGTTGCTCTTACTTTGTTGGTGGGAGGTAGTCTCCACTCTGAGAACAGATGCTGCTTCAAAGGAGGAACTGCAGTTACCAATGTTTTCTTGAGAATTTCAAATTTACTTCCATCTATGGTGTTTTCTTAATTTAGTTGGAGACCATAGAAAGTTGTTGCATAAACATGTTATCAGGCAGTTCTTTCTTTGAGTGTGAAATCTGTTCAAATACCCTTCAACACTTAAAGATTCCTTCCTCTCAGTTTTTTCTTTTAAGACTCAAACTCTGCTGGAAAAATGTCTGAAGAGAAGGTTTTTGTAATGGAAAGGAAGCAGTTGTTACATTCTGGATGTTAGCTTATATTAACTGAAGTATTATTTATGAGAACAGGTTGCTGAATATTTCCCTCAGATTTTTTTAGAAGGGTTTTTGTACTGAAACTGCTTCTTTCTAATACTGTTAGGATCAAACTATGTACTCATTTGCATGAGCTCTTTCCACTGTGCACCTGCATGAGCTGGCATCTTGGGAACACTTTGTTTTTTTGTTTTTTAAACCAGGTTTGAGAAGCGTATTTATATTCCTTTACCTGAAGACCATGCCAGGGCTGCAATGTTCAAACTTCACCTTGGATCAACTCCAAATGAGCTCAAAGAATCAGATTATCGAGAGCTTGGGAAGAGAACTGATGGCTATTCTGGCGCAGATATAAGCATCATTGTGCGTGATGCACTGATGCAGCCTGTTAGAAGAGTGCAATCAGCGACTCACTTTAAAAAAGTAAGTAGGAATCGAAATTTTTCAAGTTATTTCATCTATGAGAACAATCTTAATTTGAAAATTCCTTGCAAATAAACTGAATTTGGGTTGGGATATTTGGTTTGCATGCTTATGAATGTCCCTTTTATTGACTGGGGAGAACTGTCCTTCCTTTCCCTAAAACCCCCTAGGTCCTGCTGTAAGTCTGGTGGAGCTAATTTCTGGATATTCATGCTCTGGCTCTTAATGTCTCTAGAGAGTGTTAAAAGCATTCAGTTTGCAGTTTGACTTAAATGGCAGTGTTACAGAAGTGCTCTTTTTCTATTTCAAGTTAAGTGGTTCTTAACATGCTGGGGAAAAAAAAAGTATCCCTCATCCACTTGAGAACAGATGGATTATACTTAAGCACATTCTCTTTACTTGGCGTATTTTTCAAACTGAAGGTTTGAAAAAATGAAGGTTCTTGTAGAGTTCTGGTAGAAACATTGAATCAATGTTACTTGTGACAGTAGTAAAGATGCAACACAACTGAGCAAGCTCTGTGTATCACTTACACTGCTGTAATGTAAAAACCAGTTTACTTTCATATAGGTGCACACCCAAGAGCCTATATTGTTTGGCTTACAGTTACCTCTACATGCTATGTATTATACTGACTTAAGAAACATTTCTTCACAATATTTTGATCTCAGAAACTTCATCTGATCAAGAAACAATTGGCACTCTTTACCACCAGTCTAAATCCGTTAAATCTAGGAATGTCTTTCCCCTGGAGAATTTGCACAGATGGGCCTTGTTCAGTCAAATTAATTGTTCCCTGTAAACTATTAAACTCTTAAATGGAAAATAAGAGAGTGGTAATATCAATGGTTATAAACAGAGGTTAAAAATAGATACAACGTGTATCAGTTTAATAAAATTTTATTTTGCTGTGTAGCATATTTTAAAGTAGACCCAGACTAAAGGTACTTTTGGTTAATATTTTTAATGCAAAGTTTGATTTTTACAGAAATTCATGTATCTTGGTTGAATGTGGGTCAGGATATTCTGCAGAGGTGCTAATTGCTGTAAAAGGAAGCTTTAATTTATGCTTTTTAAAAGAGCAGATGTGGTAGGAAAAATTGTATATCCTAAGCTGTTGAGTACCATGTATGTTGTATTGGCAGCGGTTCTTTGTCATCTCAGTTACAATTACAGTTTTTTTACCAGTAACTCAACCTGACATAAAAGGGTTAAGGGCCCTGAACTGAACAGCTACACTCACTTTGAAGATAGGCTCTTTTTTTTTTGATGTCGTTTCTTCCAGTGAACTCATTCAGTTAAAGATTCAAAGAGAAAGACACACTTAAATCCAGTATGGTCCAGAATATGAGAGGACAGTAAGTTTAACTTCTGGGAACAACCCACAGTAACAATGTGATGTATTTGTTGATAAATAAACAGTTATTTTGATACATCAAGGATTTTCTAGACGCTTCCTTCCCTCAAGCAGTGATGTCTGAAGTATTTATCTGTTGTTAACTTTAAGTGACAATGGCATTTCTGGCTAAAGGGCTGTTAGCTTTTAGCATTTTGTTCAAATTTGGAACAATCGGAGGCATGTTTCAGCTTGCCATGGAGCAATGAAATAACCTCAGTTGTCACAGTTGGCAGAACAACTTCAAAAGGACTTCTTGCATCTTACCTATTTTTGCTAAAAAAAAAAAAAAAAGGAGGGAAAAAACCCACAACAGCAATCCTTTGAAGGCTCTGACATAACCCAAGTTGATTGCACTTGTATTGTTAATGCTTTAATTGGATGTGATTTTGTATTTTTATAAGCAAAATCTTAGCATGATTATTTGCATTACAACAGATGACTTGCCTCAGTTGAGCAGAGCTTTACTCAGTTGTCAGTAATGAACTGTAAACCTTTCCTTGCCATATGCGATAATGCAGGTTTGTCAGAGTGCATTTTGAATATTATGGTCTGCTCTCCAGCATCTTGCTCTAAATGCAGTTTGGAATAGCAAATCCAGTTCTGTCCATAGCCAGTTAGTGTGTTGTCCTTCAACCTCTGCACATGCTCCGAGTTCTTGTGGGTGTGTGGTGCTGTGACTAACAGCGAGGGAAAGCAAAATCGTTGGTATTGGACAGTGTAGGGCAGAAAGGGAACAGACACCCGGTGCAGCTTTTTTGGGTCTGTCCGTCTGGCTGGAAGGGGGGAAAAAAGGGTGCTTTGTCCTCCCGCTAGGTGGCGCTGTTTTCTATGGAGCGCTGCTCAGGTGATGCCGGGAAAGGTGCTGGGAGCTTGGGAACGCGGCATGTCAAGGCGAAACGCACTGGGAAGCTTTTACAGAGCTGTTGACTAGTGATGAATGAACTCCTAAAGTGACCAGGGACCAGGAAGGGTGGTCTTCTCCGAGCAGATTTCCTGGCATGTCAATTTTCCACAGAAGTCCTCAGCCTTATGAGGACGTGGCTTCTGGGGTTTGATCTGATGTGAATTCAAGTATCTGGCTACAGCTGCATGTTTTCAAGGTGAATAACACCAGTACACTTGTACAATTTCTTTTTCACAGGACATGTCTTCCCAGTGGGTAGGGCATCTGCATAAAATCAAGGAATGTTTTTGCTTAGGGTACTGTTCATCTTCTGGTTTCTGTCTTTAAAATAATAACTCCTATAAACTGAGTGTTTTCTTATTTTTTTAGGTAAAAGGACCGTCCGTGTCTAATCCAAATACAATGGTAGATTTATTCACCCCTTGCTCTCCAGGTGATCCTGAAGCCATAGAAATGACATGGATGGAGGTCCCAGGTGATAAATTACTGGAGCCTAAAGTTTCCATGGTAGGTATTCTTTGTAGCATTTCTCTCTTGCTTTGCACAACTCTGAAAAGGGTTTAACGTAAAGAGTCTTTTTCAGGGCAATTGGATGAGATGTTTGTTTTCAGAAATGCTGGGCATACCAGATAACATTTGAATTCTCAACATACAGCACTACAGTATGGCATGCTTGTGAAAAAGACAGCTGTCTATCCCTGATAAGCATTTCTTATTCTTGTCTGCTGGCATGCAGCTGCTATCCTCTCATCCATAGACAGTGTCTGGCTCTTCCACTGTTCTTTCACTTGGCTTTTATTCATTCAAACCCTTTAGGGTTCCTGCACCACGATACACTTTCTTCCCTTGACTGTGGCATTAATACTGGGAAATGGAAAATTACATTCACTATAAATTGGGAAGGGATGTGCTATAGGTAAATATTGCCCATGAAATAGATACAAGTATAAAAATCAAAATGTAAGATGATTTTGGATGTAATGGTAGTTTTGGTTAAAATTCATCATAGGTAACACAGCTTTTTCTGCTGTTTCCTTTGTGCATCTTAAAATACTTGTTTTGGCCTAGGGAATAAAATATGTAAGACAGTTTTCAATTTTAGTTCACTGCTTAAGAAAAAAATAATTGCTGGACACTCTTTCTGTACTTTTCCCCAAGAGCAGCAGAAGAAAATTTTGAATTTAAGTACAAAGTTTGTGGGAAGCACTTAATAACAAATATGCTGCTGTCGTTTCCTGTGTGCAAACAGACCTGTGAGGAATGAAAGAAATCAATGCATTTCATGGGGATTGCAGGCACTGCTTTGTAAATAAAACCATCACTGTATTTCAGAAAAGAATTTCCTGTGTGTATTTGCATGCTGAGGAAGCCGAAAAGGATTAATGCAGGTGCAGGCCTGCCCTAAAACTTCTCCCTGCATGGTCTAATTGGATTTTTAATCAGTCTTTCCTGGAATTAAAGACAGCAGTTCCTTGTGTGCTCCTAATGGTACCTGGGCTCTGATACACTAAAGGCAGCTGTTTCAGTGTCCAAAATCAGTTCTTGTCCTTAAAAGATAAGGCTTTAGTTCTTTTTAAGCAGGGTGCCTCTGGTCTGATGAGACAGATATCACGTGTAGAAAATCACGATACTAACTTTTGGATTTACCCATAATTTTATAGTAATATGAGGTGTTGGGCATCTACTTTCTTCAGTTGCTCTTGGCTAGGAATTGATTCGTTTCCTTTCCCCTTTTTATTCATAGTGTGTTTTAACTGCTACTTTCAACTTTACAGGCATATGAATTTTTTTCTAAACTCCATTTCTTCACATCTAGATATTTATCTAGGAAATTGACTGAATTGGAGAGACAGAAATTGACAGTCATGAACAGTAAAACTTTGCTAGAGATGAATCACAAACTACTGTTCTACATTGCTGGACTGTGAAGAGTACATGGGAACATCTGATTATTTTCCACTTAATCTGCTGTAGTTAATCATGGGTTGAAAATAGTAACTGACCAAAAAAAAGGAAGTTCAGTTCTTTTCAAAACAGAGATGAATTAAACTTGAATGGATCAGTGGCTTAAAGCTAAACCTGAGGTTGTGGTTTTGTTACTGGAAAACTCACTGACTGTTGTCTATCTTCAAAGGGTTAAAATGCTGCCTCTGTGCAGAAGTGTTCAGGCTTACTTAAAGTTTTGTGTAAATAGGAACTTTTTAATGTTTTTTTTAATGCATATTTGTCCTGGCAGCAAAATTGCTAGCAGTGGTACTATACTTGTTTCTGAAAACACTTGTTTGTTTTTTTTCTGACAGACTGATATGCTCAGGTCGCTTGCTAGCACAAAACCAACAGTTAATGAACAGGACCTGGTGAAGTTAAAGAAGTTTACAGAAGACTTTGGTCAGGAGGGCTAAACCAAAGATATGTGTGAAGCATTAGAACTTTTTTTTTTTCTTTTTAAAGTATTCTTGTGTCTTTATTGGTGGCAATTCAAATAAATGCCAATAAAATCACTCCCTTCTTACTTTGCAGAAGGAATAGAAGATACCTTTGCAAAGACCCTTAAGCTTTTTTATTGTATTGTTTTCCTCAGATGTCTATTAAATGTCTTCTATTGAAAAATAATACAAAAAATGCAATTTTAGGGTGAGACAGCAAAGTGATGTGGTAATGTCTAATAAATACTAGAAAGCTTTAAATCACTAGTTCCATTTTAGGTAGTATATTAGACCTGGATACCAGTGAATTTTTAACTCCCAGTAAGGTCAAAAACCTTTTTAAGGGGTGGGAGAGAACATGTTTGTCAGGTGTTTTCAGTATCAGTCAATCAGCATATGTATTAATTGGCCTCATTTCATTTAGGAAAACACAACAAAATTTTCTAATCAAGCATACTGCAAGTGTGGGCTTGCTGTTAAAGTAAGAAAGAAGACACTGTGAGGATAAGACTACATGGGCCAGTACTTCAATTAAATATTGATGGACCTGTTATTTGGCTTTTTTCTGCTATGCTGTGTTAAAATTTTGCCTTAAACAGCAAGCTTTTGGTTTTAACTCTTTACTAGCTGGTGCACACTTGTCACTATGCAATTTAACAGAAGTTTGTTAAATGCAAGTAAGTCAAAAAGTGTTTTGCTGGCTGTTCTTGGGGAGTTTGTTTGGATTTGTGTGTTGTTTTGGTTTTTAAAATCTGGATTCACTTCCTGCAGAAGTTTTGACTGAAGTTAGAAAAAAGCATTAGTAATACCCTGTAAGATCCCACGCATTGAGGCTGGCAAGGTATATGTAGTCTTTGGAGAATGTCTGGGAGGTATTTTGGGAAATAGCATACTTTCACGTGCAAGGAGATTAGAACAGATGTTTTAGCCACAGCCTTTCCAGTGATAAATTAACCCAGAACCCCACTGGTAACTGTAGCATATAGGTTACATCAATTTAGTGCTTAAACTGTGAGAGAAGGCTGGCAGTTTAGTATAGAAGTAGCACTTCCATTGCTCTTTTTCTGCAGAACTGCAAAGGGAGATGTGCCTGAATGTAACTTACAACACTACAGCATCAGCATTGAGTTTGTGCCTTGTAAGTTTGCACTGGCTGTAGATATGAAACACCATTAGGATATGTAGAATACTCTGTCTTCCATTTTCATTGTACAACTCTATCCTGCAAATGTTTTGTTTAACTCGCATTAAAAGAAATTTGCACATTTTAGGTGTGTATATTCTATGTACATATGCACATATATGATCATCCTTCGATGGGGTTTGGTTTCTTTTATGTACTTATTTTGTGTACTTTATAAATCATAGGATGGGTGACATTTTCTGTACTTAAATGAACTAAAATGTTGTAGTACAACATCAGCTATGTTATTTGAGTATTTCTTCAATGTTATGTTCAAGTTTTTACTGCTTTATTATCTTCCTAGACTTTTCTGTGTTTAACAGCCAAACAAATAGTTAAATATTCTTTGATCTGCAAGGTGCTGAGCTTTTTTTTACTAACATGATGAATCATTTTTTCCAAAATCCTTCAGTTACACAGCTTTACCTTTGTCTTACATCAGAATCTGTAAATGTGAATCAGTGGGCTGCAAATCTTTCAGTCAGCTTTTGGGGGGGATGGCAGGAGAGGGAGTGGGTGAGGGCAGGAATTCCAGTGTAGGTACAGGCAACTATCTTAAAATTTAATCCTCATTGCAACAAGATCTCATTTGTAGTTTTCTCTTGTGAACACTTTAGAAGTGAGCCACATACTAGTGTGGCTGTCGTTCAGAGGTTTGAAGCCACTGTCTGAAGTGTTTGTGTCTTGACCTTCTTAAAAATAAGAGTCCTTACTGCAATCCTGCAATCTTAAAATTCTCAGGAACTTTTTTTTTTTTTAGGTTTGAGGGTTTTTTTCCTTTTTGTGGTAAGCTGATTTGTCCTATGGGCTTCCATATGCTTAATTGTGTAATCTTTTATCTTTATTGCAAAAGAAAAATATACTGTATGTTTTAAATTTACATCTTGCTGCTTGCTCAGATGACATCTGTAACAGAACCTTTAATATTTGATGTTGAAAGTTGTTTTTAGAAATATATTCCAAATAAACTTTGCTGCTCAGAATTGCAGCTACAAGGGCAACTTTTTGGTTTGCTGTCTTTGTAAAATGACGATAAATTAACATATATCACCAAGCTTCTTAGCCAAGTTATCCATAGTAGATGATAGCCAAATGAGGGAGTGTGCAAAATCACTTTTTAGTTTTCAGTGTTAATTGAAAATACTCTAAATCAAAGAATTCATGAAGACTGTATTTGCTTTGAACAATCAAAACCTCTGTAAATACTGGACAAATTAGTTGTACATTTTTAACAGAGTCTCATCTTTGGCTGGTTAGCTTACAAATTTTTTTCATACCTTCTGGTGTTGCTGTTTCCTCTGACTGCCGTATGAAAAAATTGTCATTTTCCTTCCTTTGTGTAAAATAATTTTTCAATTAAATCATTTGTGTATGTGCTTGTGTCCTTCACAGATGGTTTCTTCACACTGACATTAAGTTTTGGATTCCCTGCCACTTGGTGGGGTATCTCTTGATGCACATACTTACAGGGTTAGAATAGCTCAGTAAATTACCTTCTTATATTTTTTTCCTACATTGCCTGACTGAAATCAACTTCTAGATTTGTTTGATTTACATGTTGCCTTTTTGTCCTTGTCTAGCATAACAAAAACATACAAATCTTTTAAGTTTTCCATAAATCTTTCAAGTTTTTCATTTGGTTTGGTTTTTCAAGTCTGCTGGTCTTTGAATATACTTATATGCTTTTGTTTTAATTAGTGGAGCAGAACAAATGTAGCTGAGGGAGATACTCTGGAATCTGCTTTTTTTCATGTTCCTGTCTGTCAGAATTTGCTCTTTTTGTCAGCTGAAGCAAAGAAGCTGCTGAATATTCTCTGGTCAGGTGTTTTGATCTACTTTTGGTGTTTATTTAGTGTTCTTAATAAGAATATTCCACATTTTTTTGTTGTTCTTCTGAGGATTATCTTGACAGGAAGCTATTTAATAGTTCTGAATTTGTTGAAATATGCAGGAACATCTTCATTTTGCTGTTTACTCTTTCCTTCCTCCAGAATGACAAGCTTGTTTCAAGATTGGCTTCCATACATGTTTTTGGTCTTAACCAGATTCACCCTAGTAATCATGGTTGACTTAAAGCCATTCCTGTAACTTACGTAAACTATTGCAAGAACTCAGTGGTCTGTTTGTTTCACACTGTGCTGCTATTCCAGCAGATAATTAATTCTTATCAAAACATTGTTCCTTTTATTCTTGAGCGGGCAGCTTTTGTTGTAGCTCTTGTGGCGTAGCTTCAGTGCTTACCCCTTCAATTTTTCTTTAGCTTTTTATTAACATACTAATCTAGGGATTTTATTCCACAAATCCTCTGTCATCATAATTAGCTGCGTAAAAACTCTTTTAATTGGTCGTTCATCCTCTGTCCTGGCATTTGTGCAGTGACAGCCCAGGTATTAGATAAGATTGTCCTGTTTTTATCTTTTGGTCCCTGTGACCTAATTACAATTCTTCCTCTCCCTCCCTATCTCTACATGCACACACACCCTTCTGATGGGAGCTTTTTGATTAGGTTGCTGGTTTGTGACATTTTCTGTTTACTCACCTTTGCAGCCTTTCTACCTGAGAGGCTCCAACTTGATGAATAAACGCTCAAGGATACTTCTTTGCTTTGTCACGTCAGTTCCGAGTTCGGGGTGCTGGATTTCCATCTGTCCGTGCCACCTGTGCATGGTGCCTGCCACGCGTACAATCTGCTAGTCTTTTGCAGAAGTACTTGACATTTTTGGGCTCGTTTACATGAACTTCTCAACCATTAGTCATGGAAATACAATACAATGTCCTATCTGCATCATAGCAGGAGCTAAGTTCCCTTCTAGATAGGCTTTGGTTGTGTTTTGAGACATCTCCAGGAAGTAAGTCACTGACACCTGACACAGGCCTGATGTTGATAATGCAGCCAGAGTTTTCTTTCCTGCTTGGTGACCTATTATCAGGCACTGTAACATGAATTGGCAGGACTTGCTTTTGCTTGCCCTCACTCCTCCTCTGCTGCCTCAACTCATTTAAATCCAAGCTATTCAAGGCAGGGACTTTGCTTTCAAACATGCTCAGTGTCACATGTGTTCTGTCAACTATAAACAGTAATTTCCTCTGACTCACTGTTGTCGGCCCAATGACCATCCACAGGTAATTTGTTACAAAAATCTCAGCTGGAGTAGTTGCCTTCTACTGCTGCTCTGTCCATGTCTCAGCAGTAGCGAGTCAGCTAGGCAAGGGACTGGGAAAGTGACTATAAATATCACCATCTCATTCAGGAAATACAATGGCAAATGGGGACTGTTACTTGCAGCTGTGACTTAGGCTTTGGCAGAGTCAGGTGAATTGTTTGCCCAATGGAAAGTTAGGAAAAAATGAAAATTAAAACTATATAAATTCAAATTATATTATAATTATAAATTATATTATATTTAAATTATTAAAATTATTATATAATTTTATTATAATAATTATTTAAATTATTCTAAATTATATTATATTATAAATTCAGTTTCTTCTTCCTCTCCTCCTGGAGTATGGGCTGCAGTGGGGAGGCTCTGACCTATCAAGACCCTTGCTTTATGTAAGATTTTAGAAAATCTGGAAAAGTTAGCTGGTTACTATTTTCAAATGTCCCATTTAAATTGCCAGTTAAAATGCTCATGCTCTTGCCTGACTGGGCATGAGCTCACTAGAAGTTTTAATGATGTTTTAATTAATTAATCACAGCTATTAGTTGCTCCATAGGCAACTGAACAGCAAAGAAATTATTACTGTTTTAATCNTCCTTCCTGAACTGAGGGGCCCAGAACTGGACACAGTACTCAAGGTGCGGCCTTACCAGTGTCGAGTATAGGGGAAGGATGACTTCCCTACTCCTGCTGGCCATAGGATGACTGCCCTACTCCTGGTATAATCTTTATACCTGCTCTTGTTTAGATGTGGACTGGTATGTTTGTGTCCTGCCTTGCTCTGTCAGTACAATTTAAAAATTTTCTTTTATAATTACAATTTTCTTTCTTTTTCTGTTGTTCTTACCTGCCCAAAAAGCTCATGCCCACAATGCGCGTGTCCCCTGTCAGTGTGGGAGCAAGCAGGGCACTATGCCTGCCTGCCAGCAAAGCTGGTTTAGCTGCAGCATAGCCAAAGTTCCCACAGGACCTGATGACAGAGCCTAAACCTTTGTGTCCACCCTTCATCTTCACTGTCCCTTCACCAGCTTCAGGACAGAAGGGGTGCCCCTATAAAGACACTGTCATGGTCCAAACTCACACTGAGGGCACACGTGCACACCCATATGTAGGAATGCTGGTGACAAACACCTCAAGAACAGGCAGGGTCCTGTGCAATCACCCACCCAATGCACAGCAGGGAGGCACTGCAAAGCTACCTCCATCCAGCACCTGGAGCAGTGTGAGGTGCCTGCCCATTCCAGCTTTAGATGGGCTCAGTCCAGCTGGGAACAACTGTGCTGAAGTATTTATGGGGTTTCTATGGGGTGGTGTAACAACATAGTGTTGTTGTTCTTCCTGGGCAGTTGGAGGCTCTACGTGCAGTAAATGAATCCACAGAAACACGTGTAGGGTCTGTGCTTCAGATCCCCTGGAGCTGGCACAGGGTGGAAGTTGACTGGTGAACAAGGGCAGCAATGCTGACACTCAGGGCTCCTATGGGGTTTTGTGCTAGTTGTCAGCTGTGTAAAATGGTTTCCACAAGCTTTGAGGCTATTTGGCTTATTCTCTTGGGCCTTCTTTTGTGTAAAGCCTGCTCTCTTCACTGCAGTACATACTGGAAATGGCATGATGCTTCTTAAAGAAGAAAAGGGTTTTGATGAGAATTTTCCTTTGATGTGGATGTTAATTAGCAATTTTTGCCTGCCTCTTTCCTGTTGCTTTTGAATAATTTTCTGGGTTTTTGCTGTTTTTTAAATTTCGGTTTCTTTCCTTTTTTTGTCTGACTTACCCTCTGTCCTTCACACCATTTTTTTTTTCTTTCTCAAACAGAAGATAAACCACTGATTTCTTTTTGAATCCTATTTCAAAGCTCTTTATGTTCCAATATTTCTCCAGTGTTTATAGCAAAGCAAGTTTATATCCAACAAAGCAGAAGCTGACAGAGCGTCTCTGATTTCTGTTTTTCTCTTCAAAGCGGCAGGCCCATCTGTACACGCTGTCCTTTCCCAGGCTGACAGCAGGAAGGCAATGGGCTGTACTGTTGTTAGAGGATGGAGACGGACTTGGAGGGGCACAAGCTACTCTGGTGTACTTGGTAGCAGTGCAAGGAGGAGGAATGGTTGAATTGCTTGTGTTCAGTAACCTGTTTTGTACCTATTTCTTGGGTTAGAGAGGAAAAACAGAGCTATGTACAAGACATCTTCTAAATTTCCATTGCGTAGCAGCAGCTTCTCTGCAGTGCGTGCCAAAGATAAATTAGCAGGGACTGGTGGCAAGGGCAGAGGTTGTGTAATTTCATTCAAGAAACAAACATCAGCCTCTTGCCAGTGCTGTCAATACCCTGTGTGTTACCTGGATCTGGAAACTGCCTTAATTCATGTTAAAAGATTGAGCAAATAAAGTTGTCTGAATTACTTTGACAGAGAACCTGGCGTGAACCTGGAGGAGGTAATTTCAGTTCTTCCGGTATTTTTAAGAGTGCAGCTGTAAAGCAAAGAGTAGTGGGGGAGTACAATGCTGTCCCACACAGCAATGTGTGGGAGGGCAAGCAGGTCTAGAAACTTAGAATTGTCAGTGAGAGGAACAAAGAAGACCTGGGGAGCTATGTGGTGGTTTGCAAGCACAGCAACTACCTAAGATCACCTACAAAAGGTAAGTTTTTGAGAAAATCAGAGGCCTACCAAAACTGCAAATCATTAATTTGGCCTTTTGTTACAAGATCGAGTCATACGAATGTGGGCATAATAGACGTGGCTTGACTGGAGTGGTATAGCTTGTAGCTTAGTCTTGAAGCAGAGAAAACTCACGAAAGTTTAGGACCTGTCAATCTTTAAAGATTACCTGGAGGTGTTTCCAAAGGCACAATACAAAGCAGAAAATTATTCCAATTTTTGAAAAACACATTAGCAGCTTGGGCAGAGCAACTTAATCACCAAGTTGCCGAGTAGATACAGGCCAGAAATTGCTGCAAGTTGAACTACAAAAACGTTGCCTGTCTGGCTAAAAAGTGAAAGCATTCATGAATCCAGGAAGCTAATGATGACAGTAATAGGTAAAGACTGTCTCTGAGGGAATGCAAAACATGATACAAACACTGAGCAAGCAATGCAGTAGCTCCAATGGTAATTCCTAAGGGGCATAGCTGAAAACAGCCAGAAAAGGCTCCTTCCTTCAGCTGTCCACCTAGAGTTTCTGCCTGAAAGCCTAAAAAAGTATAGTGACCAAGGAACTAATTTCTCTACGGATGAAATTCTGTATTAAAGCTCTGTCACAGTACCATAATATGAGCTTAGAAACCGTAACTGCAGCAGCTGTGGCTTTTCTAGAGAAGTAGGGGCCAAAGGAAGGTGAAGCCATGGCAATCCTCACATTACTCTTATCTGAGTTTGTTAAACAAAGGGGGAGGGGAGTTCTCAGGCCTGTGAGACTCTTGCCTTTCTCTCATTATCCAGTTTCCAGCAGGAGGTGTGTGTCACCCCACAGTAAGCACAGCACTGGCATCTTCTCCTCTTCCATCCCCCTGAAGCACAGATTCCCAGGCAAGGCATATCTTTGATCCCTCTGGTTGACAGATCCTTGGTTTATGCACTCAGCAGTTCAGCTCTTCCTTAGGACACTGGGGAAAGGGGGCAGTTGCAACCAGCTGGAGAACTGTGAGGCAGGATAGGAGTTGCAACTGATTTTGCTGGAAAAGGAGGAAAGGCTGTACAGCAGTGCTGACAAGTGGAAGTCTGCAGGGGGAAGGTGTGGAAAGCCAGAGCAGCTCCAGAAAAGGCTGACAGGTGTCACTTCTTGAAATACTGTTGACTGTAAGAATGGGTCTACACACCAATTTTATGACAAAGACCTTCAAAATTCAAGGACTAAGCTTTCTCCCATAAAGACTATGGCATGTCTGCTTACCAAAAAAAAAAGGATTGTTTTTCATTAGGACTAAAAGAATCTCCTTCCCCAGCACTCAGTGTACAGTAAGTAGTGGAGAAAATGGTACTACACTTGAAAGGAAGGTGATTTTTGGTGGAATTGCATTTTCAAACTCCCTAGTGTATCCCTTCTAGTCATATAGTGCATTTTCCTGTACATGTTCCATGATTGTGGCCCAGTAGAGGGTTCCCAGGGGATAAGTGCAATAAGGTGTCAGGGGCACTGAGGCACTGGGGGTACTGTTACAGTGTCAGGTGAACACACATTTGGTATCTCTGAAGCTTCATCTACTCAGACAGCTGCTGTTACCTGTAATATCAGCTGTGCTATCTTGTAACATGAACTTGCATTGTAATCATCTGCTTAAATATAATTTTTGAGGTCCTAAGACCAGTCGAGAGTGAGTGCTCTTATGTCAAGAGACAACGTTGGTGTCCCTGTGTGAAAGGCCTGCATTCACTTCTTGCAGATACGTATGTTGTAGCTCTGAACCTTTCAGTGCAGAGACCAGCCATAGCCTCTTCCCTCCTGTGCCCGTGCCTGCTTGCTTTCAACAGTACTTTTCCATGCCACCTGAGGAGAAGGTAGGCTGCCTAGCCTTGTCTTCCAACCCACAATCCACAGCATCCCTAGGAATATTTAGCAAGCTAAAGGAGTCTCATGTCCAAGTGTGAACAGCAAATTGTTCCCATGTGAAGTCTGGTATTCGTAGGTGTACCAAACAAAAACAAACACAGATACTAAATGAAGTTCACGATCATCTTGGTCACAAGTTTCATTTATGTTTTTTTAAATTAGAGAGTAAAGATTTGCTTTTACTACTGGGTTGTCATTATTATTTCAATTTTATTTCAATAGATCTAGTGCTCAACGTGCAAAATATCAGTACAGTTACTTCTTCAGAATAAAATTTAAGAAAATTGTAACACACAATGGTTCATCATTTACCAGTAGTTAATTTTGAATATTGTTTTCCTTTTCTTTTTCCTAACACCTATGCCAAACACGTTAAGCAATTAAATAAGTTTTGAAGTGTGGTGTGAAGACAAAATTCTGATTCAAGCAGTGCTTTGAGCATTTTTGTTTGCAGAGCATTCATCCCAAAGCAGCTGCAGCAGCCCTGGGGAAGCAGGCTGGTGGCTGGGCTATATATGTACATGTCACCTGCTTTTGTAGCACACGATCAGGCACCAACACCTCCTCTGCTCCCAGCAGGCAGCCCTGCTTCGACCTGAGCCCCTGCTGCCTACAAGCACCACCTGCCTGTGTGCACACAGCCCTGGGGAGTGATTCTGCAGCAGCCCCTGGGCCATCAGCCCTGCCCGTGTTCATCGTGGCAAGGGCTGGCGGCTGTGAGAGCACTGGGATCCAGCCCTGCTGCGAGCAAGCACCTCCTGGGAGATATACAGAGTGCAGCAGCACTGGAAATTTCCTTCCAGGGAGACCCACAGGATTAGGCTGACATTTTTCCAGCAGAGAGGGTACCTGAACAGGGTGCTGTGGCCTGAGCACTGCTCTGGGAGCTGCGTGGCCCTGCAAGACAAAGACACTTCTGTGATCTCTGCCAGCACGACCACCAGCACACGAGTTGTTGTACAGCTACAGCGGGGCTGGTTTTATGTTTGGGAAAGCGCAGCCAAGCAGACAACTGGGTGTGAGGCACATTTCAGTCACCCTACATTTGTCACCACCATACACTGGCCATCATTTCATTCCTCTTTCCCAAGTATCCTCTATGGACAAGGGTCAGGGACAGACAGTATGTTAGATAGATCCTTTTCTGATGGAGTACAGCAGCTCTTGTGTTCCTATTAACTATTCTTCTTCAAGAGATAAGGGATCATGAAATTTGGCTGACAGGAACAACCTATTTACCCCGCCATTATTCTAAAACCTCGAATTTCCCAGGAATCCCAGAATTACTAACATGGCTCTTATCTCTTGTAACCATTAATGCTAATTTCTTAAGAGGGCTGTTAGATGCTATGTCTATGCTTGCTACAAGGAAAAAAAAAAAAAAGGAGGCTTGGAGAAGGCTAGAAAAGAAAGCAAGGTATTTTGGAAAGATAAAAGAAAAAAGTTCTTTTCCTTGGCCATGGAAGTTACTCTCTCACTGCTATTTCTTTTTCTAAATGCAGTAGGACAGGCTGGATGGAAATCACACCAAGGCGTCTCCAGCTTTATCATAGTGTAGTCTACGAGATCCTGGTCTTCCCTCCCCCTTCCCAATAGGCAGAAAACACAACCAGAAAATTCAGTAGATGAATAGTCAGGGACAAGTGACTCCAGAGGCTGGAGGCTGCAACCATGCTACCTGCTCTTCCAAAACTTCATCCCTTCTCCCAAAGGCCTCTGGAAGCAAGATGTGTTTCTTTTACATGCTGATGTGTTTTGGGAGCATGTGTTTTTTAAGATCAAAAGGACATTTCTAATATCAGTTCTTTGTCCTGTAGTATTACTAATTCACAAACTTGTTTCCACATTTAAATGATAACTTTGGTTCTACAGTTGCCACACATTGGCTCATATTGAATATGTGGCATCACCACAATATTGTCACTGAAAAACTCTGTTGAACGATTTAAATTAACAAAACTGAGGAAGCAGAAAACCACAGCTGCAGCAGCTCTTATACTTTGCTTTCATCTACTTGTATTGTATTCCCTGTCCTTCTCTAAACACATCACTGTTGTATTGAAGCTTCTTCTGCAGATTAATTAGCAAAGTAATGAGTATGTTTTATCCATTCTTTCTCCCTCCCCATCCTCAGGGTATATACAGACATTGGCCAGCTCGCTCTTGAAAATTATACACTTTGTGATGTTATTTATGAAGGTCAGATTAATTAAGTATTGCTTTATGTATAACTGCAGTTTGGAGTGGTGTTACGATGTTTATGTTAGCGTTCAATTTCCAGTTCCACAGTCATTGAGAAAACTTCTATTGTAAACAATGCCCTTGTGCCAGGAATGCATTTCCTCCGTGAATGAGGTCATGTGCGATGAATACAAACCAGGTAACTTGGGGAGGGCAGGCTTCAGTCTCCCCTGGCATTATTTAAAAGAATCAAAAAGGTTTGCTGGGGAATTCATTGGTAACTTGTATGGAGTTCATAAGGTCTTCCCCTTTGAATGCATTTCTCACACAGAAGTCAATAACACTTTACGATGCAGAGAACAAAAGAGCAAACATTATCACAGCTGCACTGTCAATCCTAAGGTTGCTAAAGTGGCCTCTTAGCCAGAAGAAAAAAGCAGTATGGATTTTTCCATGAAATCTACTACAAGGGAACTTCACCATTAGTCTAGTAAGCTGTGAACATTTAACTGTGACTGAACTGGACCATATCACGAGTTCAAGGAATCTAAAGGTCCCCTACCAATGTTTAACCTTCATTTTACTGGGAGCTTAGTGCAGATGATTTTTTGCACTCATATCCTCACCTCACCTTGATCTTGAGCGTTATATTGTGAAAGACACATTTACTTCTGTCTGCTTTGCTCTGTCTCTATACTCAATGTCTTTTGTGGTGGAAGTCTATAAATAGTCTATAGTTATTATCTGATTAATCTCCTCTTTTGTGTCAATTTGATATTGTTGGAAAGACAGCACATATAGAGTGTCCTATATGTAAAAGAGGAAATTAACATATTAGGTTGCTGCTTTTTCCTGTCCACATTTTATTTTGACTTCTGCTAACAACATAATCAACATACTTTTCTTAGATGGATCACTAATCAACTTCCATTGATGTCACCCTAGCAGCTAGCATTTTATTATGCATAGTATCTTCCTCTCACTTCCTTGCGCCTCCACCTCTGAAGCCCTGGACTCAAAATGCCACCAAAGACATATTCCAGGTCAATCCCATTTCAAGACTAATCCTTGGTTTTCTCATCCTTTTACTGCATCAAATTCAAGTTCTTTGTTCTCACCCTGAAAACTGCATAATCCCTGCCCACAACTCTGTTTCCATTTCCACCTACTCACTACTTCTAATCTCCTCCTCTACAATATTATTTTCACGCCCTTCTGCACACCCTCTTGCCTAGGGGATTTTAGTTTTTCCTTTGTTTTGGTTTTTTTTTGGGGGGGGAACTGTTTTGTAGAAGCTAATGACTGCATATTAACTAGTGAGAAAAAGTAATCTGTGTGAGTTTTTAAGTTACAAATAATTATAACTTAAATGAAAAAAATACCAAATGCAGGCATTTATACTAAATAAATATCTAAATATCTAAGTCAAATATATGGAATTATTTGATTCAAACTGCTCTGGGGTTTTTGTTTTGTTTGTTTTAATATTTGTTCTAATATTCTGCCTTAAAGCTAAAAACCATGCTTTTATCTTCTTTTAATGTGAATAACATGAAAAACCTGTAGTTTTACTTAGCAGGGAACACCATGCTGAAAAAAATTTTGGGTTTAGAAGAAGAGAGAGGTGTGAACTCCAACTGCGGCCAGCAGAACCCAGTGGAGCTCAACCACTGTGCAAACCAAGTCCTGCAGAACCTGCATCTGTTTTTACTGGAGGCAATGATGTAAAACAGGCTTTAAAACACGCCGTGATAAAGTCTGTTAATTGTCTTGCATAAAAGGTTTATGCTTTCTACCTCACTGACACTCGATATTTCCCATACAAGGGCGAGCTCTGTGCTCTCACCCTATTCCGAGTGCACATTGCAGGAACGTTCTGACACATCTCCACCATTTTCGTCATGTCAATTGGTAACCCCAGGCAATGTATTAACAAGTTTGTGTACAAACAGGTGCTTCATGCTCAATACGAGAAGTTTGTGTGAAGACCTCAGAGCAACCTCCCAGTATCTAAAGGGAACCCACAGGGAAGACAGGGAGGCACTATTTGTCAAGAACTGTAGCGATAGGACAAAGGGGAAATGGGTACAGACTGAAAGAGGGGAAATTTAGGTTAGACGTACAGAAGAAATGCGTTACTGTGAGGGTGATGGGGCACTGGAACAGGTTGCCCAGAAAAGCTGTGTTCAGGCTGGACGGGGCTTTGAGCAGCCTGGTCTAGTGGAAGGTGTTCCTGCCCACGGCAGGGAGGCTGGAACGAGATGATCTCTAAGGTCCCTTGGAACCCAAACCATTCTGTGACCCTATGATTAACCAACACCAGAGTTTTTTCCCCTTCCCCTCCCGAAGCCGGCGGTTCCCTCCCCACGGACGGGGCGTTCAGGGCGAACTCCGAGGTGAGTTCCACGCCCCCGCGGTGAGTTGGCGCGCACCGCCCATCTCGGGGCGGGCGGCAGCAGCGAGCCCACGGGCAGGGCCCCGCCCTCATGCAGCCGTGTCGCGAAGAGCCGCCGGTACCGCCGCCAAGACCGAGATCTCCTGACCGGGGCCGCCCCTCGCTGCCCTCTGGAGAGGCCGCCGCGGGCAGACACCCCGGGGGGCGGCCGCGCAGCGCCTCCGCTGCCCCGTAGGGGGCGCGCGCCGGCCCGGGAGCGGCTCCCGCTTCCCGCCGCCCTTTGCCTCCGTCCCTGACCCCGGGAGCAGCGCGGGCTCCAATCCGCGGGCCCGGCCCNCCCTGTCGCCGTCCCGCTCCGGCGCGGGAGGAGGCGGCGGGCGGGCGCTGCCGCTCGGCCTCGGCGCCGGGGGAGGCAGCGGGGGGCTCCCGAGCCGCCCGCCCTGCGCCGGGAAAGGGAAGGAAGGAGGGAAGGAAGCCGCTCCCTCCGAGGTGGGAGCGCAGGCTGCGGGCAGTGCCCCGCTGGCAGCCGGGGGTATGGCTGCAGGAATCCCGCTGCAGGAGCGGGGAGTGCGGGGAAGCCTCTCGGCAGGGAAGCGGGGTTTGGGGGCACCCGGAGCGGGGCTGGGGGCCGGGCAGTGCCAGCCTTGGGGTTGCCCGCGGCTCGGAGAGGAATCGTGGAAAGCTGGCGGTGGCACCTCGAGGTACCAAAACAGGGGAGCCACAAGTCCCAGGCGATACGGAAATGATCTGTCCCGATGGCTCTGACAACCGCTGTGTGTCCCGGTTGGCTTAAGGCGATGGTCTGAGTCACCATCTTCCAGTCTTAGCGCTGCCTTTTTGAGACATTCCTTTTGTACTCCCCAAGCCACCGGTTACCTTGAGTTTTCTTTTCTTTCAGCATCTCCCAGGATAGCCGAGTGGTGTGTGTACACACGCATAAACCAAAGGCCAAATCTATGATTTCCTTGGTCTAAAAAACAAAGTCAGGTATGAGGAAATGGAAAAACCAATACAAAGGAAGTGGTCAGATGACACTTGGGTGCCCTTTCATCTTTAAGCACCTAGATATGGATGTCTTTGAGCAATATTTTGACAAGATGGTAGAAGGAAGTCTTTGGAAGAGCATAGACTTCCAAAGGTAGTACAGCACTGGAAGTTGCATGAGTATGTGGCTTGGGAAGAGGGGGATGGAAGAAAGGGGAATACTACCCAGGTGCTTTCAGAGGGATCACAAAGTAGTGGATTTGGGCACATGACAACAAATGAGTTAAGCGGTTCAAAGATTCAGGGTCCTAGAATCAGCTTTCTTAGTTTATCTCCAAATCTCCAAGGTATGTGCTGTGCAGAGAAGCTGCAGTTTACTGTTTGTTTAAATTTACTGTAAGTGAGTAGTTTTGGTTTGGTTTTTTCATTATTATTTTTTGGAGTTCCTCTTTGGAGGATGGAGCTGTCCCCAGAATGATTTAGATGTTTCCAAGTTGCAACAGTGCTCCCAATTTGATTTATGTAGTAGGTGTTAACTTCGGTGCTGTAACTGGCTTTACAGCATCATATTCTGTGTGAGGTGTGTTCAAAGTTGCAGTAAGGTTCTTGGGTTATGGCTCTTTCCCCACAGGAGTAATGATTATTAAGGCAAAGGTGAAGGAGACTTACGGGCTTTCTGTAACTTTTATGAAGAAATAGAATAGCAAACATAAAAAGTTAAATGGATTTTATTTCTTTGCTTGGTTTTATTTATTTACATATGCAGTGATAACACAAAGTTTTGTTCATTCTGTATGGTGATTAAACTCTTTAAAAGCTACTGTGCTGGTTCTTCTAATCAGAAGGGTTCATTTAAACAAGTTCACATTGAAAATGGTGAGACTATTCTTGTTGGAGAAGCCTCCCTGTAACCATTGCTGTTAATTAGCAGTTTAAGCTCAATTTGGTACTAGTGGAAGTGTAAAAAACAGTATTCCTGCAAGTCCTGTAAAATTAGGAGTTCAACTACAAAAGTAACTATGTGAACATACTGATGAAGAAAAAGGCTGGAAGATGTATGCAGCTTGATGATACAAATAAAAATCTACAGGCAAACAGTTTTATTGATGTCACTTCTTGTAGAACTGTTTGTTTTATTTTGACTTCAGTTATGCTCTTAAAGTGTTCATGCAAACTAATGAAATGTGGAGCAGTTGGTTTGGAGGTCACTAGTTCTTAGATGTGTAGATGCTGTTAATAATGGTTGACACTTGTACATGTGGAACTTCAGATTCCCTAATGTCATGCATAAGGAAAAGTATTGGATGATGGTAGCGTAAATCAGAAATACTGTTCAAGAAGGCTTTCCATGTTGTGTGTGTAAAGTGAATTCTTTAATCATATGCTTAGAGTGAACATTCTCTGCTACTGAAATGACTGAGAGACTTCATGAAAATATTTAAGGACCATAACATTATGTAAGGGCTTCTTTGAAGTCTTCTCACAGAAAAACATCAAAATCTGCTTAAGCATCAGGCCTCAGTTAAACCCACTATTTGAAATAAATAAAAGAATAATGACCTGCAAATTGTGTATATAGCTGCTTGAGCCCTTTCAATAGGGCAAGTGATTGTCATTGCACACTTAAGTATAATTTTTCAAAAGATACTTGAATAAATTGCTTTACTGAAGCAGAAGAAGTCAGTCTTCCCTAGAAACATTTCTTTCCAGGGGCCTGTTTAAAGTATAATGAAAATTTATCTGTTACATTTCTGAAGGAACGTCATTGGGCGACTTCAGAGGCTGTCACATACCAGTTATTGAATTTTCAACTTTAGTCAGCATTCTTTTCACTTTTAATCCTTCAGAAAAATTATTTCTCTTCACTCCTAGCAGTTAGGGTTAGTACATGTTTGAGTTATGGCTAAATAACTGACTCTGGCTGCCATTTGGGATAGGAATTTGAAGCAGAAAACTAGTGGGTTTTTTTTCTTTGTCCTCTCCCAGAGGCATTTGCATGATGGAAGCCCTTGCTGTGTTAGGCAAGACATGGTTTCTGGAGAAATCGTAGAACTATAAGAGTCTCTTTTTCTTAGAAAAGAATAGGAGTGTTATTCAGAGTGAGAGTCTAGAGAGCTCCAGATTACTCATCGTCTAATCTTGTGGGTTCCCCCCCCCGCCGCCGCCCCGTCCTTATCTGCTATGTGTTTTCTTTGCCCCAGCTAGCACCACTAAATGGTAAGGGCTTCTCTGCTCTTAAATTGGCTCAGGCATTAGGTTTAGCTTATTTTAAACAAAATGCTTCTTAGATGCTTAATACTTTTTTACTTCTATCATGACTAGGAAAGTGTTCTCAAATAAAGGGTATAAAAGTTATTTTTGTGCTGTAGAGGTGCAGCTTCATGTGCTGAACTTCTTTGTGCTTTGAAGTTCAGAAGGCAGTTTTATACAACTCTTACTTTGCCATTGGCTTTAACTCTCTCCTTTGGTCTCAGGCTACAAACTAGCACATGTCACAGATTCTGTAAGAATAAGCTAGTATTTTGGTAGCTGGCTATAACAGTAGACAGGAATATGAAAATAGGCTAAGGCAGTCACCACTGCTTCATTTGCCTTGAGCTCACTCGGACCACATTTAACTGCCCTTTATCAGGGATTCTACGCCTGCTCTATACATGTCCTCTCTTCAATTTCTCTGCAAAAGTTCTTGAGTGATGTTTAAGAACTCTTTGCTGAAATATTAATGCTAATCCCCTCCCCTTGTTTCTGCCTTAATCTTTCTAAAACCAAGTTGAATTTCTGAGAAAAACCCAAACCCCTGAGGTCTCAGTGTTATGAATGCAGTTTATCAAAGTTTGGATTAGTGATGGCAGGAAATGGAAAGATGTTGTCTGCTTGGGACTGTCTCCCATTCATTTTGACAAAAGGGCCGTTTTTCATGAGGACATAGTTCAGGACGATCGTGCTGAACCCTCCTGCACATGGGTCATCTCTAGTCCAGTAGTTTCCCCAGTTCTGTGCAGAACCCAGCCTGGTAACTGTGGTTGACTTTAGGGATGGCCCATCTTGGTGTCTCAGCACCATCACTCCTGTGTTGGGAGCGATAAGATCTGTGGTTTGGACACATCCGAGTGGTTCGACAGGAGGTCATTTTGAGTCTAGTCAGGTGTGTTAACCACTTAGAGCAGATTAAAGGCATGTTCTGTTTCAGCAGAACCTTCTATCAGAGCACTGTCTAAAAGCATGAAGCCAGCTTGTGACCGATTCTAAGTGAAAGTTAATAAGTTCTGCTGGAGGTGCCATATCACGTCTCGATTCTGATCATTCCTGATGACAGTTCAGTTAATTTGGATTCAGACTGTCTCATCAATTGAAGTGAATTTCTAGTATCTCAAATTTGAAGCTCTAATAGATCAATTATCTGTACCTCACCCCACTGTTTCCATTTATAAGGGGGAAATAAACCCTCTGATTCTTAAAAATTGAACTCTGTTATCGAGGATCATAGCTCAAGAAGTTGGAGCCAGACACTTTTTGGAATAGCTAGTTTGGTACCTGTTCTTTTTAAGCATAGAAACAGGTCAGTAACACTGCTCAAGGGCTGGTGGTACTGCATTCTGAACATCTGAATTAATACTAAGTTTTAATTGTTCCTTCTTGTCAAAAAATTAATCTATGATTTGAGTTGCAGTGGCCAGATTTTTATTTTTGCTAACTCCTCTGAGGCTGAGTTACAGTAAAATTTAAAAATGGGATCAGTGGCAATTCAAATGTCTGGAATTAAAGAAAGGCAGTAGCAGTGTAGAACCATTGGCTGCAAGGGTAAGTAACTGTAATAATGTTGTCTTTAACAGAGTAGGTGTATGCTCTTCTGTTTGTTCTGAGCATCTGTGTTGGGAACTTACCTGCCTAACAGACCTCATAGATTTGCTTAGGTTAACTTCATTATAGCGCAGAATAAACTTTTCATTAGTGTTGGGGATTTTTATTTTTTTGCTATTACATTAGCACTCATGGTGAATACTCTTGAAAGATGTGTGTATTAGTAACAACCTCCCACGTGCTTGTAGCAGCCTCCCACCTAAGTGCTAAAGTTCCCAGCTAATTGATATTGCACTTCATCATCGATCAATCTGACATGAGGTCTGTCCAGTTTTCTTGGGTGTGACTGTAAGTAAAAACTTCCTTTTTCTGTTCCTTGCATGACTTCTGACGTTGTCTTTCTGAAATGAACATGAGCGTTGTTTGACAAGCTGGAGGCTTGGTGCCAGTACCTTCACCTGCAGAGAACTCCTCAAGCACTGGTGTAGTTGACCCATTCATGATAGCCACCAGTCTGTGCTGGTAGTAATCAGCTGTCTCACCAAAAATTAGAACTGGAGCAGTCTTCCAACATCTCATGCTGATGTACCTGCTGCTGACCTGTAGATGCATCTCATGCATGCTCTGGATCTGAGATCTGCCTGAATGTATCAAACTATTTTAATCTTTTCAGATATGTATTGAAATATTGCAATCTAGTTCAAGAATTTCTGTGTATTTGTTACTTCTTTCGATCATGAAGCATTAAATTAATTCTGTGGCTCTGCTGAAGTCCCAGATCAATAATTAACACTTGCACTCTTATGGACTTAATTTACTCTGGAAGCCATCATCCTTGGTTCATAATACTGCAGGCAGAGTTGCGTTTCTAGAACAGGACACACATCTTGGAGTTATCCTCAAAGGTTACTGTGGTGTGAAGCTAATCTTGCAGAGTCAGTTAGAAGTTAATCTGAAGCAGTTCTCTCTAATAGCAGAGGAAGCCTAAAGAGCTGAAATTAGTCTTTGTGAGTGCTACACCCATTCTTGGCCCATTTGCGGCTGAAGATGAACCAGTCAGAAACCATGGATTGTGTTGTAAATCTTTGCTGGGATTATTTTATTTGTACTAAGCTGTTTTTGAAGGCTGGTGGTAAAATACTCAAATGAAAGAAGAGTTTAGTGACTCATGGGAATGTACTTCTGACTCTTCTGACTTTACTGCCTCCGGGAGTGGAAAGAATTTTGAGGATAATGCATCTCTAAAAACAAAGCTGAGGCATTGCCTAATGAGGAGACAACACAAGGCTTTTGATAGGATGTGTAGTTAGAGATTGGGATCTTGTTCTTACACGAATTAGCTTAATGCCTCCATTTTCTTAAAATGGAGGAGGTAACCTTTCGCTGGAGTCTTTGGAAAGGTTTTGATAGAGAGCAAAAGGTGATGATTTCCAGAGAAATCTGAATTTTATCTTTTTCCAATTCTTCTGAACTCATTTCATCAATGTATTTTTCTTTACAATAACTGCTTCTACATATTTTCTCAATATGACTTTTAATGTGCTGTTTAAGGAAAATTCAAATAACTTGGGTATATAAGGAAGATACCAGTGTGTGAGAACCGAAGCACATACAGACTGAGACTGGTCCAAATCACCTAAAGATGTCAGGCAGACATTTTTATTGTAGTCAAAAAGAGAGGTCAGGATTGTCACCTACATCTTGTTCCACAGGCAGCTCATAAGTAGGTTTACTGAGGGTAGTGACGGAGGTGGTAAGGTGACCTTCACCTATATGTTGGTATCATTTGGCAGGGTACACTCCTGCAGCATATATGATACAGGACTGTACCCATCAACCTGTATTTGTCTAATATTAACAAAATATTAACTTCCTTTTTGCATATAAGACTATCCAGGTGTTACAGCTTGGAGGAAGAAGAAAAGGTTATGGAAGTTTAGGTGCTGGCATCCCCACTAAGCTGAAATAGCAGGATGGCATGGGGGCAGTTCAAGGTTCTGACTGGGCGACTGAGAAATACTCTACAAAGGGCCAATTGTTGAATTAATGGGATTTTTTGTTTCTATAAGAAAGAAGGTGTTTTCTGTTTATGTTTACATGATGACATCTTCAGAAGACAATCTGCAATAGCTGATTTTAGAAATAATTTCTACTATGGCCAGGTATGACGGGGCAGTATGTAATGGCACTATTATGGCATTAATAGTGATTTCAGACTTTTAACAACATGCTTTTAGAAATAGGCTATGGAACATGTGAGAGCACCCATGTGGGAGTGGTCTAAGTGTGCCTGACAGCAGAAATGACCAAAAATTACCACTGAGGTGAAACTGGGTTTAGGGTAGAAACAAAGGCTCATTGATCTATTCAGGTATTATGTTTCATTCATACTCCATAAGTAAGCTAACTCTAGCTTAAATAAGCATCTCCTGTATTTGTATCTCATCGGGTGATATTTTAACCTCAGTATGTTTTTAGAATTTTCATGTGATCTGACTCATACATACTGGAGAAGGAATGAGAATAGTGGACTAACATTGCCATTTTCAAATAACTTTTAGGTAACTGGAGGCTCCAGTGGAATTGGAAAATGTATTGCTATCGAATGCTATAAGCAGGGTGCTTTCATAACACTGATTGCAAGGGATGAGGTAAGTGTATGTGTGATTTTACTGGCTAAACGGTTCACAAAATCTGTATAGGTGGGGAATACTTTTGGCATTGATGGTTATTCATACTTCTTCAGTGTATATTTTAAGGGGACCCTAAGCATTCCAAATTAATGCATTTGAATAGCAGAGGTGGCTGCCTTTTTAAGAAGCGTAGCCCAACATGGAATTTGTGATAAGCTTGCCTTAAAACTTTGCCAGTGCTATTGCTTTTGTTAATGGCATTTGTTATATTGTCTAGATCTGTGCCAGAGCGCAAAATCAGGAAAACCCCTATATTGGTTAAAACTATTTCCCTACAGCAAGTGACATCTGGAAGTTTAATCATCTCTGAAATTGACAAAATATACTGGTGTGTAATCAGCATTATATCTTCTTTTTTACTAGTGCAAAACTCTTCATCAAGACAGCTTTGGAGGAAAAAACATTGCTTTGTTGGTTTTTTGTTGTTGTTTTTTAACTAAGAGGTATTCAGAACTTAGTTGGAAGTACTCTGTTTTCATAACAGACTGTTGTTTTATTTGTCGCGAAAAACCCAATTATTCTGGAAACAAAAGCACTTAATATTTGGGGGGCCCTCAGTCCCAGCTGATTTGATAATTTACTTACACTTGAGAACTTACTTTACATAACCTTGAATGTAGTTAGAATTAAGAGAATTTTTCTTGAAAGGATTATTGCAATTTGAATTTACCAAATTTTTAGGTTTTGATGATTTCATGCCAGTGATTCTTCTGCAGGAGAGTTTATGTAATATCACATAAATATAAAATAGAGCCAAAATAAAGTGGAAGAATCAATACCTACAGTCTTAGGTGCTCTCTGTAGCATCAAACAGAAGCATTAAATCTATAGAAGTCATTACTGGCTTTAGGGCACAAAGTGAGAAACAGCAAAGTGAGTTCTTGATAAATTTCATGTTTTCATATATTCGTAAGTCTTCAAAGTGATAGTAAAATGCTGTAATTGGTTGAGGACAACTTTGGGGGGTTTTAGGGGATATTTTAAACCTTATTGAAGTACTGAGGACTAATACTGCTCTCAGAACTACAGCACTTCACTTGTCTTTGTGTCCATTTCAGAACAAGCTGTTGCAGACAAAGAAGGAAATAGAAAAGTACTCTGTTAATGACAAGCAGGTAAGGTCACTGCCAAGAGGGGCTGTTGTGTGTTTTGTTTAAGACAGTCACTACAACACAATTCACTGGTCCTGTCTTTAAAACAAAGCTGTTTGGCAGAACTGAGTGAGGACTCAGTATTTGGATTTGGGAATGCCATGGTGTCTGTTTACATGAGATGTTCTGAGCTCTTGCTATATTTGATGTTGCCTAGCTAGTGCATTACCCTGCTTTTCTTAGAAAAAGATGTCTTCATCTGTAGGTGTAGAAGGCTTTTTTGGATAGCTGCAATTTACTGTCACTTGATGAGCATTTTATTCTTTCAAATGAAGTGGGAGAAACAATTTTTTTTTTTCCTCAAATACCTTGTTTATTGCAATTCATAAATACAGTATCTGGCTTGGGAAAGAAGTTTAGTTGCTTGTTCCCAGGTTTATTTTACTATATCGTACTTTTGTTCCTTTTCCTGACTAAGTACTGTACCAGTTACACAAGTTAAATTAGTGAAGGTCTGAGACTTCTAAACGTAGAAGCTGCTTTGCTGAATAGATAATGCACTCATGCATAAAGGCAGTGGTTTTATAGCTTGCAGAAGTACTAGCTTAGAATAGCTAAGCTTGCTATGTTCAGAGCATGCAACCTTGAGGTGAAATGATAAAATATTTTTTTCCCAGTACTAACAATGAAGGGGAGAGGGGAAATAGTATTGAAACTATTAACATCTTTGACTTTTTGTGTTCCAGAACTTTGTTGATCATGAAAGTAACTTAATTACTAAGTTCCTTTCATGATCACAAATAGAAGCAATTTATTTGTCCATGAAGAGGGATTTGAATTGATAAATTACATAATCTGTTGAAAATAAGCAATGAAAAAAGCTGTATATTTGCAGACAATAATGTTAGTATAGTTGCTGATACAAAATTTTTTAATACTGCCATTTATAAGATAAGATTCTGTCTTTGCTTCCTTATACTTTTGTCAAATGGCTCAAGCTGATTTTTTTTTTTCTGTGCATGCTGCCTTACTCAGATCAACTTTGTTTGAAAATCTAAGCCATTTGAGGTGAGGAGAAGCTGTATTTTGCCCATTAAAAAAAATCCTGATAACCATTTTCTTTTAGCTGCTCTAGCAGTTTCCCAAGCTTAGCATTACAGTTAATCCCTTGTCAAACACTGTGTCAGGATGTTCTTGTTAAAATCTGTCCTAGCTTGATAGATGCAGACTTTTTAAAAGAGTATTACTTGATGTATGTTCCTAGGAGTTTCGGTGAAAATCTCCAAAAGTACCTTCGAGGTTGAGCAAGCTCCAGTGTGGACTGACTAGGACTTTTTTTTGCAGAAGCATTTTTAGGCTTGCAGCCAGGTTGAGCAGTAGGCAGCAGAGGTGATGGGCAGGCTGGCTGTTCTGTAGCTGGTTTTGGGTTGTGGACATGGTCTCAGGGAAGCCTGACTGATCTGAATGCAAAGAACAGAACGGGGAGTCTGGGGCAGAACTTGCCCTGGAGCAGCAGATCACAGGCTGGAAAGTGACAGTAGATGAACAGAGAAGCTGTACAAAAGGATTACTGAAATGCTGTAGAGAAAGGTGATGTCTGGTATGGATAACATACACAGACTGTTACCTTTACTAGATTATGGAATCACAGTATGGTTTGGGCTGGAAGGCCCCTTAAAGATTGTCCAGTTCCAATTCCCCTGCTGCGGGCAGGGACACTTTCCATTAGACGGAATTGCTCAGAGCCCCATCCAGCCTGGTCTAGAACACTTTCAGGGATGAGGCATCCACAACTTCTCTAGGCAACCTGTGCCAGTGCCTCACAGTAAAGAATTTCTAATCTAAACTTGCTGTCTTTCAGTTTAACCCCATTTCCTCTTGTCCTATCACTACATGCCTCTCTTCAGCTTTCTTTTAGCCCCCTTTAGGTACTGAAAGGCAGCTGTGAAGTTTGCCTGGAGCCTTTTCCATGCTGCACAACTCCAGCTCTCAGCCTGTCTTCATAGAGGGATGCTCCAGCCCTCTGGTCGTTTTCATGGCCTCCTCTGGACTCACTCCAATAGGTCCATGTCCTCTCTGTGCTGGGACCCCAGAGCTGGATGCAGCATTCCAGGTGGGGTCTCACCAGAGCAGAGCAGAGGGGCAGAATCCCCTCCCTCACCCTGCTGGCCACACTGCTTTGGATGCAGCCCAGGGCACCATTGGCTTTCTGGCTATGAGCCCACATTGCTGAGTCTTGTCCAGCCTCTCACCCACTAGCACGCCCAAGTCCATCTCACCAGGGCTGCTCTCAATCTGTTCATCCCCCAACCTGCATCAACAAGGGGGCATTGCTCCAATCCAGGTGCAGCACCTTGTACCTGGTCTTGTTGAACTTCATGAGGTTCCCAAGGGCCCATTTCTCAAGCTTGTCCAGCTCCCTCTGGATGACATCCTGTCCCTCAGGTGTGTCAGTTGCCACCACCAACCTTGGTGTCATCTGCAAACTTCCTGCAGATCTCTTTGTTTCATTGAAGACGTTGAATGATCTCATGTCAAACTAAGAGGCAGAGATCCTCAGCACGGATTACTGTTCTTGGGCACGTGCTGTCACCATTCAGCTCTTGGATACATACTTGAAACCAAGTTGCATTGACAAGCAGAGTCTGACCTATATGTATGTTTAATGTTTCACGCTTGCATGTGATTTAGAGTGCTGATGGTGCTGCCTTTATGGATGTAGGTGTGCACTGGAGCAAAATCCTTACCCTTAGAGGTTTCTTCCAATATTTTTTAAATCATTTTTCTAATCTAGAATATTCCCAGTTACTTTACTGGGGGCCAAGTTGATCTTTATTGGGAAAGCTTTATTAATGTTCCAACACCATGCAGTATTTGGAACAAAATGTAATGAGCAGGCCTGGGCGTAAGACTACTTCTGGTAGCATATTCTGTGTCCTAGATGTGGACCTACAGTCCATATTTTGGAGTGAAGCTAATTAGTGTATGGTAGCAGAAAGAATGTATGATAATAGAAGCAAAGGGGTGAATTGTAAAATGTGATAGCAGTCAATAAAACTATGGTAGTTCCCGAGTGTGTTGTGTAACTCATCTATGCAATCTGTTAAATTAACAAATTGCTCCAATTTCTATAGAGAACTGTGATTTGCTTCATCTCCTCACTGATCTTGGCAAAGACATCCAAATAATAATTCAATGTTGTTTGCATTCAGCTGCTGTTTTCTTAAACTTACGAAAAAGAGAAATGTTTCCAAAATGTAATAAATGCCTTAAGGGGATTCCTGCCAATAACTTGTGCCACAAGTTTACTCTTGATGTCCAACTACACACAATGCTGGGAGGCAGGAATAGCCAACCTGCTGTACAGGAATGGCAGGCAGATTCTGTTTACGCAGCTAAGAAGTGTCTCAGTCTGACCAGGGGCAGGAGTGACAAATCACTGGCTGCCAAAGCAGTTAGTTACACTGTGGTAAGCCTTTTTTGTGTGTGTGCCCACGTGCTCCATAAATGTTCATGAGCATGCTTGTTACAAACTACTGATGACTTTGTTTTAGTTCACCTCTGACTTTAAATTAGTTGACCAAAGTAACAAAAAGGGTAAAAGTTGGAACAAGAATACAGGAATCCCTCCTTTGATTGCAATAGGAGATGGCTTTTCTTTTCAAGACGAGGAATTGCCCCAGAGCTCTGTTGATGGCTTAGCAGAGAGAGTAGCTTATTGTTAGCACCTGGCATTTGCAGCAGTCTTACAGCTTGGAAGTGGTAACCTAAAAGAAACAGTGCTTTCTTTGGCCAGAAGTTGACTTGAAGGTGCTTCAAAACCTAGATTCTGAGACCATCTTGCTGAAAGTAGTCAGTAACTTTCAAGGAAAACAGGGACTAACTTTTAGCTGCAAGGAAATTGTATCACTATCACCTGTTTTCCTTCATCCTGCCTGCCCACCCCTCCCCTCCCCTCTGCTTCTTTCTTCCCTGGTTATTTTAATTTTTCTGTATCTTTCGAACTAAACACTTTAATGTCTGATTATCAGAAAAGGAGTAAATATGTACACATTACTTCACTTTTTTTAGGTATTTATGACACTGTGCAATGTGTCAGTTTCTCATAGAATTTTTATTTTTGTGTTGTCCTTGAGGTGTCCCAATTAAATATTATGCAACTAGGTTTACTACTATTCTTAAAAAAAAAAAAAGAAATAAGGAGGTAGTGTGCATTGCAAGTACTAAAATTAGTGAGTTTTTAACACTTGCTTTCTAAATTTTGGAACAGATTGTTTTTGCAGTGCTGATGCTGCAGTTTCAGGGTGCACTGCAACCATGCCTTGCTATGAGGTGGAAAAAACATTTTTTTCTTTAAAGATGAGCCTAAGCCACACCAATGGTTTGACTTGTGTTTAGCTGATGAAAGTTAAATATATCATTGGGGAATTTTGATTGCCTTAGTTAAAATAGCTCTTACTAAACTTCATGTAAATAACTCCGTCGATCATGTGTCTTACTTAGTACAGTAAATTAGAAATGATACTTTGCACATGAGTAGCTGCTTTGAAGATCATGAGGTGCTTATTTGTTCTTAATGTAATCTTTATTGTACTAGAACCTGTGTGTGAGGGGGAGGAGCTCGGAGGGAGCAGAGATTGTTTTCTCCAGTGTGGAAAAAGTGCGGAGTATCTTGTCAAAAAGACTTTTTCTTGTGGAAAAGATATGACACTGGACTTGTTTCATTTTGAAAGGCTCGGAGTCAACAGTTACTGGACTTAGTGTGTTGTGAAAATGTGCTCTCACTTTTCTTTTCTAGGTCGTACTTTGTATTTCTGTTGATGTGTCTAAAGACTACGAACAGGTGGAGAATGTTCTAAAACAGGTGAGAAAATAACTGATTCACCTATGTATCTTTAAGAAACTTATCTCTCTGTGTTGTATTTCTGTTGGAAATAGTTTCTTACATGGTACGGTGATACAGGAAGGTTTTTTTAAGTATCTTAATCTCTGTCCCCTCTTCCAGGCTCAGGAGAAGTTGGGGCCAGTTGACATGCTTGTAAACTGTGCAGGAACATCAGTTACAGGAAAATTTGAGGATATTGAAGTGAATTCTTTTGAAGTGAGTGAGCATACTTTTTTATTTCATCATATGATAATTTCTGATTTAACCATTCTAACAATTAGATTGCATTCCTGGGTCTTTGCAGACTTGAACAGTGTTACACTTGACTTGTGCTAGCTGTCAGAACCTCTTCAGATTTGCCAGGGTTGCCTCTAACTTCTCCCCTAACGATTTCACATAGTTTCATTTTTTTGTGTTGAAGATTTTTCAAAAATATTTTTAATCTGTTTAAGAAAAATGCAGCTGTTACCAGTCTTCAGTTCTGAGATGCACAAATTGTTTCAGCTTGAGAAGCTGCTGCTCTGATGAAAAGACAAAATGCAACCCCAAAACACCTGTATTTTGGTTACTTTATGCCCGCAGCCCTCAGACCTCCATTTATCTACAGATAATGCTGAATCATCTGAAAATATTAAATGGGCATCATTTTACAATAAATTTGAGTCATCGATTTTATTGCTTATATCAGTTGTGTTTTAGGCCTTGTAGAGAGTGAAATTAAAGACTTCCCTTGATCCTGGCTAAGAATAAAATCTCTGGAACATGTAAATACGTAGCATTTTTCCTGTTTCCTGTTTTAGAAAACTCTTTAAACTTTCAGTATGTTTTCATGCATCATGCATAAATGGATTGCTTCCTGGAGACTGTTCAGGTTAGATTTTCCCTCAAATATTATTCTTTTTTCCTTCAAGGCCATATGGTTCACAGTATTATCAGTATCCTGGATGCTATTAAGACTTACAGTATTTCTTTTGGCTTGAAGTGAGATTTTTAGCTATAAAACAGTTTATGAAGCTGTAGAATAGAAAACAGTTGTTTCTTTTGCTGGAACAGTTCTGGTGAACTTGATTGTTAAAGCAGACTGAAATAGGGGGGTTTTTTTGATAAGTAAGACCAAACAGCTGAAGGATTCTGGATCTGTGGCTCAAATACTCAAATATTAATATCGTTTGTACAGAGATTAATGGCAGTCAATTACCTGGGTAGTGTTTACCCGAGCCGAGCAGTCATCGCTACCATGAAGGAACGAAGGATGGGAAGGATTGTGTTTGTATCATCTCAGGCTGGGCAATTAGGCCTGTTTGGTTACACAGCTTATTCTCCAACGAAATTTGCTCTCCGAGGGTTGGCTGAAGCCCTGCAAATGGAGGTATGTGTGCAATAATTTTAAGTAAGATTGATTATAAACAATTTTGTTTTAACTGTCAGCACAGGACATTTTCATTTAAACAGGTTGAGGTGATTTTTTTGTATTGTGCAGCATTGCTAATGTCTGTATGTTATTTGCCCTCATCTGGCAGCAGTACAAATCCTATTGCTCTGCATGGGGTTGCAGAAACTAACCTGATTTCAGTTGTGTAAGAGGGAATAGATTGAATCTGTTCCTAGAACTGAGTATGACTACATGTGCAGACATTTTTTTAATCTTTTATTTTAACTAAAAGGACTAGATTTTTAAGACTTTTGATTGAAAGCCTTCTTCATGGTTTTAAGCACAGAATGATATTGAAGATATCACATGGATGCATGAGAGACAGGCCAATGATTGCCAGTTTATTTGAGAGTCCATGGTGAGTGGTATGTGAACCATATGGAACAATAAAACTCCCAAGTTAGAATTTGAGGATTGTCCACCAAAACAAAAATTGGGTTGACAGTGACTCTCCCTTCTATATTTTGATGTATAGGAGCTTTTTATACTGCAGTGATCTAAACTTATGGTTGTTTTAAGACCAAAACCAAACAAACACCATTTTCGTTATTCAGTGGAACAAGGTGGGTGAGTGCACTGTAGCAAGACAGATAAAACTGATTTGAAAATTACTTTTGTCATTTTTCTGTTAAGAATGTAAATTTGCGTTATTAAGTGTTTATATGTAAAATGCCCGTCTTTGGTTCTAGAGCCTTGCATAGCCCCTGTTGTATGCCTTGATAAGGATAAAAATGTGGGGTAAAACTGCCTCTAATCAATTCTGGTCTGCCAAATAGAACAGTGTGAATGCAGGGTCTTTCTTCAGACTGGTGACAGATACTTTTGTGAAGACTGAATTATTCAAGACTAAAAATAGGGTGTTTATGGGCGTGTGATGTGATATTTCAGTAAGTGTTTTCAATATAGAATGTTTCATAATCTAAATAAAAATGCTTAGTGTTTTACAAACACTTTGCTTTATCATAGCCTTCTGAATATTTTCATTAAAAGCTTGTTTTATTTGTATTGGAATATGGATTTGCATTGTAGCAGTTTCTGAATAGTATTGCACTAAGTGATGTAATTCTATGACACGTACATACACATACATAACTAAATACAATCCTTGATGTAAGACTTTCCATTTTCCCTCACATTTTCCAATGATTTTTTGTCTCCTTAGACTTTGACCTCTTGCAAGTTTATACCATGAATTGAAAAGCCTTGAGACTTGAGTATACCTCTTAAAGATAACAAATTTGAATTTTACATTTTTGTTGGTTTTTTTTCCTCAGTGAAAGCCTTTTTGACCTTGTGTTTATAAATATTGGGTACTGGTATTTGACAATGGTTTAGTCTTCTTTTAGGAATTGAAATTGGCAAAATTATAGACCTAAACTACTTTAATATTCTTCCTAAATGTCTTGAAAACCACTTAGATTCATCAAATAATTGGCAAAGTTTTTAGAGACTTTTATTAGAAGAAGCACCACAAACACCTTTTTAAAATCTTTGCTCTTTTGTTTCTCAGTTGACAAAGCTGCAAGTCTTGCAAGTGCTGAATACTTAATCCTAGAAGCAATCTGAATTCATGCTTGTTGAATTTCTTAATTACAAGAGAAATTAATGAAATTATAGGCTGTCAGTATTAAGATAACACTTACTGCTTTTGTAAAACACAGGTAAAACCTTATAATGTCTACGTAACAGTGGCCTATCCTCCAGATACTGACACTCCTGGCTTTGCAGAAGAAAGTAAAACAAAGGTAAATTGTGCTTCAGTTTTTGAAATCATTATTTTTAAAGTATATTAAGATTTTAAGAAGTACTTTTAGACACTTCAGTTTTATCAGTTTTTAGCTACTCAGAGTTATATAGCTTGTAGGATAATTTTGTGTAGTTTCTTGTTCTGAGGCTTTAAGAACTACTTACCTTTAAGATCTGAAATATTGCAGTGTGTCCCTGCATACAATCAGAATACTGGTGG
The DNA here is from genome assembly GCA_013397815.1 of Aleadryas rufinucha. Classification (NCBI taxonomy): domain Eukaryota; kingdom Metazoa; phylum Chordata; class Aves; order Passeriformes; genus Aleadryas; species Aleadryas rufinucha. Next base: position 198,369 of record VZTH01002025.1, read on the forward strand.
GGAATGGTAAACTGTAAAATCACTATCTGTTTTTATATTAAAGCTTAATTAACCAAAAATAATATTCTTGTTTTGCATCTTTGATAATGTGTGACTGTTGTGATAGATGTGACAGATAGAAATGAACCTCAGTTCCTTCAGTGGAGCCTGCAACCTAATCATGTCGTATGAATGCATGAACTGACCCAGTTCAATAATGGCTGTTCTCTAGTATTACAGTAGAAAGGAAAAACTCTTGCACTGTGTTCACAGTGGGAATTATAGTATCATTTTTCAGAAGGATGTGTCAGCAGCAGGCCTTTTTCATTTGGATTGCCTTAAAAGTGAAAGTTTTGACCTTTAGTTACCTCTTGTCATTTGCCGTGTCCATACATGTGAAGTGTAATTCCAAAAATGACATTCAAGCCCCTTGTTCAGACTAAAGCATCAGGTAACCACAAAAAAATCTTTTTTTTTTATTTATTTGCATACTGTGAACTAGAAATCTGGTATCTAAGGCTATCATCTTTTCACCATGCACCATCATGTATAATTGGAAATTGAGTTTGAATTCCATTTTGTCTTTCACCCTTTGAATAGGAATCAGTAGGGATTGTATAACACAATTCTTACTTCATCATTTCTTGATACAGATATTCTGTATTAAATGTATACTCCCACACATCCGCATAAAGTGCCAGAATTAGACATCTGCAGATACTTGTATAGCTTGCATATTCTCTAGGATTTTTTTCCCTCATAATAGCCTATTTCAGGGAACCAGCAGGCACCAGCAGAATGTACTGTTCATCTAAGATTTCTCTTTGAAAGAGATTCAGAGAAATTTATCTTATTTGTCAAAAAAGGTCTTGTCTGTTAGGAGAGAATTATGCTTTGTTTTAGCCTACATGACCTCTTTGGATGACTTGCTCCTAGCATGATAGTGTACCTTAAATCTCTGCGATAGTGCACTGCTCTGACATTTCAGATACTCATTCACTATTGCATTTATTTAATACTACTGAATGAATATTAACATTTAATACTACTTAGAACATATGCCTCTACCTTGCATCTCCTTATTTTTCTCTGTAATCATTGAATATAGTAAAAGAAAACGTCAGGAGCTAGGATACAGCTTTCCTGGGTTTAATCAGTAAGCTTTTTTTTTTTTTTTGAGGTAGCTGCTTCACAAATGACAGCTGTGCCTTGGCCAGCTGAGTAGCCAGATCTAGTAGTTAATGGCTGATTTCTGCCTGCCTCATTCCCAACATGTCATTAATGATACCTCTTGCTCCTGAGTAGCTGCTGGTTTTTTCACAGATGTAAAGTATTTGAATTACGGTTGATATCCCTATATCTCATTCAGATTTGTTTGATACCAGCCAGTAAGCTCAAAAGTAAAAGGGGCTGTGAAATGGAGGTCTGATGACAGAAGCCATGTCACTGTAGGAATGCATGTAAAAGGTTTTTGTATGTGATTTCTGCTGGCAACACCACTGATGACCTCCTGGCCACCCTTAAAATACACATACTAAAAAAAAATTAAATTCAATGAGCTTGGCTGATTAAAATCAGAACTCATAATTCTGCAGATATTGGGAAATATGCCCTTTTCTGTGAAATTTAATTACTGCAGTACTTTGAATTGATGATGAGAAACCTGTAGTTGCTCAACTTTTCCCTACAAGTGCTTTTTAAAAAATAATTATCTCAGAATTAAACTAGTCCCAGTATTTGAGTAAGCCTGGGAAAAAAAAAAAAAAGGCAAGCTGTTTTATAGGATTTTAAAATATTTCAGGCCAATCTTTTACTTCATTTCTGGCAAAACCCATAAATGAACTAGTATAGGTATTGAGGAAAAATAGTTTAAGCATTTTGATAGCTTCTACTGAAAATAAAATACTTGGGGAAAAAAGCCCATTTTCGTAGTAGTAATGAACTATACACAAAATAGTACTATTTGAGGAAAAGTTGTCATTTCCCTTTGTAAAATTGGACTATTATTTATGAACGTGCTTATACCTTTGTTTAAATGGGTGTTTTAGGTGATAGTATGATACCACTTGCTAGCAGTGATGTCATCTATGACAGAAGACCCAAACCCAAAATTTGACATTCATGTTTTTCTCTCCTGTGTGTTGTTAGTCAAACTTAAATGGGTGTTTTTCTGTTATAGCCCTTAGAGACGAAGCTGATTTCTGAAACCTCATCTGTTTGCCAAGCAGAACAAGTTGCCAGAGTTATAGTGAAAGATGCCATAGTAAGTAAATTATGCTTTTTGAGCATGTTCTGTGTTTAAGAGACTAGGATCACGTCATGCTTGCCTAAGACAAGACATTGTAAGACAATGGCTAAGCTAAATGCAAAACCAATTAATACAAAATAGTTCTCATAGGTTAGTTTGAACAAGAGCTGTTTTCTTTATTCTTCTCTTGCCACTGTGCCCACAAATGATTTTATACAATCTCTCAGAGGTAAAAGGTATCTGAAGCTGTACACAGACAGAATAAAATGATGTATCAGTATGATGCAATGTCTCAAAGATGGATTATGACTGACTTGAAAGCACTAAACTCTATTGACTTTTTATGTATCAAATACCATTTGTCTAACCTCAAAAGCTTGTTGTACTCTCTTATTTTTCTTGAAGATGAGTTCATACAAAAATAATTTTACAATAAAGGAAGACAGTTAACCTTTTCTGGCTTCTAATATCTGAAGTCTGTGATTTATGAGTGATTAAAATACATAAAATGCTGTTCTTAGTGTATTGCCTTTCTGTGAATTTTTTTTCCAATGTTTTGTGCTAGGGAATGCCTGTGTGCTTAATAAAGCATCTCAGAATAGAAACAAACATGAAATTTCATGATCATGAAGCACACCCATTGAATCCTAAAATCTGCAATTACCTTGCATTTCCAAATACTCTTGATCTTCAACATGGTTTATATCTACAGCAGGTGTTCAATTGTGAAGTTTTTACAGTATTTTCACAAATACAGCACATAAACACAAAATTATGTCTGATTTTGTTTTAAAAGCAAGTACTACCTCAACACAGTATTCTCCTCTGGTGATTAAGGGAAACTTATCTCTCTCATCTTAAGCATCTGGTATATCTATACCATACTTTCTACACTTTGGATCATATATTAGTTCAGACATGATCTTTATGGACTCTAGCCATCAGCTGAGAGACTGACATAGAAACGAGAAGGTGTCTGTGTACTCTCAGGTGTGTGTTGGGAAATAACCAGATATAATAACCTCGACTACTTTGCATAGATTCACCCCTAACCCTGAATCAGGTATGCCACCTTTTCCTGTCACTTCCACATTCCATAGATTTAGTCCCACAATGTTTCAGATAGTCAGTTTTCTGGCATAAAGTCAAATGGAAACAAATGAGAGAAGCCTGGGAGTAAGAGCTATAGAACTGCAATTTTTCTGTTAAGTAATTAAAGTTGTTTGGTTGTTTGGGTTTCTTCCTGGTGTCTGTCCCTGCTTTTCTGCCAGCTGAATTTCTTAGCAAGCTGTGTCTTGCAGTTAAAAATCCTTGATATAGGTGAAGGAGAACCTGCTACCTAGCATTTGAAATACACCCTCTTGTCAAATCTCATGTGATAAGCAACCTAATTTTAACAAAAGGCAAGCTGTATTTGTCATACAATTACAGTAGTGATTGGTGATCTAACAGAGTGAGGGTATCATTCAGTTTCCAAAATATGCTTATAGCTGTGAAGACTATAATGCATGTTCTCTACAAGTAAGCATGCCTCAAGAAGAAATTTACAGCCTTTATACCTTGTAAAAATCTGCAGTAATGTAGCACACCTCTCTCTAAAGAGAGGTTAGCTTCCTTTTCCATTTTTAAGTGAATGCCTTTTAGAATGTTGCTGTATAGCCTCAAATATTTTTGAATATTTTGTTTCTTAATTTGGGTAATATTTTTTTACGTTAAAATATTTGTTGTTAGTGATGTCAGTCACCTGTGTCCATCAAGAGCAGCTGTTGAAATAAGACACATCATGATTTGCCACAACTGGTTAAATTACTTTTTGTTTTCTTAATTCTTCCATCCAGCAAGGGAACTTCAACAGCTCAGTTGGATCAGATGGTTACATGCTGTCAATATTGACAAGTGGAATGTCACCAGTCACTTCTATTACTGAAGGTCTTCAGCAGGTAGGATTTGGGAAGGGCCTGTTGTCAAAATCTCTGATAGTTTAAAATAATGCCAAAATGTAGAACATTGTGCAAACATGGATTATCTTTGCATCAAATGGCTGTTGATACTGTGGCGCTTGGGTTTAGGCAACTGCAGTAGTATTTTCAAGCGGAAGTAGCAAATTGGTGAGTGAGCTAAGAGTATTCCCTGCTACTCAGTCGTGCACTGTTACATAGTTAGCTTGTTTTGGTAAGTTTGTTTTCTGAAGATTATATAACATGCCTGCCTAGAACTACTTTTTTTTTTTTTTTAATTTCATGATTCAATAATACACTGCAATCCAGGATCCTAAATGAATTGAAAGCTGTTTCTCTCTGTTTCCAGGTTGTTTGCATGGGCATTTTTCGCATCATTGGCCTGTTTTACCTAGGAAGTTTTGACAGCATAGTTCGTCGCTGCATGATGCAAAGGGAAAAATCTGAAAGTGCAGATAAAACTGAGTAATCTTTACTGTGAGTGGAAAGAAGAATGTCAAGCAGTCCTGGAGAGCTTGCTGCTTAAGTGGGACTCAGTTTTGCTCCTGAAGGATTTAGACTGGAAGTACTTGCATGTGTGACAGAGGAGTCCCCTCAAAAGCTATGAAAGAAAAAACAAAAGTACAAATCCAGAAAATGCCAAACTATGCAAAAGTGTGAATGAGGATTAGATCCCTTTTTTTTTTGGTGATTTGAGTTGGAAAGAATTTGGGGAGCTTGTAAGTGATCTGCAGAGTAGAATTTGAGAATGGACTATGTGTGGTAATTCTGGACAAATACTGAAGTTTTCTCACTTTGGTGCTTATGGATGAAATAAGTACCATGACAGACAGGTCTGAAGTAGATTGAAGTCCCCTGAACAAGTTGGTACCTTTTGCTAACATTTTGGGACTGCTTTTGATTTAGAATGTTAAACTTTTCCTTTGGTCAGTCTACAGATCCTTCTGTCAGTGACAGCTTTCCTTATTCTGTCCAACATATGACTGTGGAAACCTGAAGATGGCAAATACGTTTGTGTGATCCAAGCTTTCTCAGTGTGGGAGTAATTAAAAAGTATGGTTTAATATATGCATACTTTCTAAAGGGAGATGAAGAACCCATTCCCACAGAGAAATGCTAGGAGCTGTGATCGGGTCTGTAGCTCTTCTGGCCCTTGAAGTATGTTGTGAACAAAAAAAAAAAAAAAAACAAACCAGTATCAGATGTGTCAGTTATGACTCAGCATTTTAAGCCATTGAAAAATGTACAATTTTTACAGATACTTAATCTGCCAGTTTTTGCTCTGGAAAGGAAAGTGGCTTAATGCTACTTCTATGCACATTGATTTCAAAGCTGCAAATGATGAGCCAAACCAGTAGTTGATGATAGAATCAATTGTAATTAAAATGCCAGGCTCTTTCAGTAGCAGGAATGTAGCTTTTTAGGGCAGAGGGGTCTGGAGGGGGGAGAGGTGTGCGTCAGAATGGCCTTCCACACTACATTTTATCACTGCACGGAAAAGCTTTCACATGAGAAATTAGATAAAATACTCTCCTTATATGACCTACTTCTAATTTGTTTCATTTACATTATATGAAACAAGGCTGCTCAATAACTGCTTCAGAATACACAGAACCCAGTGGTTGTTTCTAATAAATCTCATTTAACACTGAAAAAGCTTGATGCATAACAATGATGTTTTAAGGGTGCACTATGTATACAGTTTATTTAATGGACCACTATAGTAAGTGCCTTGTGAGCTGCTTTTTTTTTCAAAAGCTGCATATTTTGTATTTGTTAGCACTGCTGTGTTTTCAATGTCATATTTCCATTTTCATTCAGTACTCTGAATCTAAAATTATGTGTAAAACCGGGCACTTTCACTTCTTTGAAAGTAATATTTAACAACCAAAATAGGCAAACTTGATTGCTTTTGTTAAGAGTCTCTCTATATCTATCTAAGAAGAGGTATTTAGTTAAACTGAGATGAAAAATAATAGGTGGTTAACTGGAAAACCTTAAAATGTAATTTATTGAGGCTGTTTATTTTCCCTCTCTGAATTAGGTTGTTCACTTTTCAAATTTTCTTCACATAATCTAAACTTGCTTTGATACCTGGTTATAAACATATTTTTTGGAGAGGATCACATTGGTGCTCTCACTTTAAGTGGTGAAAATTCATTAGATTGCAAATGTTGAGGCACTGCTGAATTCTTCACAAAGCCTATGTTTTAGGTCCTGCCTCCTGATTTTGTTTAGTTATGTGAAGTTGTGCATGCCTATAATATAATACTAATTTTGAGAATATAGTGTATTCCTGCATTTTTAAACAGCTTGGCTTCAGTGCAAAGAAATCTAGTGTGCATATGTATTTCCTGTGCTGCTTAATGTGAATGACATAAAGGAGCATTTATCATACATCCATTGTCAACATTGCTGTGTTTCTTAAAGCAACGTAACAATGCTATTCATAGAATCATGGAATGGTCTGGGTTGGAAGAGACCTTAAAGATCATCTCGTTCCAACCCCACTGCCATGGGCTGGGACACTTTCTACTAGACCAGGTTGCTCAAAGCTCCATCCAACCTGGCCTTGAACGCTTTTTCAGACCCTATGATCTATGTTACTCTTGTTTTGATGCAAATCAAATACTCTTTTGACCACCTGCAAAAGATACGAAACGGGTGAATTGGTTGTGTTATAGTTTGAAAGAAATGCTTATGTAAATGACCAGCACTAGCTTGAAGGTCAGGAGTTAAAACCAGTAAGCCTTTGGATACTTGAATTTTTGGATCTTCAGCTTGGAATGTTAAAGGGTTTGCGTTCAAGAACCATAACCTAGAAGGTCAGAGCACACACAGCACTATGGCAGCTGGGCCTCTTAAGCTTTCAGGTTGGACATCTTGGATCACCACTCACCTCCCAGTAATTACTGATAGAATTCAGTGCAAGTGTCTGTGAAGGATAAGTAAGACTACCAGGTGAAGGTTTTGGCCCTGATCTACAGACACTTCTGTTTTGCAGACCTGATTTTGCATAGTGTTAAGTGGTTGTATTGACAGTGAAACTGCAGGTTGAACCCCTCGGCAATTGTGGAAATTGGAACAAGGTATGCTTTTTAAAGCAAGAAGAAGAATCTCTTTCAATGTTCTAGTTTCTGCTGTTGCAAGTTAATGATGTTAATTTTAACTGATAAACTTGTCAACTGTTTTACTGTCAAAACAAGGTAAATTGTCAACTACAGCAGCCTTTGGTGTAAATTTTGTTTTCTTATGCACATTCGCTACCTACCAGTGTACTCATTTTAAGGTTCAATATAAAGTGAAGGAGATGCCTTGTAATCTTGTGGAAAAATGTTTAGCAGTTGAAAAACTCTTGCCAGTTTAAATGTTACAAAACCTCTGCATCTAAATGTTTTAGCAGTGTATTAGATCCGTGAAGATCTTCAAATAGGCTTTACTTTCTACTTATTGTCTAATTGTCAATAATTTAATCACTTGTGCCATATCAGTTGGTGTCTCGTCTCTTGTTTTCTTGGTCAGTCTTTAAGATTCAATTTAGGCTTTGATAGTCTTTTCCATTCCATGTAGTTTCTAATGACTGTTTGCTTTATATACAGATTTATTATAATTTTACTTCTAGTTTACTTCACCAAGGTGTTCACGTGCAATTTAAATAGATTTAATATTTTAATAAGGAAAAAATATATAGGTGAATAAAGTTTATTTGCTGTGAAAAACTCTAGGCACTTTTAAATGGTAAAGATATATAGCGTTATTTGTAAAAAGAAACTTTGTGCTTATTGCGTCATCATTTTTTGTGCCAGAACTGTAAACTAGTTTTCATATTTTATATTTCTCAAAATAAATGGAGAATCAACAAAGCCTGTAACTTTTAAGTTCTTTGAGAGGATGAAGAGCAATGGATAAACTCATTTGCAGGGCTTGGTGTGGTGGGGTTTTTTGGTCTGGGTTTTTCTTTTTTAAACCTGAGATTAGCTCAGCAAGAGTCTCTTTAATTTTTAGGACAGGAGAGGAGGCAACATATCCTTCCATTTTAGCAGCTTGGGGCAGAGGTAAAAAAGGATGTAAATAATTCGACTGAGTATTGTCAGCAGACCCAGTATCCTCAAAAAATAATGAAAGTGAGATTAAATTGACAAAACCTGCCTTTGTTGCTGAAGGTACTGCCAGTATGTAACTAGTGCCTGTGCTCTCTGGGAGTGCTTGTGAATCCTGAAGAGCAAAGCAATGCCCATTCTTCCTAGTGAAAAACAATAGAAGTAATAGTTAGGGCAGATGTCTTTCTGTACCAGCACTGAGCACGCAGCTGTATAGAAAATCACTATATTATGCTGAAGCTCTGTAATAGGAAGGGCTTGAGTGTGTAGCTTGCCCCCAGAATAACAGTGAGGGGAAAACAGTGCCAAGATACTTATTCTCAAAGTAAATTCAAAATCTCAAATGCTCAGTCTTTTCAAAAGACATTTGTATTGAATTATCAGAGAGACAAAATCAAAGATGCATTGAGGAGAGCATATGCTGTCTGAAATGTGTTGCTGATGTTACTCTTAATTCTCCAACATTCTAAGTTTTGAAATGGGAGAAGGCCATGTTGCAACTGGAGCTCCTGATTTTTCCACTTCAGTACAAGTAGCAGGCCAAACTAGATTCCTCCTCAATCTTTTTCATAATTTAGCCTTGTAAGTGAAATAAGATTACCTTGTAGTTCCATTTAGTTGGGTTTTTTCCTGCCCGGCCAGTACCAGGCACGCTGTAGAGTAGGTGTGTGTGTGATTGTCTGTCAAAGCTGGTAGTAAAAACCTCATGAAGTCATTTCCTTTCCTCTGTCACTGGGGGGAGACTTCAAATGAGGTGTCTGTCTTGCCATACCTCTGATCTTCTCTTTTACTGCTTTTCAACCTGAGTTGCTCTAAATTGGTGGGAAAGGTCGACTCTGTTAATCTTTTGTGGGTGATGGTCTGCGGTGGGGGGAAATAATGCTGGTAAGCTTTTGGATGAAACTTGCACTGAAGGAAGTGGAAAGCGCAAATACTTTTTGTTTTTTTTAAACCCAAAAGATGCATATCTAATTTTTGGAAGGGGGGCAGGGCAGCCTCTAATTTGATGTGGGAAATGCATTTCATAGAATTGATTGGGAAGCTTTGCTGTTTGGGGAAACCTTGATGAATATAAAATTAAGTCTCCTCTGTGGTAGAATACTGCCAATCCAGTCTGAAATTTTATTTTTTTAAGTTGAAAACAAGTTTGTTTTCAGCTTGGAGGGGAATCCCCATGTTAATTTTAAACCTTTCCAGTTCTAACTCTGAAGTTGGTTCTGTAATAGTGCTGCTAGAGCAATGTAAATAAACATAAGGGGTGAAAGCAAAACATACAGGAATAACACAATCATGCTACCAAGCACCAAGAATCAACTCCCTTGACCAAAATAAGGTGATAAATCTATAAAGATACCAACTGTAAATAACATATATAAAATTAAATCTAAAATGAATTTTTTAATGACATAGGTTACTTGCAACTGAGGGGAACAGCCTTTTCAAAGCTAACAGGTGCTTCAAAGAGAGTGTTTAAAATGAAGTGTGTTGGTCATTATTTCAAAGCATTTACTCAAAAAATGTGCTTTCCCCCTTTCTACTTAAAGGAATTTTAACAGGTGTAATAAAACTTTATGAATCAGAGAGGGATGTTCCTGTTTGTCTGGAAGACTGTTTCCATTTCCTATTCCTTCGTGCAGAAGCTGCCTGCTTTGCTCCTCTGCAGTTTCAGCTGGGAAGTTGGTGTCCAATCCTTTTCCACACAGCAGAAAGAAAGGGCATGGGCGGCACTGCCTCAGTCACAAGCACAGGTTGGTGTCTTGCGAAAGGTGGCGAGACAGCTCAGCTCTTGTGAAGGCAAGACCCTATTGCCACATAGTGAAGTAGAGATGTCAAAGAAAGAGATATCCGGGGCTGGATGCAGCTGGTTTGCCTCCTTCCAATCCAAACCGTGGCGCCTATGGATCCTGACATAAGTGAAGATGGTTGAGGGATGAGTACAGTAAAAAGGCATCTGAAAGCCAGGAGCTGTTTGCTGTGTTGGACCCTAAGGATACTATCCGAGTATCTCATCCAGCTGCCTTTCCTGATGAGCACAATTAAACCCCATGAAATAAACCATAATTGCAGGTTGGGTGTGCTTTAAGTGTTTTACAGTAGCATTATCTGCTCTGTAAATGCTTCCAGCCAAAAAGGATCCACTCCACACCTGCAGCATTTGCAACACCGGCAGGATGAAAGGCAATCTCCCATTTTAGGAATGCACTCTGAAGAAGTGAGGAAGTTTGTTCAGGTTAGCCTGCCACCCTCCTGGTTAAGAATGAGGAAAATAGGCAGCCAGGTTTCATGGGTACTACCTTTTCCCATTTTTTTACATGCAGAAAACTGTTTTTTAAAGTGTTCTGTATGACAGATGCTAGCTGCTGCCTAGGCAGCAATGTTGGGCCACACGTCGAGCAAACCAGATGACAGAGTCTGAGCAATAAATGGTGACGTGCACCTGATAGCAGAGAATTACGTGCATCCATGCAAGTCTCTACAAGAATATTGCTTTCAAGGCATTTCATCCAGCTTGGCAGAGATACCATAGATCCATGGGTATTGTGGTCTCATGAACAGAAACAAACATGGAAGGTCATGTGGTTGGTGGTTAGTTGTACTCAGGGCGAATTAGAAAGCTCTTGCAGGAACAAAGGCATGCAGAGTAAATGAATGCTGGCATGGGAGGGATTAGCAATCAGTGCCTGGAACTGAGGGAAGCACGGCCATAGTGGGTGGCACAAAGAAATGCCCCACTGGACACAGCACCGAAAACCATTTACAGAGCCATTGGCTGTGTGAGGAGTGGCTTTCTAATTTGCATATGTGCAAATTCCCCACCTGTGGGCACAGTCTTAGTGGACTCTTTCAGTAAAACCAGTATTTAAACTGTGCTCCAACACTGTAAGGCAATGGACCTCTTCAGATGTCATAATTCTATTTACCTTTATTGCTCTAAATGCTTCTTTCAGGTTGCTGAAGTTTAGTTTACTGTTGTTGGTTTTTTGGTTGGTGGTGATGGTGGTTTTGATTTTTTTCTAGAACAGAAAATCTCTGCAGATTTTCAGAAAAAAAATGTGGCAATGTCCTTGCTCACTGTGAGTGCAAACATATATCCTGCTTGTTTTGTGCCTGCTCAGGCACGGCTTTAAACAATCATTTGCTTCTCTCCAACTTGCCTGCGTGTGAGCCAAGGAAATAAAAGGGTGGGCAGGTCACCTGGAACCAGGATTGCGCTGAAAGCCTATTGATGTTAACACAAAGGTACAGGGAAAAGGTTTCCGCTTTCAGGTTGTTGGGAAGTTTAGCGTTGCCAGGCATTGCAAACTTTTCTAGATCATTTGTTAATAATACATCTGCTGTACAGTGGGCATCTGGGAAGCCACTGAAGAAGGAGCAGGCTTTGTGGGATCCTGTCTGGTCACTTGCCTGAGCATGGATAAGAAAGCCACCTCAAGAAAATAATCTGTCCCTCATGACACCAGACCTGACTGATGCCTGTTGGCGATGCTTTCGCCTCTCTAGGTGCCAAAAGAGCTTGCTGCAGGTGAGCTGCTGCTTGTACTCCTAATCAAGTTCCAATTCTTCATACAGCTAATTCTTCTTATAAGTCTGATTAACTTTGGTGGGCTGACTCACATAAAGGTGAATGTGTGTGAAAGGACTTGCAGGATCAGATCTTGAGTAGTCAGCATCTTATTCTGCTACCTAAAAGCCCCATAATGATTTCTTAGCTGACTTTGTGCACTGATTGCATGTTCCTTAATAAAGCCTGAGCCTCTCTTGCCATTTCTTCCATCTGCCTCCAAAACCATATTGCCTTTGTTTTGGATGTCTTTTTAACTGTTGTTTTATCCTGCTGAGCTCAGACAAGCAAGGTGAAAAGCAGTACTGTGATGCAAACTCGTGACACTGTAATAGATGTTTATCACCCATTCAGGTAGCCTGATAATTGCTTTTAAGATGCCGCTCCCTTCAATTAGAGCCATACAGGTCAGATGCAATGCTTTTGACGTTTAATGTTAAGAACAAGGCTTTAAATGCATATAATTTCGTTTTGATTTTTTACAGAGTCCAAATTTGTCATTCTTCAAGGCACAGTTTTTGTTTCCCATGACTCAACGCTAATGCCCTTGCTTAAAGCAACCACTTCCCAGGATTTTCCCTTGTGTTTTTCATATTTTTTGGTACAGCTTCAGCTGTGTTTGGTGTTAGCAAGCTTTCTGGTGAACCATGACCACTATTTTCCTATTAAACTTTTTTAAAAAGCTGGGAGCTGTCATTCCTATAGCAAAGTACTGAATGTAGAGCTGGTGAGGAAAAAGCATCATTACTAAAGCCCTTTCAAACAGAGTAGCTCATAATTTATGCTGTACCTGTTTCCATCAGGCATCAGAATTATGAAACTCTTATTTTACTGATCATGTGTCCTCAGTAAACACTGTTCATTTAGTTTGCCTCACTTGCATTTCTACATGCAAAATACTTTTAAATACCATAAGCAAAATCAGTGATATTGTCAATTCCTCCTTACAAAAGCCCATTGATTTTATATGCATCTTTTGCATCAGTCCCACACTGATTTACTCTCTGGACTTTAAAACTGATCTTGCTAGAACATCATTGTGCAGCTTACCTAGACAGGGTTTCTGTGTTACTCAGCATCTCTGGCTGATGTATTTTCAGTGTCAGGACCAACTGCATTAGATTCAGTCACCAGCACAGTGACAGACTGAATCAGCAGCCTGGTTGGTTACGGCTGTTCTGATTTCCTGTATCACTAGTCCCATTTAAACCATGGAAATGGTTACATGGAAACATCAGGTTACTTTCAGTGTTGAGAGACCTTTTTTTCTTCGTTCTCTTTTGGTGAAAGAATATAAAAGTGATGATGTTACTTGGTTGACAGACCCTTTGTCTGCATTTCTGCCATCAGAAACCATCTCTTAGCTCTCTGCAAGTGCCTTACTTTTGGGAGTCTCTCATATGGATGGAGATGAGATGAGCTCGTGGTCCAGCATCAAACCATGCTGTGAGTTACACGCATGCCCTGGTGAGGTACAGCCCTTAGTCCATGATTGCACAGAGCATCATCAATCTTACCTGAACTCATTTCACTTGCTGTCCTGCAGTCTCTGTCCCTCTTAACCCCCGAGAACTCAACCAGCCACAGCCAGCCCCCTTTCACACAGCACAGATGGGAGGGCACCGCCTCGCTCTCTCAGTTTCCCGGGCGGGTATGAGGCGAGCTCGCTCTTCGCTCCCGCAGGGACGGAGGGGGGTCCCGGCTGTCCCGGCTGTCGCGGCCGAGCCCCGAGCCCGGGGCGATCGGCGGCCGCTGGGTGGCAACAGCCGCTCACCGGAGAGGAGAGGAGAGGAGAG
>VZTH01002026.1:155-18925 GCA_013397815.1 Aleadryas rufinucha
CCGCGGCTCGTCCCGGGGCGACCGTCAGCGCGGATGAAGCCTCAACCTGGGTGGGGAATGCCGGGTCATTAATGGAGTGGGTTCGATTCAAGCTTTCACCCGTGCCGGGTTTAAGCACTGCCGAGTGCGGGTTGGTGGCAGCCTGGCGCGTTCCCACACCGGGTGTCACATCTGCACCTCTGTGCCGCCACCTTGGCACTGAGAGAGTGCTGAGAGAGGAGGTGACACTCGCTCAAAGCTGCTGAAGGAGAAGAGAGGTTCTGTGCTGTCCCTAAGTGTAAAGCGCAAGTCCGATGGGCCAGCCCTGACCCTTGGACCGTGGCACTTCGGAGCCTTTCACCAGTGAGACCGGGCATGCAGCAAGTTAATCTCAGTTTTCAGTGTGAAAAATGAATGGGTGAATCTGGCTGGGTTCTTAGGCATCTAGTAAATAAAAAAATGTGTGCTGATGCTATTTCACTTCTAATTGTTTGCATTTCCTGTAGCAAAATTTGAAATGAGCTCAAATTTAAGTTCCATTTCCTTGCAAAAGGAAAGGAGTATGTGGGTCTGCCTGTTCTAAAGCAGCTGTGTCTTGTCCGATTAAACACTTCTGATTTGGCAGACATTGCAGGCAAAGCCGGTGTAAACTGTCATGCCCTGGTGGTGGTTTAACAGGTGTAGTCCGTGAGAATCTGTGGTCAGAACAGATCCTTCCAAGTAAGTGGGTATGACTTCAAACTGAGGTGTGTTACTGTGGGTTGAAAGGGAAGAGCGGCAATGAACAGAAGCAGAAGGTGTCTAACACAATTCAGCTGTGTGTTGGCGATACCCAAGCTGTGTGTTGGTGATACCCATTTTTTGTTTCCTGGAGCTGTCCCTACTTAAAACATAGTTCTGTCCATGGAGGGGTGTAAAATGGCATAATGGTGGTATTTGTGAGTTGAGGTTTAGCTTTCCTTATTTTCGTTGGCGGGCTCCAAGTGGCTTCGTTCCAACACGAAAAATGTTGGAACACACGTTTATGCTCTTTCTTTACCAAACACTAAGGTATTGGACACATCAGTTGCTAAATCAACAAAGAAAACAGAAGTTTCTGTCCTGGCATTTCTCTGAGGATTATTGTACTGCCAAATTCTCTTTATTTTCTTAGGAAGATGAGCGAATGCTTTAGTTTACGGTTCATGTGAATGTTAGTGTTCAAATAGTTTACAGAGGATGCTAATATCCTATCCTCTGTTTTCCTAAAAGATGTAACCTCTCTAATCTCAAAAGTCTAATTTTTGCATGTAATCTTCAAGTGGGCTGCACAAAAGCCTACTTGTTACGTCTTTCACTCATTTGAAAGTCCAATTTCCCCCTTATGCTTAGTGTCAAAGGCTCCAAAGAGCTTAAATCATCAGCAGCTGTAATTGTAAACTCTAATATAAAGTTAATGTTTCCAGTTACTTTTCCTCTGTTTGTTTTTGGTAGAGAAATGTGATATTCTTTCAGATCTTTATTCCCAGTATGAAATCTCGTGAAACTGTAAATAGGTATTTTCTCTAATGGTACTGTGTTGGTATGTAACCATGCACATCAGGTACAGAATGCCATTAACTGAACTAAAATAGACTTAAAAAAAAAAATCTTTATAGCATGTGTGTTTGGGGCCCTCTTGATTATACAGGCACAAGCTTATTGAACCCTTACCAAGGTGTTGACACTGGACTACTTTATAGACAAAGCCAAGCAGTCTGTTTTGGATTGATGCAAAATGCTTGTATTCAATAGTAGATTGTTCTTTAAATCTCAGAAATAGTCTAATCTGCTCTTGAATTCATAATTTGGTAACACTGAAATTTTTGGTGTAGGACATTTGTGCTCCACAATGCAAAGACTACGTTAAACACCACACTAAATAGGTGTAATTTCCATGCCCTAAGAGTTCTGCTGTCAGTTTTCTGATGGCAGGCAAGTAGATATCAAGTCAGTATTCCAGCTGTGAAAATGTAATTGAACTAATTATCTGCTTGGCATAAGGAGGAAAACTGAAAAATATCCAATTAATTAAAATTCTTAAAATACTTAAACCCTTTGAAGCAGCAGCTGATTTAATTGTAACTGTATTTTCAAGTTTATAAAGGATGCCGTGGTTTTCTCACATTGGTACGTTCAAAGCTAATGAGGTACTGACAAAATCTCTCTGGTGGCACTACTCAGAGGAAAGTCTGTTTTCTCTTCAAGAACAGTTTAGAGATGCACCTTTTGGAAGTTAAAACAAGGATAAAACCCATTTCCTGAGGACTGAAGAGGGAGATGTGATCTTGGAGCTCTTCAGTGACTTTCTGTGGTTTTGAGGAGGGTACAGCTGTCCGTATGTACGTATGGAGATCGCTTGTCCAGCACTTTGGGTATGTGAAGATGAAATCAAGTGGCATTGTATGATGTAAGGCTGTGGTATTTGTGTCTTACACTTCTGGTAGATGAAAAGAAAAGCTTATTTATGATAGAATGAATGGGAACTGTGCATTGGAATGGGGTATTGGTGTGAAGGGGCCATGAACCTTGAGAGAGATGCCATTAAAATCACTTGAAGACCATGTAATATTATGGAACTATTTTCAAAAGCTGTATGAGATTTAATTCAAAGAAAACAATATGTATGTGTGTGTAGTATGCTTATAACCTATGTATATTATGGATTAAATGTGAATAGATGGAAGTCAGGCTGTGGAAAAGGTAGCTCTTCTCAAACCTGTGTGCTAGATCAAGGGTTGCAGCTGTGGGTGAGACTTCTGAGTGCTTCAGCTGTTCAGAGAGGGGCAGTTCTTGCCCAATAGAGGTTATACTATAAATAGACAAAGAATTAGAACACAAAACTGAAGGAAAAAAGCATTTAAGATTGCATGAAGTCAAATGGCAGGCTTTAAAAAAATGTGGCATCACAATAATTTGATTCCTCCTGGTAGCTCCTCTTCATCCGACCAAGCTGCAGAATGGTCAAGAAGCAATCTCCAGGGCCCTGAGCAGCTGGTGCTCTGCAGTGCCAAGGGTGGGGCCTGTTGTGTTAGCTGAGAGTTCTTTTGCTGTGTTTTTTCTTTAGAACACAGCTTGCTGGCTGCCTGTCAATCCTAGGTGACAATTTGTATGTACAGGATCCGCCTGTGGAGCTGCGGGCACCGCTCGTGACTGGTGGTGGGCACAGACCTGGCCGTGCTGTGTGCAGGCCAGATACAGCACAGAACCCAGCATGTGAATACTCTAAGGAAAGGTGTCCTGTCCACAGCAGGGGGGCTGGAACTAGATGAGCTTTAGGGTCCCTTCTAATCCAAGCCATTCTGTGATGTTCTGAATACAAGCAGGTAAGTGTGTTCTAAGGCACAGCTTTACCCACGGTTGTGCTTTGGGTGGGCTGGCCCTGTCTAAACAAGCTCCAGTTATCTGGATAGTTGCATATGAATAAAAGACTTCCAGCAGCAGAGAAGCCTATTAGAAATTACATTTTCAGGTGGCCTCAGGCATAACAGATATGTCATGTTTATATCAATCAATAATGTTACTCATCTCCTAAGACTACTTTCATATATTCCTGTGTGAAGTGGACCGTTTTCATGAGCTGTGGTAATTCCCTACTGAAAACTCCTTGCAGCTTTTTAAGCATTATCAAAGCACTACATTTCTATCTGAGTGGTCCTTAAATAATCAGGTCATTGCATCCTCTGTGCTCAGCCTGCTCACTCTTCAGCAGCACCTGGGGGCTTCGGTGCAAGTGAAATTAGCAGGATGAGATCCCATAAACAGAGTGAAATTAAGGATATTTTGATGAGTTGTTGAACTGCCCTTTCTCTCACAGTGAAATACACCTTGCCAGAAAGCACAGACAAACTAACTGCATTTAATGGCTTGGGTAGGTAAGTCTGGGCAAGCATTGGAGGTGGTACAGGAGGTGCAATAGAACCATCAGTGACAGGTTTTTTTCATGCCTGCAAGCTGCTGTACCCCTTATCTTCTTGGTCCGCTGCAGTAGTAAATGCTGGCAGATGTGACACGAGCTTCCCAAACATCTACAGTGTAAAAACACAGTGTTTATAAAAGCTTGCACTTGAGATAGCCATTAGTATCTGTGAGGTTCTTTTTGTGAAAAATATGAATGTGCTTATAAGTTGGATTATCAAAAAAAAGTGATTTGGAAATGCTGATGTTGATTTGTGTTTTACTTTTGTCTCCTTGCCTCTCTGACGGTTGAAATGAGTAGTTAGAAATGAACATTACTGAAATACGGTTTTATTCTCTCACTCTAGAGCTATGAATGGAATGGGTATTGATCGGTCAAATTTGTGGCTGATGAAGGTGCAGGGAACAAGATTTGGCAACTGCTTGTGTTGGCATTCAGTTGAATAAGCCACTGGTTTGAAAGTTCACACTCCGTACACATTTTACATGCAGCCTTAGGCAAGCTGCTTAGACTTACTTTGCCGAGTTTGGAGATGGGCACGGGCTTAAGCCCACACTGAGATGTTTTGATGCAATGTTGATAAACAGGAATATCTTTATTGGGAGAGACTGTTTCCAAGGCACGGATCCCCAGTCCAGCACTGAGATTGTTTGGAGTGGAAAGCAGTGAAGAGGCAACCAAAACCCATCCTTCCCTCCCTGCACCCCCATCACACTACTAATTTTTTGTCCGAAAAGCATATTAATAATCTAATACTTTATAAAATTCTAACATACAGTGTATTGTAATACAGACTGCAATTTAATATTGGCAATCTTTGTGTCTTTCTTGGTACTTCTGTAAAACTTCTGAAAGTACAAATGTTTTTCCCTAACTGAGATAACAAGTTACATGTTTCTCTGAATACTTGACTAATTTCTCTGCTTCCAAAATGGCTGTGTTTTGACTGGTTTGGTTTTTTTTCTTTGAATATGCTGTTTCAAGTTATGTTATATGTTAAAAATTACAGTGTGTGTGTATCACCCATTTCAGGAGGTACTCAAATTTTTTTAACACAGTAAATGAACATCTCAGCACACAGGACATGGCTGGCTGGCACTTCTCTGGCACTGTTTCTAACTATTGATTGTATTTAAAGGGCACTGTTAAGTTTGTTCAAACTGAAAATTTGTGCTGCAGTACCTTGAAAATAGTTCCAAATTACAGGTTTTAAATTTAACTATTTTGATCTTTCCTGTAACTTGAATTAGCCACTTAAGATCTCTGCCTGAGTTTGAAACCACTTTGACTTGTCATTTGGCATATCTTCACATGAAAAGAGAAAAGATTTTTGTATGTGAGAGACCCAAGGAAAAAAATTACATTTCTCCAAGTTAATACATACTGCAAGCACAGCTTTGCCAATATTTTCCTTTGAATTGCCTGAACAATCGTGACGAGATTTTGTTGTGCCTGAGGAAATAAATGGTATCTTTGGCATGTACATAACACACAGAAATGTGGAAGGAGTAGTTACATAAAGAATAAAGCTCTGTCAAATGCAGCATCAAGATGATAAGAAATCCTTCCCCAACCCACCATTACCTCTAAATGGTATTTCTTGGCAGCTGCAGGGATTTTCCCTGTGAGAAATGTCTAAAATTACACTCCTTCTTCATTTCTCTGAAGATGGAGGGAGAATGCATTTGGCATGGGAGCACATTAAGAGTGTACTACCAGCTTGCAGAAGTGAGTCTGTCCAAATACCCTGGTGCTGGACTACTGCTAAAATGAAACTCTTCTGCTGAAAGGCTTATATGGGGAGAAACTGTTGCTCATGAGTTTTTGCTTGTTTCCTAGACAGGTTGGCCCTTATCATCAATGCTCCTGATTTTATTTTTAGTGCTGTTCTTGTGCTTTTCCTCTAGCACTTAGCAGATGCTACTTGAAAAAGCAACTACTTTGCCTTCCTTCATTCTGTCATTCTTTTCAACAGTATCTCTTAATTTGATTGCTTTTGGGAGTTGTGCATTCCCTCCAGGAAACATCGGGCAGCTGTGGCCTGTTGCTGATCCTGGTGGACTCCGTATTCTCCCCATGGCTGTCCTGGGCCTCCTCGTACCCATCCCTGCTGCCTCATTCCTGACATACACGACTTTGGGCAGGATCCTTTGCCTCAGCCTCTGTTCAGGTGGTGAGGCTACACGGCCCAGGTCCGGACCCTGACCAGGGCTCCCAGCCATGTCTGCAGTGCTGGGGAGATTTCCAAAACAGCTTTCTCCCAAAACTATTTTGCGCTGCTGGAAACATCCCCTTCTCTCTCACCTGGGAAGCAGTTTTCAGCTCTTTGCTACTCTGCTGCTTGTGTATTTTAACTCAACCCCTGGACTCTGAGGTGGGCTGCCCAGCTGTCCTGCCTTCTCCCTGGGTGAGCATCCCTGGCTCCCTGGGTGTGAGTAAGGTGGTGGTTTCCAGGGGATCACAAGCCTCTGGGGAGAGGGAAGCCTGCTAGTGAGGCCAAATCAGGACATGATGCACATAAATTTTTCTAGGCTGTTCTCCTGTGCCCTCTTGGACTATTTGATCTGAAATCAGCACTGAGGGTGGAACCCATCTTGCTGCTCTGGATGGTGCTGTCTCTTCCATCTGGCCTTCTGCACGTCTTCACTGCCCTGGCTGTCAAACATTGGCTCAGTATTCAGGAAGAACTGCTTTCCCCTCCTGGCAGCATGCAGGGCAAATTAAAGGCTGGGAGAGGGAAACACCTCCAGCCATGTCAGGCTGCTCAGCTTCTGCCAGCCTGTGCAGCTCAAGCTGCGGGTGGCTGGACATTTCTGGCAAAGGTTTTTGCCATTTGAGCAGATAGAGTTTGTATAACTTCATGCTTTTTGCTTGCTCAGTGAAAATATGTTTTCAGCTGAGGACAGATGACATCTGTGGGGCTCAGGTAGGCTGCTCTAAAAGACCAGGTTTTGCCTCCTGATGCATAGACCCGAAAAAGAAAGGAGAATGCTTGAAATTGTGCATATTTTGGGTTGTTCTTGTGGGACACTAGCAGATCATTATGAGCTGTTTTCGAGGAGAGAAAAGAATACCCACAGCTGAAACATGCAGGATGTGTATCATAAAGATTCTTGATTGCATTCATTTGTTTGAAACTGGTGAGTAAATATCTCCACATGGGTATATACATCTTTGATTTGTATAGTCTTTGATTTGTGATGTGCAGCTGTGTCCTTCAGGGAGACATGGAAAGAACTTCTACAGCTTTGCAGTAAGATACATAACATTAAATTTTTTGTTAGTGCTATCACTTGCTTCAGATATTGCAGTGGATAAAGATATGCATGTGTGAGAGTACTGCACATGTGCAGTTCGGATGATTTAGAAGTTTTGTAAGTTAATCTTGTTTTGAAGATTCTGCAGTTACTATGGTGTTGCTATAGAAGGAAACCCTTTCTTTCCTGTTGTGTAAAATGTAAAATTCATCAAAACTCTAAATAGACATGTTTTCTTATCATTTGAGTAGTGTGACTGAAGACATCTGATTTTTTTC
This sequence comes from Aleadryas rufinucha, assembly GCA_013397815.1. Classification (NCBI taxonomy): domain Eukaryota; kingdom Metazoa; phylum Chordata; class Aves; order Passeriformes; genus Aleadryas; species Aleadryas rufinucha. The sequence goes on from VZTH01002026.1 coordinate 7,607, forward strand.
TTCCCTACTTCTCGCCCTCTTCTCATTCTTTTGAGGAAATGCCATTGTTATTTAGGCTGCTGGATTTAGATACGTTGTACACACATTCACTAAGAATAGCGTTGCAGTTTGGAAGTAGTCCTGTATTCAGGCTTCTGCAGCCATGCCTTGTTGTGCTGCATGGTTTACCCAAAGCCTACACTTAACCAGTGTGGGCTGGCAACGTGAGTCACTCAGCAAAGTCTGTCTCCTTTTAGGCTGTATCATGAGAGTTTTAACCTGCCCAGGGTCTGTGGTCCATCCTGGTGTCCCTCAGAGGTCTTTTGTCAGGCTTCCTGATGCTGACTGGCCAGACTGGGCAAGATGCTGCTTCCAACTCTTGCCTCAGTTAAATTATGAGCCTGTGCCTGTTAGAGTTTTTGGAGTTGTCAGCTTTAGGGCAATGCACTCAAATATAATTACTCGATTCGAGTCTGCTGTCTTGAGTCCATCCATTGTGGCTTTCTAGTTATACTGTGTGCCTTGTAAGTAAAAGAGCCCAAAATTAACATGCCTCTGTACAGCTATTCCTGAAGATTAAAATCATGTTGGCTTGCAGACATTCCCTGTTCTAAACTGCCGAGGGACAGATATCAGAAACAGTACACCACGCACTAAGTTACAGTCCTAGTGAAATGTGTAAATAAGAAAACCAACCCAACAAATAATATAAAGGTCTTTCCCATACTTTTCTGGGAGAGACGTGGGTGTGAGTGCCTTGTGCTGAAAGTAGGTACCTTCCCTGTTACTGTAGTGAGAAAAAAAGGGATGACTTGCTCAAGGTATTTCTTGTGAAGACATCTCAATTTAGGCATGGTTCAGCTTTGTACCACTGATTTATTTTTTAAGGCAGCTGCTTGGCCTGTGTCCATCCCATTTGTAATATGGTTTGTGCAGAGAGCTTTGACTGAAAACATTCATTTATGCATCAGCTGCAGTTACTGCCATTGCACGTGCAGTGCACCATATCGAGTAACACCATGTGTGTGTGTTTTGTTATGGAAATGCTGCAGGTGGCTTTTGTGTCTCTTTGGAGCTCAGAAGGGGTGACCTGGACCTGGTCGTGGCTCTGGGCATTCCTCTGTGCTCTTCTGGATTATCTTTCCATTGCTCTCCTTACTGCTTCAGCTGAAGCTTCTGCATGTGCATCTGTTTCAGTGAGTGTTGGGAACTGTATTTTGAGTTTCTCATTGGTACTTGACATTTATTATAATGAGATAGGAAATACATGTCTGGGAGAAATGGGAAATAACTATGACTGGAAACTTGCTTTGACTTAGAGTTTAAGGAAATTTCCAGTCGAATGCATCAAATCCTGAGTGGTTCTGTAATAAGGGAAGGCAGCTTTTATAGGAATGCCAGCAGTGCTGTTGGTGTATCACTGATACCTCTTTCTTTCACCAGCACTCCGGAAGCTTGCAGTGTTTGACTGTCTGACAGCTTGTCATCTTTTTGGAAATTGGAACACCTGACTTGTGTTTTGGCTGTTTTTAGGAGAAATGTTTCTGTTTGGGGATTCTGTACCTCTCTCCAACTGCATGTCAAAACCAAGAATATTAAACTGCAGCTTTGGATGTCTCCAAGGCATTTCAGACCTCTTGGATACCAGTAACAGCACGAGATATGCACTGCAGCCCTTTAAGTTATTTTGTTTTATTCTTATCCAAAACCATTCGTCTGCAATATTTTTGTCTGCCATATTGTAGGCAAATCGTTAATATGTGTCATACTTATAAAATCACTCAGACATTTTAGCAGTAATATGCATTAAAAGCCATAAATATTTTGTGTGTAATAAAAGGCAACTTTTAACTCATCAGAAAGATAGTACTGATTTATAGCTCATTTCCCTACTGGAAGAGTAAACCGGTTTGCCAAAACAGATCAGTCCAAAGGAATTGAAAGCAAATGCTCCAACTGAGTTAGAAAATATTTCCTTATTTGTAAGCTCATCACAAGGAGTATGGGGTTAGATTTATTTGCTGTGGGTGAATGTCACCTCTAAAGCACAGTCCTGGTCTCTGTTTACTCTTCTGCCATTGACAAAGCTTCTCTTACTGCACAAAGACCAGGGAACAGAAAAAAATCAAGCTTGTAGTCTGTGACACATGAGAATAAACTGAAGTGTTAATAATGGATTTTGTGGTGTAGACCCTGATGGTGCTCAGGGTTCCAGTTCACAGGAAGCCATGCTCTCCAAAATGTTCTTGGCCTTTCTTATATGAAGGCACCACGGTAAGTGGGACTGACAAATGGCAACAGAAGTGCACAAAGGGAAAACATAAGTAAGACTTCATAGCTGCAAAGAGGAGTAATTTAAATAAAGTTCAACTGGCAAGCCCTGGACACCAGTTCCATTCAACAAATTCCTCACTCTTCTCCCAAGCTTTTTTCAGAGCTGATGCAGCAACTCGTGTTTTGTATTGTAAATAGTTATTTTAAAACCATGCTATTCAATTCTAGGTCACCTCTAATTTCCACTGTGGAAAGTGTTGTGAGGAATCCCTGCCATCGCAGTGAGGTACTTTCTGTGTGTGTGTTTGAGCAGAGGAGGGGGAAAGCTTGGCAGGCACCACAGTGCACAGCAGCTCACAAGTTCAGGCAGGATTGCAGCTCTTCGGGGCTTTAACTTGTCAGCCACCTGCAATGAGAGCGCTCCAGCCCTGTAAGAGGCTCCTGAAAAATTCTGACAGCTGGAGCAAGCTCACATCAGGCAGCTGGCTGATGGACTGCTCCTGCTGACAGCTCCTTGCCAAGGTGGTGGGCTGTCGAGGGATGGCTGAAACAAGCCCTACTATATCTGCTTTTTCCCAGAAAATGTTTCCTGTTCCCAGAGTGAGCTGGATTACTGTCAGGTGTTGCTGGAGGTTGTCCTTGGCCTGTTTTCTTACTGGCAGATGTTGATTTTGTCTCACGTTGCTGTTGAATCTTTACAAATAAGAGCCTGTGACTGCAGAGGGGCAGAGTGGCGAGAGGCAAGTGACTGGGGAGCTGCCATGTACAGCTTGTCTGACCCTTTGCCTTCTGCCAGGACTTCCTGCTAAACAGAACATCCCATTTTCCTCAATGTAATGAGGCCAGCACAGGTCTGTGATAATAACAGCAAGGGAGCGATGCTGATTGTCTTTTGCATGCAAGACACACCACACTCTGGAACTGACTGTACAGTATGTTTCTAGTTTCTTTATGTGTTACAGTAAAGTTTCATAAGAAGGCAAACTTTAAATCATGGAAAGGAATCAACTCAGAAGCGCATTTTTAGGTAGGCAACTGTGTGTATCCTTTGGTTATTATTTGGTCTGTCTGCAATGGAAATCCATGTCAAATCTTTGAGAATTTTTAATGACATGGGATCAGATTTGCAAAGGGAAGGTAAGAGCATTATATCTAGGATTGTGAGCACTTGATTTTATGTTTGTGTCTGCATGGTCCAAATCATTATGGCTTTTTGCAAAACCTATGCAGGTTCCTCAGCTGAAGAGGTTATTTTTCTATGAAATGTGGCACCTGGTTGAGATATGTAGGAAACTGCATAATATATGTGGGGGGCAGGGAATTCAAATTTCTCATTTCTACACAGAAGATTTCAGGGTTACGTCTGTTCTGGTTCTGTGAGGGCTGGTAGTGGGACAGGGATCTCTCCCAGTAACCCAGAGGAGGGCAGGGATCAGCTCCAGCTGCAGAGACGGGGGCACCCCGAGGCCAAGCCCCTGGAGCTGGTGTGAGCATTTTCGTTAGTGATACGTCTCACATGTTTGAGTAAAATTCCATATTATTTACAGTGTATTAACTCTCAGTAACAATTTAGGCAGTGGTTTCATTTTTCTGTGAGAACTATTACAAGCTTTGTATCTTTTCTGTAGATTTTTTTTCCCCCAGTGTGTTTGACATGCTCCCTTTTTACATCCATATCTCTGGTCCACATGGCAGATTTGAAGGTTGTCAGTCTGCTTTTAATGGCAAGCCCTGAAACCACACAAGTCAGTTTCTCAGACTTTGATGCTTGTGTGAGGAGGAAACAGTGAGAAATACAACGGCATCCCAATCCTGCCATTATGAGACAAACAACTGAACTTTGGTGTATTTCTTCAGTGTCTTTGACTAGTGTAATGTTTTGACACTCAGAAGAAACTGGTTTTACAAGAATACCAACAAATCTATATGTCTGTTATTTAAAAATATCTGTTCTGCTACAAGTTTCTCTTGTTTTTTTCTGACAGCCTTTAGTTACCATCTTCAGGACGTTTATGAAACTTGAGCATTTTTTCAGTACTAAACTGATTTTGTCGACAACTAAAATTCATAGAACTGCCTATTAAAGGATGATATCCTAATTATGTTAAGTGAACCCTGACCTGGATAATTTGAAGCTGTCTGCCAGCTTTGCTTGCTGCAGCTGGTTGTTGCTGCCAGATGTTGTTCGTCAGTCCCTACATATCACCCTGCCCTTAAAGAAAGGGACCCAGACTGTGGCCATCCTTAGGTCATTAAGTTGTTATATTGGTATTGCCAGGTCTCCTTTTGCCTTAAACCAGGAGTTAGGGTTCCAAAGGCGGAGAAAATTGAATATTATTTTGATTTCTTTTTATTTACTTACTTTCTAGTCTGGGGCATTTGCAGTTTCTGAGCATTTTCTTTGGCACTACGGCTATGAATAAATACATATATATATATATGTATATAAAATATATAAAGTATCATAGAATATCCTGAATTGGAAAGGACCCACTAGGATCATCAAATTTCAACTCCTGGCTCTGCACAGGACAGCCTAAAGAATCACACCTGAGAGTATTGACCAAACGCTTCTTGAGCTCTGTCGGGCTTCGTGCTGTGACCACTGCCCTGGGGAGCCTGTTCCAGTGCCCAGCCACCCTCTGGGGGAAGAACCTTTTCCTGATATCCAACCTAAACCTCCCCTGACACCACTTCAGGCCATTCCCTTGGGTCCTGTCACTGTCACCACAGAGCAGAGCTCAGTGCCTGCCCCTCCTCTTCCCCTCATGAGGAAGTTGTAACTGCAGTGAGGTCTCCCCTCAGTCTCCTCCAGGCTGAACAGACCCAGTGCCCTCAGCTGCTCCTGACAGGGCTTCTCCTCAAGGCCCTTCTCCATCTTCGTCACCTCCTTTGGGCACTCCGTAATAGCTTTATATCTTTTTCATATTGTGATGCCCCAAAAAGTGTGCATAATTAGTGAAACTGGATCTTCTAAGCCAATATCCTCTCAAATGACCTTGGTAACCACTCTTTCAGAAGGAAATTCGTTTACCCTCTTGATTTTGATGGAAGTGAAAACATCCTCCTGATGGGGATTTGCCACTGACATGAATATTAATGAAGAAAGAGCAAGGATTTGGAGGGACTGTCTCAAATGTTCCTTTAAAATCCAATCAGCATTATTTTATGCTGGCTCTGTGAAAAGAACTTTTGACTCTACCTTAGGGATATGATTAACATTGATTATTTTAAACAAAATGAGCAAGCCACTTCTCATAAATTGGCTTATACAACTTCTGTGCTTTTGGCTATATTAAATACTGTTTGTCGTGAGGCTGTCTTTAATACTATTCTCTCTAAATAAACTAAATTCTTATCTCCTGAGTCTTGACAGCAGTTGCTTACGTTTTCCTTCAGTTATTAGTTTGCTATTGAATTTGAAGTTCTTTTACATATTTTTCTTGGATTTTAGGTTCCACCAGTTTTTTTGTCTTTGCTCAGTTTTTGACCTGTTGACTGCCCTACTTCCGCCAGAGTTGTTCCTTCAGCTGTTCCTCACTGGTGTAATGCCTGCATTTTCTCCTTTATGCTGCCCTTGCAAAGCACTAGTAAAGCATGAGTAGTCCTGGAGTCCTTAAAGTCCCTATTTTCTTCAAAGAAGGGTATATTAACCCTATATGCTTAGGGTTTATAGTATTTCTGTGCTGCTTCTGACACTCCGTGACTCCACTAACTAAAGAGCAGGAGGAGATCACAGTCAATAACATCACATTTTCCCACTCCCCTTCTGAATTCTAGGAGCTCGTTGCAGAGTTTCCTATGGATTATGGGCAGCTCCTCATGCTAGTTTTCAAATGCTGGTGTAGTGTCTGACACTTGAAGCTGAGATTTTTTTCAAAGGGAGCCTTTCTTTTAGTCTCCTCATAAAATCTGAAAAACCTTTTTAAAATGGCAGAGCTTCAGAAATAACATGTGTCTCAAGGATAAAAAAACCCAGTGTATCTGGTACCGTAGCATTAAAAGCTAGAAATTGAGATGTGCCAGTTTCCAGTGTCAGCATTAAAAAAAAAAAAAAAAAAAGGAAAAAAAAAAGGAAAAAGATTTCTTACATCTGCCACCAGTTCAGAATAGATCAGGATTAGTTTTCAATCTCCTCCTTTGGAAAGTTATCCCCAAGTCCACTGGAACTTGTCATTAGGGAGACTTTCAGCTTAAATGGTCTTTACTTAAACAGTTACTAGTAGTTCTACCTCTTTTCAGTCCCTTACTGGTCTTCTGTAGGTGACTTCCTGTTTTTCTGTCTTTTCATTGTGCTCCTAAAACGTAGGCCTATGGTAAAGACTCTACCTTAATATAAGGGAAAAAAAACCCATATTGAAGTATGTTCACAGGAATTATTTCTCTTTTTTCTACCCAAAGTCATTCCCTTCTTCCCAGAAGTGAGAGTCCCTTACTCCTGACCCCAGTGATGACGTGTATGGTATGAAATAACCAAGACATGCCCACACTACTCCAGGCTCTGTCCCCTCATGGCCAGTGCAGAAAACAGCCTTTGCAGAGCCTCTTGTAGTTTGTCAGACACAGAGTACAAATTCTTCTATATAAGACATTCTTTTATACCCATGGACAACTCCATAGCTGCTGTACCTATTGAAGGCTTAGCCAGAGTTCAAGCAGAGCAGGAAAGCACAGACACATCTGTGTTCAGGATAACAAATATATTTTGCAGTATGCAGCAATGTAGCTGTGTTTTGTGTAGATGTAATACAGTGCTTACCTTCCTTAAACCTGTTGATTAAAGGATGTACATTTTGTTCAGATGAATTGATTTGCATTTTAGTGTTCATGACACTTTTCGTCCTTTCTCTAGTAACAGCTTGTGACAATTTCTGATCATAAAGAGAGATGCTGCCACTAATTTTTTTATCATTATTTATTGAGGAGTGCCTTAAGCAAAAATCAAACTTTGAATTCCTCATGGCCTAAACAAAGGAAACATTTTTCTCTGGCCTCCTCCCTGTTAGTCTCCTGCTAGCATAATTAGGTGCCTTTCCAAATGATCAGTGACTTCTTTTGTTTGCCTATCTTTTTGGAGTTTTTATTGTGTTTTGCTGTATTTCACTTTATTGAAACATCCTTATTCAGGTAGAGCCCTTTAAAAGGGAGGAAAGAGGTTTTTGGGCCTTCTCTTGACAGCTTAAAAAATCATGGAAGCTAACCTCTTCCTTTTTCTTTGCACCTCATTATTTAAAACTTTGATTGGGCAATGAGCCAAAACAAACAAAAACCAACTCACTGGTCAGGCTGAAAATCAGTATCACTTGAGGGCACTATTCTTGGATGTAATGTTCAGATTTTTTCCTTTGAGCCAAGCTCCCAGCTTAAGCCCATCTTCTTGATGAATCATTGTGGCACCTTGTGGTTTATACAATCAAGGGAACATGGCTTATGTGGGAAACATGGAACAACACAAGAGAATGCTGATATTTCTCTTGGAGTTGTACCAATGTCAACTCCCAAGTGTGTCTTTATTGGCCTGTTGAGCTTCTTTTTTTCCCCCCAGTAATCAACACTTTATTTCAGTAGCAGAGGTCTTTCGTCCATATATTTCACCTTTTTTTGGTCCAGATTTTCTTTAATTTTCTGTTGAAAACCCAATATGTAGATTTATGTACATTTGATAACTTGAAATTAAATTAAATCCTCACTTTCCATTGAATCACTCGAAATGTCACATCACAAGAGCAATTCAGGGCAAACCAGAGTTTCCAGATTTAAGATTCTTGAATTTTCCTTTAAAATTTCTGGAATTAGTATTCTGGAAATGCCTCATTTGTTTTCATTGAATATGAGAACACTGTTTTCATTAAGGATATATGTATATTTTTTTTTACAACTTCAGGTGAATAGTATTTAAAACACAAGTGCCCAAGACCTTTGGTCATTTAAGTGTGTAAACTGCAAGCAGCATTTGAACATATTGCTCATTCTATCACTAAACACATCATTATAGTAAAAGTAAATGCATTTGCAATGGAGCAAGGTATCCAGGAGCAGCCTGGGACTGCGCTAAGGTTCTTGGATCATACGGGTGTGTTGGCAAAGGGGTTTGTAGCTCCTTGTTATGTCTGCCAGCTTTCCCTTGACTGCAGCTGTGTTACAGGACTTCTGCCTGCATTGAGTCAGAGCCACTTGAGCCACTTCCACTTTTTATTGCCAGTCTGGAGTGGGAAAAATAAACCAAAATCTGTGATGGAAAGTGTTTTGCTTTGGTTTTGCTGTATCTAAGATATCTATGTGTGTCCAAAAAAGGAAGAAGAGTTCAGTTGTGTTTTACAGAGCTTTTTTGGACTAGCACTAACTTGTGTATCCATGCAGTTTAGATCCCACCACTGATTTTTCTGAGAGTAAACTGCATGGGCATGGCTACCTGCTTCTGGATATGGGACTGCATTGAAGTGAAGGAAACTCCTTGAGCCAGGAGTAGTGCTTTTTTTGCTGCACAATATTTGCCAAAATGTGAAGCAAGTTTATTTTGTTAGTTGCCTTCTATGCAAAGCAATTGTTTTCTCAACACGTAATTAATCTGTTTGGAAACACCCTCATGGCTTGGTGTCAGCTGCAGTGTTTCTTCATAGTCACAGTGGGTCACAGATGGCAAGGGAGGAGGAAAGAGATTATCATTTGGAAAAAGAACCCATGCCTGCATTTTCCTAATCAGATTCATGATTTCTGTGTAATTGAGTGGTTTTATTTCACAAAGCGTAAGCTACTGCTGGCATGCAAACTTCAAGGATCTCTGACCTCTTTTGAGCTTGATAATTTTGAAGTTTTCTGTTCTGCATTTCAGTTGTGCTTTGACTATGACTTTGAAAGAACTGTTCTTTGATGAGATCTTGTATGAGGCATCTCACTTGAAGCAAGTTAAAACCTGTATGTTAAAACACGGTGTTTGCATCTTAATCAATAGTGAGACAGTGAATTAATCTGTGTACAGCCCTGAGGGGATCTTCTTGGTATAGGATTACTTTCTGTGCCTGAAAGACCATATACCTGCAAGGAATAGAAGCACAACAGTGGATTGGAGCTCGTGACTGTGCAGGGAAACTCAAATCTGTGCTATACACCTCTGTATTTCCATAAATATGAGCAGGGAAATTCCTAAACATCTCTGGAAATTAATCATTTGGCCTACCAAACTGCACATAGGATTATTAATTTGGTTGGCATTCAGGAACATGCCGTGATTGCCTTGATATCCTCTGCTTCTCAGTTGAGCACAACTCTTGCTGAATACAAAATGGTTGTGTTTCAGTGCTTTAAGGTCCTTTCCAACCCAAACCATTCTATGATTGTAGGATTTCTATAACAAAACAAAATTTATATACATATATATATATATTTAAGCTTCATAGACCAGATGCAACAAAACACCTAACTGTGCAGGCAGTTTTTAAACAAATACTGAGATCCCACCAAGCCAAATGGTTTTTAAACATGAGCTTTGCAGACCTCTGGGGTGTAATGTTCAGCCAGTAAAGAGTGAGATGAAAAACCCAGCTTTCCATTTTTAATACCGTCATAAAATGAGTGCAAGTATTTTTACGCACAGAATGCGAACATTGTGACAATTTTGTGCCTTTTCTGCCCCATCATGTGCTTCTTCCAGACTTCTGAGGTCTCGGAGTGACCTTAGCCCTGCCATACTCCAGGAAGCTCTGCAGTTTGCTGCAGGAGAGCTAAGGTTTTAAATTCACGTATTTGATATGGCACATATTTGATATGGCTTCAGGTACTGTGGAATGTAGAACTCCAAGGCAAACATTGGAGGAACTAAATCCAGATGTTGCAGACTTACTGGTGGCAACTGGTCATTCTCTTCTTACACATGTTTAAACTGATGAACTTTTTGAAAATGGGAGGAATTTCCAAGCACTTTTTCTCTGTTTTGAAGGATAGGTTAAATGTGAAAGGAGCTTTCCTTTTCCTCCCAGTACCAAGAGTAGCCAGTGCCTGCAGACTACTGAAGATGCTGCCTAGGTTCATTTAATTCATGTTGTTTCTGTGTGCACAAGACACAGTGTCATTATAGTTTTGAGGTGGTTTTTGTTTGTTTTTAATTTTGTTATCTTTTTGTTGTTGTTATTCTGTGAAATCTGCTATGCAGCTGAAATTGGCAATTATCACTGTATTTTTAGGGGGTTTTTTTCTGTTCTTCATTTCCCAGCAGCGTTCAAAAAGTTGGAAATGTGGTGATCTTTGCACTACGTGCTTGGGGGCAGAGTGGCTGGAAAGGGGGCCGGAGGAAAAGCACCTGGAGGTGCTGGTCAGCAGGGGCTGAAAATGAGCTCAGGAGTGCCCAGGGAGGCCAATGGCACCTGGCCTGTGTCAGCACTAGTGTGGCCAGCAGGACCAGGGCAGTGATTGTCCTCCTGTACTTGGCACTGGTGAGGCCACACCTCGAATCCTGCGTCCAGTTCCGGGCCCTTCAGTTCAGGAAGGACTTTGAGGGACTGGAGTGTGTCCAGAGAAAGGCAAAAGAGCTGGGGAAGGGTCTGGAGCACAAGTCCTGTGAGGAGTGGCTGAGGGAGCTGGGGTTAGCCTGGAATAAAGTAGGCTCAGTGGGGACCTTACTGCTCTCTCCAAATCCCTGAAATTTTAGCAAAATGAGGGTTGGTCTCTTCCACCAGGAAACAAGAGATAGGATGAGAGGACATGGTCTTAAGCTGCCCCAGGGCAGGGACATTAGGAAGAATTTTCTTTTCACAGAAAGGGTGATTACACATCGGAATGGGCTGCACAGGGAGGTGGGGGAGTCACTCTCTCCCTGTAGGTATTTAAGGAAAAGACTGGACGTGGCACTCAGTGCCATGGTATAGTTGATATGGTGGTCACAGGTCGGACTCGATGATCTCAGAGGTCGTTTCCAACCTGGTTTATTCTGTGATCCTACGGGAACACATCTGGACGGACACGCTGACCCGGCCTGCTCGGTGCCCTGGCTGAGGCGGGGCCGGCGCAGCAAGTCCGAGCTCAGGGCACCGGGCGGGGACCCCACACATCTCTCCGGGCCAGGGCACAGCC
>VZTH01002031.1:0-208226 GCA_013397815.1 Aleadryas rufinucha
GGGGGGAGGGCTGGGGAGGAGAGGTATATACAGGGCACACCTTCATATAAGGTACTGTGCCAAGTGGCTCTTTAGAGCTGCTTAATTTACGATGGGTGTAGTTCTTGCTGATACTTTACTGGCACTTCAGAAGAGACGTTCAATGAAAAAAAAAATCATTGCTTTCTCCAGCATAACACTGACACTGGAGGGACAGACCATTCCTGCAGCATCTGTGGAAAGTCTCTGAGCTCAGCGAGCTCCCTTGATCGCCACATGCTGGTGCACTCAGGTGAAAGGCCTTATAAATGTTCAGTATGTGGACAGTCCTTCACCACCAATGGAAACATGCACAGGTGAGTGCTGATCGTGTCCCAGGAGTTTGGAAAGGATTACAGCATAGGGGGCTGTTTTGTTTCCTTGGAGGGACTGGCAAGCTGACTAAAGACACTTGGGCAGGAAATGTGGAGTATCTGTGACCTGCAAATATGGCATAACATACACACACTACAGCTACTAGGATGCTTAAGTAGTGGGAGGAAATCAGAATTCAGAAAGATCTTCTAGCTTTCTTTAGGTATTATCAAGAGTTGTTATAGCTTATTTTTCAGTAATAGTAGTAGTATGAAAAATGGATTTTTCTCAGGGGACAATAATATATAGCCAAGCCGTTCAGGAGCTTCTAATTTCGTAACTTCAGAGCCATGGATTCAAGTGGTTGTATTAGAATATCTGTGGTGGTATTGGTGTTACATGGTTAGGTATCCAAGTGCCATCACGAAGATGCCTCTTCAGTTTATTTATCTTGTTTTTAAATACATACATCAATATTTGTTTTTACTATAAACAACTTATTGCACTCTAGATCTGGGAAATTCTCTGTAGTTCAAATTTCCAAATGTATTTCACATAGTTTCCTTTGTAGGGACTTAGCAATATGTACAGTTGTCAGCTGAGGAAACAAAATGTTAGCGCACAGGGATTTTTCTTCCCCTCTCACATCCCTTGATTCAGTATTCATTTATTTGCTTGGGTGGAACATCTCAGAGCTGATCAAGACTTCATGGATTCCCACATAGCTTTAGTCCCCATATCAAACAGTTTACAACCTACAAAGAAACTGCAGGACAAGTGGGGGAAAAGAATATTGCTTACAAGCAAAAGGGCTGGAGTGATGGTTATGGACTGGTTCTGTGTGGAAGGGAAGAGGTCTTGTTTCCCTGATTATTACCAGTAATTTTCCAAGCAATGTGCTGTAGGTGGAATGAAAGGGTGTTTTTGATGACAGCAGGAAAGATAACATAATCCTGCACAATGGGAGCAATACCTGCTTGCAGAATTACTTTTTCTGTATCATTTTGTTCATGTCAAACAGTTACGTGAAAAGAGAGGGAATGCAGTTTTGTAATTCTATATTTATTTAACTTATAATTGATTGGACCTGGGGAGAATTGGCAAGATAGATAAAAAATGAGAAGGGAAAAACACAGAGATACTGGCCTTGGGCTCTGAATAAGTCACACATCTGACTCATCTGACCAGAGGTGTTGTGAGCCACGTTTGCCAGGTTGGGTCATTACTCTGTGTGACGTGCTGAAGGCAGGGCCACTGCTGAGTTGCAACTGATGCCACTGTCAGTATCCAAGAGTGACTTCCAGTGGTGGCACTCTGGGATAGTCAGTCACTTGTGTTTGGGCGGCTTGCTGAAGGACTGCTTGTGTGGTTTATTTGGGTTTTTGCTCACTGGGCATCTCCTCTGCTCTCCTAGAAGCAGGAAAGGGAGGCTTCCCCTGAAACTTGACTCCAGGCCTATGAGAGACTGATGTAGTCACCTTTGCTTATGCAGGTTTCCCTGTATAGCAATTCTTAGTATGCTTTTGTAGCAAATTTATAGCCAGAATTGCCAGGCTCAGTGACTTGCCCAAAAGAAGCACAGATCAGAACCTTCTGATGAGAAAATAGTTTTGTTTTAATTTTTTCTCTTAACAAGGTGATGCCTGAAGTTACCAGGATGGAGTGCTGTGTTTACTGACTACACTAATAAGGACCTAAGTTCATGCAAGGAAAATCTTGATATTAAAAGGTTTTTCTGTCTGATAGGTGCCTGTTTGTTCTGTTAAGCTCCTTCTTGTGTAGGGCTGCCCCACAGCAGCAGAAGGCTGTTGCCGAGCTTGGCATCTCTGCAGCAAGTGACCCCAGACCCATGACAAGCAAAATCCTGAGCACACAGAAATATGCTGGTTCTGCTAGTGGAGAGTTGTGGTTGGCAGTCTGTGCCTTCTGGTCGTTTTCAGTGAATAACCTTTTCTTGTTGCTGTAACCAACTGTAAGACTGGATCTTGTTGCTTGCATGAATGTGCAAGTAGGCAGATGAGGATAAATGCAAAGTGAAATCAAATTTTTTATCTGGTGCTGTGACACACTCACAAGGAAGATGTTCATTTTGCCCACTAGTACCTCCTTCTGAAACAGGTATTTCTAGTCTAAGATGGTGTGGAGTAAATTTATTTTTCAGGCATCTCAAACTTAGTTGTCGCATCATGTCCAATGGACTGTCAGTGCTGTGGCTGAATGCCTCTCATATCTCATTCAAAACTGCTCCTGCCTCAGGATTCTGGAGCAAGGACCTGTTTGCCAGGTCCTGCCTCATGTGTAACTCCTGCAGGCCATGTCTGTGGTGGTACTGTGTCTGTTCTTCTGTACCAGCTAGATGATAGCCCAAGTCCATCTTTCTCTGCTTTTGTGTGCAGTTCTTTTATTGGTCTCTATTTCTGTGCTACGGTATCTAAGTAGTGACAGATGTATGTCCAAACCAGAAAAAAAAAAAAATTTCTCATGTGCCCCTGGTAGCCAGCATGGTGGTATCCCTGGGCCATTGCACAGCATGGGGCCAGAGAGAGAAGTTACAGGTTTAGCAGAAACCTGTGATGTGCTGGTAAAGAATAAGTGTAACCTGCAAAGGTCCTGCAGGAGCCTCCCAGGTATTACTGCACTTATACCACATATGCTTATTTCACAGGAAAGCACTGAGGGAGAGATTGGTCTGCTGGTATCTGAATGGGGGGAAAAATGTGTAGGCTTATGCCATGTACATCCTCTCTTCTCCTTCTCCCCCTCAGCCATGTTCTGGCTCTTATTTAGCTGTCTACACTATTTTTAAATCCGGACTTTTAAAAGACCTTTTAGGGGAAAAAGTTCAATGGAATGGTTTTGTCCAGGGAAATACTGTGCCATGGGAGTGCTGTTCTATCACAGAATGAAATTTCTGATCCATTTCTTGACCTCAAAGCAGCCACATCATTAGACATTCAGCTGAGCAGAGGAGGGAAGGAGACAAGTTTTGGTTGCTTTTTTGGGTTAGAAAATGATTGCCAATGTTGTTACACTCTCAAGTGCCCACCATCTCCATCCAAAGTAGTTTTTTTCCACCTTCACTTTACCAAGGGAAGAAAAAACTCCAGAGCTCCTACTTGATGCTCTTTTGCATTATAGTAAAACTTCTATGTAATAGCCAAACTTTTTGTGGAGTGAGAACACTGTTTCCTGCACATCTCTTCTTTGAGTTTGTGTAGCTGTGCTGGGGTGTTGCATGTACTCTTCACTTGTGAAATCGATGCTGGCCTTCCTGACTCCCACAATACATGCAACACTTCATTTGTAAATGAGTCATAGCCTCTCACATGAAGTCCAATTTCTTTTTGTTGTGCTCATTGGCTCCTCGTCAACAAGTCAAGCTGAATGGGCACTGCAGGCTGGGGTGGAGGGGGAAGGTTCTCTTGTGCAACACTAGTAAGAAAAAGAGGTTAAAACCTGCTTCCTTTACTGACCAGCGTGACTCTTGGCCAGGATTTTCAACAGGGAACCTTGAGCCTGGGGTATCTCAGAAAACTCTCTTACAGGCTGCCAGGCTGTTCAGGAGTAACCTGAGCCTTCTGTGGCTCACAGTCACACTTGGAAGAGAGCAAAGGTCTCTGGAGAGTGCTCAATGTCCAGAGCAAAAAGCTGATTTTCTCATTCTTCCTGATGTGCTGTCAGACTGCCTGCTGCCGTATCAATGCTGCTCCTACCGTTTGTGGAGGGTTTGTGCAATGTGATACAACAGCTGGAAGATCTGTCAGTGCCTGGTGTCACCATCAGGAATTGCTCTGGAGAAGACCTGAAGATGATGCTGAGTTTTTTAGAGATTTCTTTTTGACCAGTACTGGAAAGAGCAAGTCTTCTTGGAAACAGCAAGCCTTCTAGCATCAGGACCTGATTAGGGATTTGGGGGCATTGTTTTCTTGGGGCTTTTTTAAGAATTTGGAGGAAGGAGTTAGATCACAGTAGTTTTGAGTTCAACATTCCTGTAACTGGCACTGTAATGATCAGTACATAAGAAAATCTGCCATTTAGGATATGCCTTGTCCTCCCCCTTCTTTGCTAGGGAGACATTCTGTGGCTTTCTCTCAGTCACAGTGAATTCAAGTTGAATACTCATATCTCCATCAGGAGCACAAACTATATAGAGGGGAAGGGCGTGGATAAAGAGTTTCTGTAGCTCTGTAAGAGCTGGGGATTTCCAGTGTACTGTCTCCAGTCAAAAGATTGCAGCTACTAAAGGCTTTCCAAAGGTTTTCCATCTGTACTGTCATAGTAACTCCCTAGGGAGTTTATCTTTGAATAATCCCAACTCTGAGGAGTCCTTTTGGGTCTAGACTGTGACACCAAATAGGAGGTTTCAAGTCTCTTACTCCATCTTTACCACTGCCTCTTCCCAAAATGCAGACAGAGGAGTTAGGCTGCTGCTGTGGATTGTAGTGGTGGTTTGTGGGCATTAGCAGGGGACCTTGATGTAGAGAAAAAAATTTTACTTGACTTACTGTGTTGCATTCAAGTAGAACGTGCATCAGGTTTCAGTGGGAAGGGCGATGCCTCCACTTGCTCCAAAAGTGTTTCCTTTGGGGGTAGGATACTTTGCCAATAGTTCCTTTTCCATTTCTGTGACTAAGGGTAGTCCGTGCCTATCACTTTAAAGTCATATTTTCCTCCCTGCCAAAGACATGCTCTCCATGCAACTAGAAAATGTTAATGGGATATAAATGCCAAAAGGAAGGCAAGAAATGACCTTCCTGCCAGTTTCCAGTGGGAAGCTATTAAAGGCTCTGTGGCAAGTCAAGTCTGAAAAGAGTAAAGGGATAATACATGTATTTCAGCCACAGCTTCCCCAGTTTGGTAAATGAAGGAGCATTGTCCATGGCTGGTTTTCTCCAGACTGTCCATATAAATGGGGTAATGCAGACTAACTGATGTGTCTCATATGAACCCAAAATATAGCAGGTATCTCCCTTCTTTCTCTTCTTCCATCCCTTGCCCCATACGTAACAAAATTATTCAGAATGGCTTTTTATTTACATCCTGCTTAGGTACTTGTGGGCTGTTTATGTACCATCTCAGGAGCAGGTCTCAAAGTTTAGGGATTTATTTTTTTTTTTTGGCACATGAGAAACACCACATGCAACAACCACATGCAGAAGTCTTTGAAACTCAGAATGGAAGATCTGGATCACAGAAGCTATGCTTTGAAGCATTCTTACAAAGGGTCCTATCAAAGAAGGTATTTCTTCTTTTAATTAAGAAGGCACTTTCATTCTTAATCTTACTTTCAGTACTAGATAGTTTTCCCAAACTTCTGATTTTAATACACTGTGGAGAGATAAGCAGCTGTCTTTTTAATCAAGGTATGGTACTGTTCTGATGTTCAAGTCTTTCTGCAGCAACACTTCATGTGTGCACCTGTGTGTTGCTGAGCGAGTTTCTTGAGAAAGACAGAAAATGCACATACTGGAGGGTAGTCTGTGAATTTTGACATTTTAACTGGCCATCTTTGCTGGCACATGAAGAGCATACGCGTCTGGAAGATTGTAATGCACTGCTCAGAAAATGAGTGTTGGATCCTGATAAAGGCACAGGGGTTGAGATGCGTGCACTTCAGTGGTTCCCCTCCTCCCTTTAACAGGAGTCTGTGTTTCACGGGCAGGCATGTACACAGGCCACCTTTGACTCTGCAAATATCCCATAGGCAGTGTCCTCAAGATCTGGCTGAATCCATCCTCTCCCTGCATTCCACCTGTGAATTGCTCCCATGTTATTTATGGCATTGGACTGCTTCCAGTACGTTGTGTGTGCTTTGTGGGGTGCAGCGCAGTAACAATGCCCAGTCTCTAAGTACAAATAGGATCTCTGTAGTCCAGCACGTGCAGGCTGGCACTTGCTTAAGATGGGAGTTTTGGAGGCAGAGCATAGCCAAATGCAATGAAGACCTTTTTTTTTCCTCAGGAGAGGAGAGGAACTGCCTTATTACAAAATAGTTTTTCTGGTGGCTTGCAAGTGGAAGTTTGGTGTAGCTTTGAAAAACTGAACTTAGAAGATCTTGAAGCTAAAAACAAATAGCCAAGGAGCTCGCCACACAGAAAATGATTGACACTTCACACATGTGAAAAGGCTGCCTCTCATTGTCTTGCACAATAGAAATGTCTCTTTGGTCATCTCCTAAGGAGCTTTTATTTCAATGTAATAATTGGTGAGCAGTGCTCTTAAATATTAAGAACCAGGCTGTACTACAGGCTTTTAAATCCGTTCCTTATATGTGGGGGGATGGTTTAACCACTGTCAGCATGCCAGTGAAAGATAAGCTTCAGCAAATGCAAGTGCCTTAATTCTTCAGCAGGGATAATGAACACAAAGGACTAATTTCTGCTTCTAGTAATTGATGACTGTAGTTGTGGGATGCAGGTGACATGTGATAGATGTTTTGGTTTTCTTTGCAGTTAAAAAATGTTTGTCACATTTTTTGCTAGTACGTTTTGTAAATAAGGATGGGGAACCAGGTGGAGGGAAGTTTTTTGGTCTCTATCCTGTGAGCAGATAATATCCAGAATATGTGTTTGGTATTCTGCTGGGACCTCTATGTTTTGAAGAAGGTTATATTAGAAATACAGAGAGAGAGAAAGAAAGCAAGCAAGCCTTTTCAACAGCAATTTGGTAGTAAGAGAGGAGTCTGTTTCTCTGTGTCTTTGATTCTAATTAGAAGACTACAGTATTTTTAATTGTCCCAGGAAGAAACTTTTGTCTATCTCACTGTTGCTGAGTAGATTTACTTCTGGAAAAACGATGTATAAACTTTTATTTAATTCACATGACTCACAATATAGGGTGCTCAAAAAAACCCCTCCACCAGTATCTTCAGCAGTAAAAGACTCTGGATGACCTCTTGTGCCACAGAACCTCTGTGAGCCCTCAGAGCTGAAAGGAGATGCCAGGATTTGAGATGTGTTACATGCTGCTTGTAGGCTTGGACAGTATCCCCCTTCAGTTATCATTAAAGAACAGCAAAGGAAGTTAACACAAAAACATGAATGCTGAGATCTGATTAGAATCAAGCGAAGCAAGGAAGTGCAGAGTTAAGATTTATATGCAGACCTTAATTAGCTCCATTGTTCTTGAGAACCTAAGCGTACACAATGAGGAACATTATACTTGCATCTCCAGAGCTCCTCAGTACCTAAACATAAGAAAGACTTCAGTGTGCTTTTCAGTCCTAGGTTTTGTGTGTGTGTTGTCTTTAAGCAATAGCAAAGTCTAATCTTGTGCTTTGTAAGGTTGTGGATTCTTATGTTTTGGTTTTCTGCAGGCAAAAAAGGGGGACACTCTTAATGAGTCTAGGTTTCTGGTGTGATTTGTGTCGAGGAGAAGGTGGTGTGAAGTGGCAGGGTAATACCACCCTCCTCATGGGCAGTAACATAAATCTCCGTATAACAGAGCGTATTGAGCGTAGCTTAGTGCTGCTTTGTTACCCATGTCACAGTTCAAATAAGCACAAGCCACTTGACAGATTAGACTCTAGTCACAGAGCACATGGCAGTGCAAGACCTTGATCTTTCCACATAAGTACCCTTTCAGGAATATCACCTCCTCTGAAGGTCTGGTATTCTCAGGGATGTTTCCTCCCCTACTCACCTTGAAGAGCTACAAAATAAATACAAGCCTTAACTTAGCAAGCACTAGAAAATCCAGATCTTTGCGAGGAGTTGAGGTGCTTTTAGTCCTCTGCCATAAACCTGATGTGATTTTTGTGGACATGTTAGTTCTCAAGGTTAACAAATAACATGTTGTTCTGTTCTCTTTTTGGTTGGCGGTTTGTGTTGTAGCTTGTGCTTCGGTTGGGTGGTTCTGTGTAGAAAATGCTGGTGGTGAGAAAGTTTGCTGAGAGAGTTTGTATGTTAAAGTAATCTTTGTTCAGCCTGTTGTGCACGCACATCAGACATACTTACATCACTTCTCCTATGAACATGTATTCCCTCTGTTCCTCCTGTCCTCTGAAAAGATTCCTGGGCCAAGTACCCACGAGAATGAGGAAAAAGTCTATCACAAACTGCATTTGTGGTTGCTGTCATTCCACCTTTAATGTATGTCTTCCAGCTTTACCTTTTTTCCTCTCGGTATCTAACCTGCTCAACCTGTTCTCGTTCAGCATGCTGGAACCAGCAAACTGCAGAACATACCCCCTCTCAGGGTCAGCAGGTTCTTTCCTCTTTCTTTCCTCCCCTCTTTTAAAAACAGGCGATTCCTTAACAGTAGTAGTAGCACTTGGGGAATCTTCTGTATCTGTTAAAAAAAAAATCTAAAAAAAAGTGAGGGGGATCTTGTCATTTGGACTTAGCCAGGTCCTTTCACTTGGGTTGTTGAACCATGATGCTCATATGCATGATGTACATAGCTTAGGCAAAGACACAGTCTTTAAAGTAGTAGTGCCATTATACAACTGCTAAATACTACACAATATGCAAATACTGCTTTCTGTTTCTTGAGGGTATCTATAGATATGCTGAGTTCTTCAGGCTGGTCTTTTAGCTGAAGTTTGCTAACCACTCTTAGTGATTTTTTTTTTTTTTTAAGTCCTTAGAGTCAGCTTTCCAGTGCTGACTCATGTGGAAAGATACCTTGAAACAGAGAAGGTGTACAACTTCTGTGTGGCTCATTTGTTATGCCATTTGTTATACCACTGAAGCCAAGACACTTCAGTGGTAGCTTTTTTGGCAGTTTCAGATAGAGGGTAGAGAGAGTAAGGAGACAGTTGTTCATGGACTGAATGAATTCCATTTGAGGGCTGAAGTTCCCAAACTCCTGTAAAGTAGCACAGGTCATGCGGGGACTTCTGTTTCCAGCTTGACTAAACGGACATGTAACAAAATGTGAAACCTTTTCCTATTGCTTCTCTGCTCAGCAAGGGAATGCTGTGAGGAAGGAGGACCACATGTTCAGGAACAGGAGAGGAAATAGGCTGAGCACGTGAAACCTCTTTTGCTTAGGATGCCGTCCTCAGCGCTGGGAAAAGTTTGCAGTTTGTGTGTGCACGGTGATAACCTTTTACTTCCTTGCCCCCCCTTGAGATACTTGGTGGCGTCTGATACCGGGGTAATGTGGAGACACTGCTTTTAAGGAAGATGTGCTTCCCTTATCTCGTGCAGCTTCCTTGTGTGCGTCTGTGTGTGTGTGTTTGTGTCTGTGTGTGTCGGGGAGAGATACCCAGCTCCATCTGCACAGGGTCCCCAGCAGTGCTGCGGCTGTCTGTTTTTTCCTTCTTGAGCTGTGTGACGCAGCAAGTTGTTCTGTGCTGTGCCATCAGGATTGCACAACAGTGGAGTGTGAGAGGGAACCAACAGCAAGAGGACTTTGCCTGGTTCTGGGAAGTAGCTGGGGCTTATGTTTGCTTGGTTAAGAAAAGGGTGTGGTTCTGGAGGGGAGGCAGGACATACCTAGGACTTCTTCAACTGTGTTTGCTCTTTAGGATAAATCTTTTCCCTGTTGTGATATACTTAATCTAATTTTCTCTTTCCTTCTCTCTCCTTTTTCCCCTGTTATTAAAATTTAAAATTACTTTAATTGTCCTTACCATCTAATAACACTTGTTTTCTTTAAACATAAAGTTTCCTGAAAAATCAGCAGTGAAGTAACTGAATAAGGTTATATAGTGTGGTAACTAAAGGACATGCCTGAAAACCACAAATCTCCAAGAAGATTGAAGGAAACAGTTCAGAATGTCCCAGGCCAGATTTTTGGTACACTTAAAAAAATACTGCTTCTGCTTAATTTTATTATTGTTAATACATTTTTCTCCAAGCTTAAGAGGAAGTACGGTGGCCTGAGAAGGATCTCGTTTAATAAAGGAGGATCTTGTACCATGTAAAAGTTTCTTAGAGCTTGGAAGTCTCCTTTCAGTATTTGGCATTGTTAATTTAGGTCTGCTCTGAACATAATACAGGCTGTATGTGACAGCTTGGTGAAATGCTACTGGGAAGCTCACACTGCATTTCCTCGTCTTTTGCTCTCCCTTATGCCAGGATTGATGCAAACTGCTTTCTTCTGCTGTCCTTTGGGAAGCTTTGCTTTGGAGGCATGGTTTGAATCACTTCCCTGTCACAGCATCATCAGGCAAATATTTGTCTCCCTTTTTTTCCTTTGAGGTGTTCTGACAACATTGCTGTTAGCGAACAGGAGTAACTTTGAGCCAAGCTGGGAATGCAGTTGTATCAATTTCAGCCTGTTTGAACTTGCTGAGTCTGTGTAGCAAGTAGTTGCTTAAATGTGAATACAGCATAATTATTCAGAAGTGGTACCCACCTTGTTGGATTTGTAGATCATTATCTTTCCTCTCACTCATGCTTACAATTCGCCTTTATTCACAGCAAAGCAAAATTTTTCTCTAGGATAAAAATACAGAATGCTCTGTGTGCATGTGTGTGTATCATATGTCCTTAGGTATCATGTATTGGCAGCTGCATGGCACTGGCTAACTTTGCAGACTGTCCTGGTAGCACTGAAAAGAGATTTGGAATCCGTCATTCAAATTTAGTCACTGGTGGCTTTTTCAGCCTTAGCACACCCAGGCAGTCTTGGTGGATCCAAAAAATGGCACTTCTGTCATCCTAATGGTGCCGTCTGCCAGGAGAACCTCACTGTGCCGGGAGTCAGGCGATGCAGCAGCTGCTCTGAGCTGGGGAGGGTGCTGAGGGCATGTCTGTGTGGTACCTTGGGCACCTGGGGGGTGCCGAGGGGGCGGCTACGCCCACGTGCCGCCACACACTGCTGTGCAGGGAGGCTCCCCAGGGCCACCTCAGCCTTGGTAGGCAGTGCGAACAAGCACTGGAGACTCCATGAGGATACTGAGGTGTGCCACCATGCCGGCAGGATGGCAGTGCCTGGCTGCCAGGGGGAGCGCTAGCAGGGGGATCTCCTGCTGGGCCTGCTTGCAGACATATGGCTGAAATGAGTCAGGGCATCCCAGTCTGATCCTTCCTGGGACCTGTTCACCCCACCCTACCCTTTCCCTGCGTGCACTGCAATGACTTTCCTACCAGCATAGCCACAGAGACTTCTGCTGCTCAGCTTCATTTGGTTTGTCCCATGCTAGGGTTCAGTTCTGGTTACCACTGGAGTATATGGGGGTACTTGGTATTTTTTTTTGAGATTGCTCTGCAGTTGTAGGAGGGCGTCTCCAGTATGACTGGGATTTCAGTATTTGATTGTCTCTTGACTTGCTGTGAAGTATACGTGTGTGTCTGAGGGCTTTTGGGGCCATTTTGGGGGTTTTTTGAGGATACAAATATTAAACAAGCCAAAAATGGAAGACAAACAGAAACTTGTCCTAGTACAGATCATGTCTGATTTGCAAAACTACCTGCATCTTTTTGGTTCCTGTGATTACAACTGGCAAGGGCTGAGTGGATTGGTGTCTTAAGTGGGTGATGTTGGCAATTAACACTGGAAATACATTGTCAATACAGATTCTCTACATGTTTCAACAAACAAACAACTAAACTCTTTAACCCAAGGACATAATGTTACTGCACTTTTGATTTAAGTTTCAGTCATATTCACAAGACTCTTAAGGAGGGAGTTAGCAGCAGGGTATTAAGCGATTGTTCCTAAAAATACTGCTGCTTCACTTTCTCTTTGTTTAGGATTTACTTCCTGTACATATCAAATGGCAGGAGCTTTGAAGAGAAGTTCCCTGTGTTTTCCTACATTTCCAGACACCTTGGGCTAAAGTATCATTTTTTAAGAAGAATGAAACAAAAACAGTGACAAAGATAACGTGACATAGAAATATCTGAAAAGAGATGTTACCGGTGTAACTGCAATTTTAAAGGCTGTCTTCTGTTTCTTTATGAGACATTTTTCATTTCATGAGACCTGAAGAACATCATGGTCCGAATTTCAACCTATCTCGGATGCATCCTGCACTCCTGTCTGTTCTGATACAATGGCACTAAGTTGAAACTTTGACCAAGCAGACTCGTTTTTTCTAAACAGAAGTGTTTGGTCATGTTCTGAAGGACAGACCTTTTTTTTTAAATTATTGAAAAGGGGTTTATGATTCTTTGGAGTTTGTTTACTGTTATTTGGGAGGAACAATGTAAGTGAAAGATCTTGAGACACAAAACAGTGAAAGACGTAAAGCAATTGAGTCAGCTAAATTATACTGACCCGCTCAGTCCTTCCCAGACTAGCTTGGGAACTTGAGTAATTCTTTTTGTTGTAAGGGGAAAAACAAAGTGTATTGTAAATAAGGTGAAGGATGGAAAGCACTGATTTTTATTCTTTGTCTTTGATTTGAATGATTGGATGTGTGGCTTCCTTGTCTTCAGATAAGCATCAGATGTATGAGGATTTTCCACTTGGTTTTGATACCTAACTGCCTAGAAATCACGAGGGAGATGAGGAATAATCATGCGCAGTACAGTAGCGTATAGGGTACATCTAGTGGTAAAGTGGAGAAACTTATAATAATATGTGGGATATGAAGCCAGAACCTGAACTTGATACTGTCAGATGATCTCTCTGGACTGATAATGCCCAGATTCATTGGCCTCCCCACCGCGTTTCCACAGATGTGAGAGAGGAGGAGGGTGTTTATACATATACTGGATTCTGTGCTCAAGAATTAATCTTGATTTAGGTGCTGGGACTTTCCCAACCAGGCCTCAGTGAAATTGCTTGCTGCTCCCCCTCTGGACATGCTGCTCCTTCTAATCAGACCTACCTGGCACAAACCTCTCTTGACTGGAAGCCAGCAGTGCTTGTGCTGCCATAGTTATAAGGGAGAGGCTTAACCCTGAACCCTGCTCAGGGGCTGCAAATGCACCCTTTTGTTCCATACCTTCCTTTTGCCTGGGCCTCCAAGCCAGGCAGGCCTTTTTTCTTTGGGATCTGAAGCACATCAGGAGCCATGGAAACTCAAGGTGCATCTACAGTGTTCTTTTTTCTCCCCAGAATTAAGAGGTGAGAGATTCCCACGCATGCTGAGGGATGATTTCTATCCAAGAGCCAAAGTGGTGCTGATCAGGTTATCTGCATGCAAAGCAGAAGCTCCTGGTTTTGCTCATAATTCAGTGGGACCCAGAGCCGGGAGCAGCTGCATCTTGCAGTTGCCTCCTTCAGGATGCTTTGGCTGCTCATTCTAGCCTTGAGCCAGCCAGTCAAAACCTGCCCACGTTCTGGTTTTGGCATTGAAGCTGTAGGCTGCCCTGTTTTGAGACCTCCAGAAAGCTTATACGATCAACATGCAAATCCCTTTGGCATTAAGAAAATACATCAGCCCTTTTTAGAGATGTGGTAAAGACTGGGATGTGACCAGCAGGAGCTGCATGTCACTTCAGCAGGACACATGGTCCCCCACCCTCCCCATGAGTCACCTCCCATGGACACTGTTCCAACACCATCCACAAGAGAAAAAGGAAAAAGGCACTTGAGTTCTGCATTTGCCTGTTACTACAGAAGTCTCTTCTTCAATGTAAAGCAGCAGAACACTCACTTGCTGCTGTTCTGGTGGAATAGTGACCCTTCTGAAATCGTGCTCTGCATTACAGTATGGGGCTGGAAACTTTTTCTACCCATTTGTCTTAGAAAAAAAAAAAATAAAGGAAAGAAGCCAGGGGAATTCTTGTGCAGTATCATCTTAGTCATCCTGTTCATGTGACCCTGAGAGGGGAGAGGAAAGTTGTGGCAAAAAAGGGGAAGCGGAAGGTGATTCTCAGGGGGAGGATGGAATAAAAGGCAGTCAAGCACTTGAAAAAATGTGATTTTGTTGGGAGGGCTGACTGGCACACAGTCCTAGCACAGTTGGATCCTCTTGGCTCACCTGTGAAATTCTTTGTGTGAGGGGGAGGGAAGAGATTATGAGGAGAGCTTTTTTTCATACAGCTGGGCTGCAAAAAGCATAGCGTATAGCAAGACATTTCCTTTTTTTGCATAGCAGTTCTTAAACATTAATAGTTTAGTTCAGAGGTGGATCAGACCATGTTTGGAAAAGACTTTATTTCCTCTTTTCATTTTGGGTTTATTTTTTGCAAACTTTCTGGTTCTTTCTCTGGTCTAATTTTAAGTAGGGTTCCACCACTGTCTCTGAGAGGTTAATCAAGGCTAGCTAGCACTTTAGTGCAGAGGAGTCCTCCCTAATATTAGGCTCAAGTTCTTATCTCCTTCCTGTCATCCTGTGTATCGTGATTGGATTTTAGTGTTCCACCCTCAGCACTGTCCCAAGTGTACGTGTACTTGCATGCATGCTGGGGAGACTAATAACCGCTATATGAGGTGCAGATTTCAGGGCTGCTCTGTACCTTCCTGAGGTGGTCTGCTATACTTGGATTGCTCTGTAGAATGGCTCAGAGCCACAATTCATTGATTTAATTTAGGAAAAAAAAAAAAGCCAAGTTTCATCTGCTGTGATTTTGGCTTTCTTCTGAGCTGCAGTAGTGGTCACTTTAGAGCTGCTGGCACATGTTACTGTAACTTGCATCTGCAGTTGAATATGAGCATTTCTGTGTATGTCCTTATTTTGCCCTTTTTTTTTTGAACTACATTCTCACTTAAAGTGTTGAGTGTTTATCTTTATTTTTTGGAACTGATGAATGTCATACCATTTTTTATCACTGTAAGATGCTGAAAGCCAGCTTGACTTATGAGCCTGTCTTTCGCATTCTAAGTATGCCAGTGTTGTCAGGCCAAAATATGTTGTTATAGTCACAATGGGAAAATAACTTTTAAACACAGCTTTGTTCCTGTTCTTCTTGTATCTTGGCAGGCTAAACAGTGAGGTTGAACATTTTCAGTGTTACATGTAAGATCTAATCAAGGCAAACTCTTCTAAAGGAGTAAGGCAACACAACTACTTCCCCCCCTTAATTATGGTTAGGAACTTTTTAAGTAGAAGAAGCCTCAGTGATGGGAGTGTTTGAAAGAAAGGTTGTGGATGTGGATGTGACTTGGCATCTGCTGAAGTTCAGCCCATGTTGGGTGATAAATGTTGTCTCGAGGCAGAATGACATCCATGTTGCAAAGTAAAAGAGAGAGATGAAGATTGTGTCTATCCTTTGTACTTCTTGGCTCTATCTTCCCACTTATCTTGGGCTGTAGCTCTAGTAATCTTTTTCCTCTCCACCCTTAACTTGATGCAGTGAAACTTGCTTAACCTGCCAAAGGAACAACCTGCTGGCTGTAATGTGGGCAGGTTGCGACTATCCTTGAGAACGCTGGAACCTGCTGCTTTGGTTTCAGAATTTTCCTTTTTTTCCTTAATGATCCCATACATAGAGCTATCACAGCGGCTGTGATGTTTGACCTACACAGTAAAAGTCAAAGGTGCAGTCAGGGTGTCTTCCTGTTTATAGCTCAATAGCTTAGGCTGCTTCCTTTCAAATATGCAAAACTAAAACATGAAGGAATCACCACGTTCCTTGCTGTGGTACAGATTCTGCTTTGGCTTTTAGGGCATGGCAAAAGCACACACGTTGCAGGAAGAACTGCAAGCAGTTGGGGCAGCCAGTGACTAATACGAGACATAGCAAGGCCCCCATCACTCTGGTGCTGCACCCATGTTAGCAAGCCCTGCCTTATTGGCATACTTCACATTGCAAACACAGCTGAACTGCTCTTGGGGCTTGCAGGAGCCAGTGTGTTTGCATGCATTAGGTCATGCCAGGCAGAGGTGCTGTGTTGGGCTGGCACTAACCTGGAGGTCCCAAGGGTTTTTCCTGTTGGTATGCTGTGGCTGTGCCATCACACCCCTCTCAAGTAGGAGCCAGCTCCATCAAAACAAGCAGAGTTCAACAGGTGGACAAACAGCAGGAGGAAAGAACTTAGCCCTAAGGAAGGTGTTTTGCATAGGTAGCTGCTAAACAGGAGTTGTGCATACTTGTTAATGGTTGAAAAGAGACTTTAAAAGAAAGTGGGAAGAAAAAATCCCACGCCCAATGCATAGCAGGTTTTTTGTTGTTTGTTTGTTTTCTGGATGAATGTGATTTAGCTTGGCTGATTTTGCTCTCTAGCTATCTGAAAAGTAACTGGCCAAGCGGAGTTAGCTGTGCATCAGCTGAGCTGCCAGAAGGTTAAGCAGTCAGACCGTGTGTGGGTGCCTGGGGTGCAGAGACAGACAGACAGGCACAGCAAAACCCTCTGTCCTTACTTTCAAGAGATCATTGAAACTGGAAAGCAGTCTTTACCAAAAAGAAATAATAAAAACTTAGACCAATAATCCACCTTCCAGGTTTTACTTTGCCTGTGCAGTTGAATATTTTGATTTTTGTTCCCAGATGCTTTCTGAATTTTATCTTCTATCATTGTGGACAGAAACCCCTTGAACAAATAACTGATTTCTTCTCCCTTATTCTTGTGCAAATACAGACAAGTGCAGCTCATGCTGTTGTTTTATCACCCATGAAAGAAGCTCTAGCTAGCACGAGAAGTTAGATCAGTGCCACAGGGGAAGGAAAAACAAGATTAAAGAAAATGAGGCAGTAGAGTATCTATAGATGCCTTCCTGCAGATTTTGTGAGACGAGGTAGCACTGGATTCGTGTGGATGAATCAGTTGCTTTGGTGCCTGTGGTGCCAGAGCTACCAGAGGGCCAGGGCAGGGGAGTGCACAGAACTCTGTATGCTGTGTCAGCACTCCAGCTTTTCTCTGGGTTCTGTCAAACCTGGAGAGAGCCAAACACTCAGAGAGCTTCAGCATTCCTTCTCCTCCCAGCTGGGTGATCAGCAGGGAAAGAGGTTAGATAATTTCAGCAACATTTCCAGGATTCTGTGTCCAACTTTCTGGGCATGTCTGCACATAGCTGTGACTGACAGGTGTCACCAGTGTCCATCCACCATTTGTGCGACCAGTGAGAGTTACTGCAGATCTGGGGAAAACGGCGGGTGTTTTCCTCATGTGGACCTGATCCTCCAAGCAGCCCCAGCCTTGACAGATGCTGAAAGCAGGCAGTATCTAAACAGCCATTTTAATCTTGCACAGGTTCTGGTACCTGTGGTGCTTTTGGCTTGAGGCTGTTCCTGCGCAACACTTCAGCCTGTAGTTTGAGACAGTGATTTAGACGCTGCCTTTTTTTTTTTTTTAAAGCTTCTGAGATTGTGAAAGGAAACATTAAAAAAATGCATTGTGTGATGAGACAGTCTTCCTAGCAGCTCCAGTGGGGTCTGCTGTGGGTCACTTTGGTCCAGTGTGTTATCTCAAAGCATCATGCCCTTGGCATCCAAAACTAAAACAGATTTTATGTCATAACACCGAAGCAGTTATGAGGATGTGCAAGACTCGTCTGGGTTACAACATTCACTCATGTTAGAACATGATAGCATGCAGTCATGTTAAATGGCAACTGGCCTGAGCTTAGTTGTGGATGTGACTTCTGAAAGATGTGCCCAAGTGCCATTAACATTGTCTCCATCATGTTTCTTTGAAGTCAATCGTATGGACAAATGGCAACTCCCTCCTGCACTCACATTTCTAGCTATTAGAAGCAAAAAAATTTCCATTGTATCTAGGAGCATACATTTGATTTTTTTTTTTCAATAGCACTATAAATTTGAAGTAAGGCTAAAGGCCCTACCTTTAAAGAAAAAAAGAAAAATAATTTAAATTTGAGCTTTGAGTTCTCAGAAGCAGCACCACAGCAGCAATATCTTCCATCTGACTGAAGGGAACTAGACAACAGTGTCTTCCTCAGGTTGCAAATACAGAGAACCAAGAGGCAGGTGGGTCAGGTGTACAGATATTCATGAGATTGCTTCCTGAGTAATTCTGTCCCTCTCCCTTTTCCTGGGTCTTTGTGACAAGAAATAGTTGTTTTCCTGGGAAAGCAGGTTTGTGAACATGCCTTGGCAGTACTGAGGTTTGCAAGCCATACCTAGTGCAGTAGTAACAGTGTGACCAGATAATCCTGACTTCAAAGCTGCACTTGAAGTTCGATATTGGGGTGCACCATTGCATTAAGGATGAGAAGGAAACAAATATATTTAAGAAATGTTGCTCTGACATTGGCATCAACAGATCTATTTGAGGTACAGTCTCAAACTCTAGACAGAGAGCCAGTTGAAGATGGAGTGCTTTTTTTGCACTGAGAGAAGTGGATGCTGAGCTGCAGGCTTTCACTTATTAGACTGCCGCAAGACAGGGAGGCTGGGTGTGTGGATTGCTGAGCAGCTTTAGGCAGAACCAGGACCTTGTGGCTGATGGGGAATGGGCATGGTGCTCATGAAATAGATGGTAGCAGGGCAAGTGTTGTGGTGTGGGTTGGGACACAGGGGAAAGCTTGCGGGCTCCCTGCTGCGGCCCCTCACAGGCCAGGCACTGTAAAGGGCCTGTGCTGGATCGTGCCCCAGCTGTGTTTCAGAAGTTCAGGCTGGTTTATGGGATCGCTGATGGTATCCTTTAAAGGCAAACCTTAGAAGTGGTGTTGGCATTAAAATTTACATGGAGTTCCCTTCCTGGATTTGCCTCCTGACAGTGTCTTCTTCCCCCTCCTGCTCAGGCACATGAAGATTCATGAGAAGGATCCGAACAGCACAGCAAGCACCACTCCCCCCTCGCCGCTGAAGCGCAGGCGATTGTCTTCGAAACGGAAGTTCAGTCACGATGCTGAGCTGGACAGAGAGGAGAGGACACCTGCAAAAAAGGTTCTTTATGGGGCATGGAGCAAAAGATGTTCCTGGTTACTTCCTAAATTGTCAGCTGTTGAGTTTGTGCGGTCAGCACAGACTTGTTACTGCAAGTCAAGTAACAAGTGACTTATGTACACATGGCTCTGTATATGAGCCGTGCTTGTCCTGTGTAGCCAACACAGTTGTCTTGAGATTGAAAAATAATTTCTAATTTCAGAGATTGAAATAATTCCATTTTTAAAATTCTTTATTGTTTAAATTTTTGGTTTTGCTTATGATTTATAAATAATTATTGTTGGATGATAAGAGGATGAACTATTCCTTTGCTGCTGCAGCTTTTCTGCTAGCTTTTCTTTGTCCTCCCATTTATTTTGTAGTATTCTTGGAGGATGGTGATTTAAACTTTTAAAAAAAACAATGTTTACTTCTAAAGGAGCAGCAGCTAAAGTCTGCTTTTGTCTTGATCTGGAGGGGAAAAAAAATCTGCAGTACATTTCCCTTTCACAGTAGCATAATCCTGCATTATCAGAGTTGCAAGAGCGACCAGAAAATATTTATTTGAAGGCTAGACGTTTCCATTAGGGTTTTGTTTATGAAATATTTTAACACATCTCAGACATTTGCACAAAATGTATGTTGTCTGCCAAACTTAACTCGACTCTTTCCGCTTAGTATCTCTAAATAGCAAGCTAGTAGCAGTTCCATTTAGCACACTATCCTTTGCTCTGTGCATGCTTTTCTCCCTGTAATCAGAAGAGAAGTATAGAAAACATGCAGAAGTTCATTGCTTCTCCCTGAACCACTTGACTTACCAGTTGGCAGTATCTCAGTGGCATAAATAATTTAGGCTGACAGCTCCCCTGGCTTTCTGAAGGGGGAGGAATGCTAGTTCAGTGGTATATAAACACATGGGTTTATAAGTTGTTCAAATCACAGTTCCTCATTAGAACTGATACATCTGTGACTCAGCTGCATGCTTTATCTCCTGCTGAGCCTCCTTTTCTGTCATGCATGTTCTTACACATGTGCTGAGGCTCTGTCGCTTACCCGCTCTCCTGAGGAATGAGTCATTTGTGTTGGCTTGCAGCAAGGTTACAGATGAAACGTGCAACTTTTTTTTTAAGAGAAAGACTTCAAATAGATTGCAAGTTGGGTTTGTTGCTTACAAGTTGGTCTAGTGAGGTTTTTTTCCCCTTTTTCTGAAGGTTGTTGAGGATGGCCACTCCGGTGAAGGGGATAAGAAGGCTGACGATGAAGTTTATCATTGTCCAGTGTGTTTCAAAGACTTTTTTTGCAAGTATGGGCTGGAGTCCCACATGGAGACACATCCAGATAATTCATTGAGGTAAGAGGTAGTACCCAGAGTGTCTCTGGTCACCACATGGCCTGAAGAAGCCTGCTGGGGAGAGGCAGGAGCCCCTCAGCCCCCTGCACTGTTAACTGCTCCCCTTTGTGTTTGTGAGCAGGTTTTTAAATGTCTTGCCTCATCTTGTGTCACCAGGGTGCTGTAGGGCTTAATTCTATTACTTTTTGCAAATACAGGAAATCTTGCCAGTTAATAGCTGGAAATGTTTTTAGAAAAAATTAAAGCCCCTCTTCTTCCCCTTGAAACCCATCACTGTTACATAAAACTGTAAAATGCTAACATTGCAAAATTTTAACAAGTTAAACTGAAGATGCTTAAAACTTGATTAAAAAACTTGATGAAAGTATTCAGGTATCATCCTATGAGATTATTCTGTTTGTGGAGAAGAAGGCAGCTGGGTAGAAAGGGTTTTTCAGTCAGTGGAGTGAGTGAAGGTAGATGAGTTTCTGGTTTCAGACTTTCAATAAAATGTTTTATGCTTTTCTGCCTTTTGAGGTTAGGGAATGATGTGGATTTTGGCTTAAATGAGCTTTTCTTAACAAGGAAAAATTATTTATTAATTGTTTGGGAAGGTGCTTGAATGTTGTGTTTTGATTCAAGTAATTGCCTCTGGGACTCCTGAAACTTTTTTATTTCCTGTTTTTTACCATAGAAACATGTAGAGCCAGAGACATGAAGATATAAAAGAAATATTTTAAATCTAGTTGAAACATATAGAAAAGCTGCTACTTTAGGAAAGGAGATTGTCCATTTGCAGAAGCTTGTCAATGTTTTAAACTTATTTTGGGACATTGGACTCTAATGATCGTTTTGGAAGGGTGAAGAATTCAGAATCTTGAAGTCAACACTCACTCCTGGATACAGGTTCTTAGTAGAATAGCACGGAGCAGAGGCATCCCATTCTGTTAAATGGGATTAATTCTATTAATTTTTCCATTTTTAAAATTTTTATTTAGAAAACCTTGGTAAATACATGTAAAATACTTTTAAAAGGCATTGCTAATGTTGCAGTTACTGGGGAAAGGAGTTGAAAGCTTTGTCCATTCAATAGTAGTTAATTAAACTTAATTAATACTTTGCTGTTTCTGAAGTAAATGAGGTAAATTTTCATTATAGATCAAAGCTGAAACAGTTGTTCACCAGTAAGAGCTCTGCAACCCCTACAAAATGGACTCTGGGACAATTTTGCCTTACACTTCATGCTTTAGAGAAAGTGGCTAACATATTGGGCTTATCCTGGCATTACCCTCATTTTGAAGCTTCTCTGAAGATATGACCTCTTTGCAAAGTGGTATTCCACGGACCTGAGTGGAGAGGTGGATTTTCTTGCTTTGAGTGACGGATATAAGATAATGGAATAGATATCCTTCTAACTTGGCAGCTTTGCCACGTCTGCTGTGGCAAGGCAGCAAGACACAGTGACTGTGCAAACATGCTGTTCCTCTTTATGCAGCTTTTCCTCTGGTATTAGACTTGCTTTTGGGTAATATTCTCCTGAAAGGGATTTTACTACCCTTGATTCTGTTGAGCAGCAAAGACTAGAATGTGTCCCTAAAGCAAAGTCACAATTGTCAGGCTCCGTGGGTGTGATTTAAGAGTGGTGCTGGGATGCTTGTCTTTATGGAATTGTCTAGATGATAGTAAGGAGTTTTTGTCAAGTATGCTTCAGCAATTTAAGACATGTCAGTGAAGACAGGACAAGGAAGATGTGGTCCTCCCTGGACAGCTAATGTATTAAGATGCAACTTACCCTGCCCATCTGGTTTAAAACATGCCTTTTGTCCTAGTCTAGACACGTCAAATGACACTGTCTGCCTGGCCCAACCTAACAGAAAATCCTCTAGTAAGCAGAGCAGTTTGGAATGCTGTTAAGGTGACTCATCCCAAACGAAATGGGTTAAAATCCTTGGCCAGCAGGGAGTGTAATCCCCTGGTTCCCAGGGTTCTGCTAGACTGCTTGTAGAATTCAACAAGATACAGAGAATGTAGCATGCCATTCTCAGTCCTGAGTTCAAGTGATTGAAGTCCTTTTGGTGAGGCTTAAGGGTGGGGTTTTTGAGTGAAAGAGATGAAGAAAAGAGAATATTTTGCTAGAGTAGTAGAGCAGGAGACCTGTGTATACAGGTGTACTTGTGGCAGGGGAGCAAACTGCAGAATGTTAGAAGGCTTTCATCAAATCCTGTTGTTGCCTTATTGTAGAAAACAAGGGGAAATAACTCTTGCTAAAGTTCAAACAAACAAAAAAGCACAGTAACTGTGTTGTGAGCAAAGGGCAGAGAGCGTAACACCCCCAGTCTCCCTTTATTGCCCATATTGTAAAAGCAGAGTCACTTGATCAGGACCTGTGAGGAAGGTATCATATGTGTATCCCAGAGTCAGATACTCTGGCTCTGGTGGTTCATTTGGAGCTACTGCAGTAGGCAGTAGTCCAGCACAGACTGTTTTGTCATGATCAAAAATAACTGATGCTCAGTCTGCCTAGCCAGGCCTTCTGGTGTAAGGGCACAGGTCAAACATCCAATTCCTTCTTCCTCCCCCAGTAGTTCCTAGAAAAAGGATTGCAGACCGGCTCTGAAGCAGTGCACCAGTGTGCACTGCCTTGATGGTGGCACCAGCCTCCCTTCAGGGATGCATCCTCGGCCGTGGCAAGGTGCCAGGGTGGGCAGGAGCTTCTGCCTGGCTTCCCTGTGGTCCTTTAATCCTGCCCTTTCAGTGCTGTTGTGTAAATACAGCCTCTTGGGCCCCAGAGCTGTCTGAGTCTGTCTGTCCCGGCCACCCTCTGCTAAGTAGCAGAAAAGGTAAGACTGTCTGGCAGCCCTGGGATCAGTACGTGAGCAGCTAATTTACAGGGTGGGCCATCACCCTTCCAGATACTGTCAAATGAACAGCTTTAAATCACAGGGTTAGCTGTTCAAAGTCAGATGAAAAGACACTCCCCATTGTCTTGCCCAGAACTGCTTTTTCATGTAAAACCCTGAGCAGGGAGCACCTCATTGTTTACTTGCAGCAGAATAAACAATACTTAATCCACTGATTGTGTGAGAGGGGCTCCTGCTTGGGAGAGTATCTCTTGATTATGTAAAATCCTAAATCGTGCATCTTTGTCTCCTAATTACGGTAAGAACTGCCCTGCTCTTCCGAGCAATAATAGGGCCCTTTGTCCCACTGACAATAGGCTGTGGCACTGCATCTCCTTCATGCCATTACACCCCCTGGTCAGTCTCTGTCCCTTTGAAGCCCTGGGTCCTGCACCCTAATTAATGACATGAGCTGGCCCCAGCAAGGTTGTCTGCAATGCCCATTAGCAGTGGGAGGTGGCCCAGGGGTGCCTTCTGACCCCCTTGGCCTTTCTACCTGGATTATTTAAAGAAGTCTGCTTCCCTGCAGCTGGGGCCTCAGGACACTGTCTATTTTGGTGAGTTTGTATCTGAGTGTTGATATAATTAGCAGAGAGCTGAAACGCTGCACAGCCAATAGGGAAAATGAGAAACCTCACGGAGCAGGGTAGTTTCTCTGGAAACTTTTGTGGTGCAGCGTTGCTGTCAAATATGAAACTGTGCTTGTAAAGGTCGCCTGACAGCTCTGAGCAACTCAGCAGTGTAAGCAGAGGAGATGTGAGGATTTCCCAGGGAGAAACCTCTCCAGATGCTATGTTGGGTTTCTCCTCTTTCCTTTGGCAAATATAATGGAACAGGCTTAAAGTAAAACGTGTGGCTTTTAAAAAAATACATGCACTATAAAATTGCTCTCTCTCACTCCAGACAGAGCATACCCTTTCTATTTCCTCTCCTTCAGGAGGTTTAGTGCAAGTATGCTGTACCAAGAGCTAAAGTATTTTTAATTTTTCCTTCCTCACAGCAGCAAGGAGACATTTATGCTGTCTCTCATGTCTGGTTATCTTCCTGAGGAGAGGAAGAGGGAGCTGGTGATGGTGTTGCAGTTACCTCCTTTCTCAGACTCATTCCAACATCAGTTCTCAGCCAGGGTAGTTGTGCAGTTTGAATGTGGTAAAAGGCTGCCTCTTAAAAAACATTATGAGGCTTTCTGATCACATTTGGTTCAGTGTGGCATTGCCTCCAGTTACAAGATTTGGTTTTGCTATACTTTTTGTAAGATACAAGAAATAAGTAGACATTGCAGCGTGAAAGTCACTGTCTGCCTATGTCACTGAGCTGACCTGGTGACCAGAACCAGTAGATGCCTATTGCCATG
This sequence comes from Aleadryas rufinucha, assembly GCA_013397815.1. Taxonomy (NCBI): domain Eukaryota; kingdom Metazoa; phylum Chordata; class Aves; order Passeriformes; genus Aleadryas; species Aleadryas rufinucha. Next base: position 24,532 of record VZTH01002031.1, read on the forward strand.
AATGCATTCAGGGGAGATTAAGTTTTCTGAGCTTCTACAGAGCCTGTCCAAACGGCAATATAATATATTAAGCTTTGTAACTTGCAAATTCTGGGCATGTTTTCACGAGGACAGCAAAAGCAGTTCTCTTCCCCCAGGGTTATGTGCTTCTGTAAAACCTCCAAACAAAGGAAACAAAAGCTGTTCACAGCCTACCTTGTTCTTCAAAACAGCCTGCCCAAGTTTTGCTGAAATTGTGTAGAGGTTGAGTGCTGCCATGGAAAGCTATTGTTTTCAACAGCTCACAGATCAGTAACAGGCACAGCAACAGAAGAACTCGGGCCCTGGAAGGGAAAGTGTCAGGACACTCTGACCATTGGTATCTGTGGTCATCTGCCTCTAGTTTTGCCAGGGTAACCACTGTGAGGTCATGTTTTTGAAAACACTCACAGATAGAAAATGCTATCATTATTTCTTGGTGTTACCTGGCTTCACTGACACGGAGTGGACAACTTAAATACCGTAGGAATGGTCTTCTGGACTCTGTGGGTAAATTGACGATGTCTGCTATGTGCAGCTTGCAATTCAGGCCAGCTGGTCACCAGGTTTCCCTCTTTGCCAGCACATCCACATTCTTCAGTGTATGGTGGGATGCTGCCAGGCACCTGGACTTATGTCCCAGTCTTAAATCATTTTAGCCAATGCATATAAGCAGCCCCATTTAAGTCAAGACAAAAGGAAGTGGGTTTTGGGTGAAAAAGATACCAGCTACTTAGAATATGACATGTTTATTGCCCAGGTACTGTTCTTCAAGACAGTTCTGCACACTGGCTTTCGGGAGATAAAATAGTCAAGAAAAGAAATGGAGATTTAAAGTGAGTGGAGATTATTTCAGTCATTAGCACCAGTAGAAAAGACTAGTACAAGGTTAAGTTGTTTTTGGAGCAGCAGTGTGACAGTGTAAAAGTACATTGTACGGAATGTTAAAAGGAATAAAAGGAAACAGCCAGAAAAAGACCCTTAAGTGTCATTCCTGTTTTTGTGAATGCCTATCTAAGCAAGTTCAGAAATTCACTTTCTATCTGTTCTCTCCTTACATAGTACGGAATAATCCTTCTGGCTTCCTTTTTCTGAAGCACATTGCTGTCTACATGTGGCCAGCCTTTTGTGGGAAGAGGGTGTTAGTGATGCTACAAACTTGCAAGACTGAAGGTGTTTGAAAACTAGATGTTGTTTGCAATTGATTTTACTGTGAGACAAAATTACGGGTTCATGGTGGAGAGGAAGCTTCTTCCTGGTAGTTAACACTGCCGTTATTGGAAGCAACTTGAAGCATGACCAATGAGTCTCAGCATTGTGAAGTTATATGCTACTTTTTCTCTCTGTTGTTGTCACAACTGTTGATGTGCACATAGCCTCATTCCTTGTTAGCACTTCAAAATAAGAAACATTGTGCTCTTTTAATGAAGATGGATAATTCTGAGGTTGTTGTATCCTACACAATTGTTGAGACAGACGGAGAGCACTCCAGCATACACATGTTCATGGACCTCCTTGACCTCTACTTTTGGCATACTATATTTTGGCCCAAATACTTCCCTTTTTAGTCACTGAGATTGTACCAGCAAGGATAGTTTAGGTAGAAATTGCTCTGGAGTTACTGAGTACTAACACAGTTAATGCTACAAAACTTGTTATAGTCAAAGATGGAGGTGACAAGGGGCAGTTGTGTGATGTTGCTGATTCGGCTGACTCTCTTGCTCTGCTCTGCTCTCAAGCTGTTTGTTCAGTGTCTTGCTGATAGAAACTAGGAACCAAATCCTAATCTCTTGCTGGCAGCATTTTCAGTGCAGGAGCAATTCCATGAGACAGCTGATGACGATGAAATCAGCTCTGGTAAGTGCTATGATGAGAAATATGCTGTTGTACAATGCAATTCTTGGTAAGGCAGAGGAGAGGGCATGCAAGCAAACTGGTGAATGCATCCTTTTACTGAGTAAAGGGAGAAGTAGGATCAGTGGGTTGTCTTGCAAAAGCAGAACAGAACTGCACGTTACGTGCTTTCTGAAGTTTCTGTTCAGAAAAGAGAGCTGGGAAACATCTGAAGAGCAGCACGAGTCCAACACTGGCCTAGAAGTGGTCAGCTCACATCAGGGAGCTCATTGTGTGAGGAAACTGGGAATCCAGAGCAGCCGGATAAAAGTACTGGCTGGTGAATGGACACAGGGAGTGATGCTCTCATGTGAGAAACTGTGTGGTGTGTCACATGGTGTTGAATATCTTAGCTTGGCTGCCAGAATAGAAAGTGGGTAAATGCAAAGCTGACTGTAGAGGAAAGCTGCTTGTAAAAGGGCATGCAGGGAGGGAAAAGGGGCTGAGCCAAAATAGGTTATTAGCACGCCTGCCTGATCCTAAGGAGCAGGATTTGTTTATACGCAGGCTCTCTCAAAGTGCTGGGTGCTGCTCAGTGTATTGGCAGACATGCCTGCATGCTGAACATATCTTAACCTGCAAATGTAGATAAGGGCAAGGGACTGCAGTCCAGATTCAGCTGCACCTATTTGTGAGCCCTATTGTGATCAGTGGAAGCTTATAGGATAGAGAAACCCCTGGAGATATATTTCTCCTTCTGTTACTCAGGAAAAGTGGTGGTATTTTTTTTTTAACATGGTAGACACATAGACTTCTTTTTTAACTCTTGCTATTAATTTTAAAATTACAGAAGTACTTGGCTTCCATATTTGAAAGATGTGTTAGAAGATAGGAAGAGCTTTTCATTTCTTACCTTGAAAGAATACCAGAAGGTTCACTTGAGTTTGTGTGCACAAATAACAACTGTTATTCTGGTTGTTATGCAGCTTCTAATTTTGGTAGCTGTAGAGGACTATACTGGTCAGGTTTTTTTCCCCGCAGGTATGTTTGCCCTAACTATTAAACCCTTCATTGTTATTTTAGTTGATCTTCAGCTCTTTCTCTGTGATTCTGTCCAGCCAATTTGTTGACACTTCTGGTTTTTAAAACTTTGACCTTTATTAAGTAAAAAGTCATTATGAGAAAATGACTACTTTGTGTGAGTGTCTGCAGGCCATCTGCCATTTTCCCATTATTTTGTCTGAGTTGCATGTTAATTCTGTTGAAGTAAATGGTAGAGTAAGCTACTGTTCCACCAGGGCAGAGGTGTTTAAGTCTGGCACTATCAAAGTGTTGCTGGTAAATGCAATTCATTACAGTGTTAGGAAGAAGTTTTTACTCATTTTTCCTTGCACACACACAAAGGAAGTTAAAACATGACACAGCATGGCTTCTGCCTTTTTATTAAACCTTACAGCAGTTAATTTCACTGGAGTAACTCTGACGGTGTGAGTCACTGGTGTGGACACTGGCTCTGTAGCATGCTGACAAATTTCTGAAGCACATCATCACCCTGGTTTATATCAGGTCTGTCCTGGCTCCTGCAGGATACTTTTCTCGCCTGGACCACAGCGCAGCTGTAGGAATGCACATAACGCTGTGCATCCCTCTATTAATAGAAGGGTTGGTGCAGAGGGTTCAGCCTTGGCTGCACCCAAGGGTGGCTTCTTTGAGGGAGAGGATTAAAGAGAGTGGCAGGACACATTGGTAACAAAATCAGACCGCCAGTGGGCCAGTGGAAGGGGGGAAAAGTTTAAAGAAAAGTCCCTCCTTTGCTGAGGCTGTGAAGCAGCGTGCACTGAACATCTAGCGGGCTGTGTCCGTCCCCTTAGGCACAAGGGAAGGGGAGGGGAGCCTCTCCAGCTGGCAGGGAGTTGGCTCCTGGTGCTGCCTGCATTTCCAGCACAGCCCTGTAGCGGTGGGCGAGGTCGAGATGGGAGAGCAGCAGGTCCTTCAGGGTCAGACACGCTGTGATGCTGCGGGGGAGGGAGGCAGGAATGGGCATTGCAGGGCAGCAGGAGGGCCTACAGGGATTCCTGGGAGGGAGGCAGGAGCGGGGTTCGCAGCACTGCTGCTTTTCCATCACTCATCTGCAGCAAATGGGAGAGATTAGTGCGGCTGTTGGATGTTATTTCCCAGGGCCCTGGGTGTGGAGGCCAGGAAGGGTTGTTTTTTGGTTTTTTTATCCAAAAGGAGATGAGTATCTGGACCTGGGTGGGGTTGCACAGGAGCAGAAACCAGTTGGCTCTTTCTCATCTCTCTCACTTTGCCTTGCCTCAGAAGAAGTGAAAGAGAAGCAAAGGAATTCTTTCCTGAAGGGGAATATGTCTGTAACCTGATGGCTTTTCTTTCATAGGTGGTGAAAGCCCTTGTGTTTAAAACCATCCTTTCTCCATCTCCCCCTCCTTGTCAAGCTCCCCTGCAGCTGGACATTGCCAGTGTGGAGGCTGGGAGCCTGCTCCCACTGCCGGTGTGGACATGAGTCATCAGCAGGGAATCACCCATCTTTCTCTTCTACCCAGTTGTTTTATTTTTAGGTCAGCATAGGAATTTCTTTGCTCATGAGAGCCACATTAATTCTGCAAATAATGTGAGAGAGAAAGGAGAATAACAACAGAGGTAGAAAACACATGGTACTGACTGAGGATTTCAGTGGGAGGAGTTAGACAACTTCATAACTTAATTGTGTATTAATGACTTCTGTCTCAGGATATGTTTCATTCTTTTTTTGTTTTCCTTGCTTCTGTTTGTGGAAGTTGCTAAAGAACACAGGAAAGGAATAAAGTGGTACCAAACTTTTTTATTTTAGGTAAGGCCTAGAAATTAACACTGTTTATTTGATAACATCCACAATATGGGCAGCTTTGTATTAGTGAGCGGCATGGGTGAAAACAGATTTTAGTCTGTGTGGTTTCAGAAGTGCAGGTAGAATATGGTAAATGTCACTTTCCCACCAACAGTCTCAGGTAATGCAGAGCGCAGTGTTTGTTTAATTTCTTGGTAACATAATGATAAATACAAATATTTGGCATTTGCATCTTGACTACTGAAATGTAAAATCTAGAAGGATTGAATGTTTGTCTGCATTACTCTTAATCAAAATCAAGACTGATTAATTTTGCTTAAAATTTGGCTCTGCATTTCCTTTCTAAAATGTCTTTCCATTTCTTAAAGAAGAAAAGCTATTTCCTCTGCTGACAAATTGGAGTTGTCTCAGAGGGGAGTGTAATGCAAGGCAACAGGCACTGCTTATGTAAACTTTTCTTGCAGAGGTGCCACTTATCAAAAGTGTAGCAAATCCTGCCTTGCCCCCTTGAACAAGCTTTGCAAAGCACTGACTATTTCTTAAAGCCTGTTAAAATGCTTTTATATCCTAATTAGCATTACAGATTTCAAGAATACTAACTTATTTTAGGAGAAAGCTTTTTAATGGTGTGTTTTTACACAGAGACCTTGTCTTCATTAAAAAAAAAAAGCTGCACTGATGTAGTAATAATTAATCAGACTTGCCTGGTGTGATACATGGCCTGAGCACCAAGGGCAGCGTGTTTGTTCCATTGTTATATTTTGGTTCTGCTTTTGTGTTTCAGGAGTTCTGTTTCCTTACTTGCTTGTTTTTTACACCTCTGCCAGCAAGCCAGAGCCCTAGTATTATATTTGCATTGTTACAGATATGAGCAACTCCAAAACATAAAGGCAATTGAGAATTAAAGTAATTTTAAAGGGGCCTTAGCTGCTAGAAACAGGGGTTTTTTTCCTTTTTACTTAAAATTTAATCTCTGTGCTTGGAACTGAACAGCTTTTTTCTCCCTACTCTGTAATCATATTTATAGAAAAATGGAAGACTCTGGCCAAGACTAGCAATCACATGATAACACAGCAACTTTTATTAGATACATCTGGAAACTTACCTTGCAAGTAAAGTGCTTTTATCTCTGCACAGGTGTTGAGCCTTTGCTCAGCCTGTTGTGCTAACAACCTCAGAACCTGTTCCCATCAGTGTTCTCGGCAGCCATGCCGTCCATGTTTGACTTGGAACTGCACATGAGCAGACATGAAATTTAAAGGAGAGGGAGGCTTTTCTGGTGTTTTGTTTTGTGTTTTCAAAGTTCATCGTGAGCAAACTACTACCATGTGTTTCAGATGCTTTATTTGATATGCTGGACTTTTCAGACTTTCCACAATTACTAATTTTTTTTAAAAAAGCAGTTTAAACAAGATGGAAAAATGTTCATATCACTTAGGATTCCTTTCTCTTGTCCTTCTTAGACTGTGGTCTAGATTTAAAAATACATTTCCATCTTTGGGCAGTGACGCTACCCAAAGATGGAAAAAAATACTGATGACAAAACAGAGAAATTAATACTTAGACTTCCTTAAAAAAACCTAATGCTTCCAGTTAATGCACTGTTAGGCATGGCAGCTTACTCCATTTTAAATTAACAGAAGCCTTAGTCAGTGCAGCGTGATGCTTGCCTTAACTAGTTAGGTTTTGACACGTAGTACCTGTAAGCTTTTCTTGGAGGTGCTAGGGGTCCATACCTGGACCACAGAGAAAGACAGGGCATCCACAGCTCCTTCCCATGCTCCAGCTCCCATGTGGTTCTGTAAGCTGTGCCACCAGGGCAAGGTGCTGAGCCAGGGTGCGGTGCATTTATATGCCCTGAAGAGCCTGCAACTTGAGATGACAGGCATGATTTATCTGGATGTTTCTTTTTTCAGCCAGGTGCTTCTTTCTGACCTAATGGAAAAAGAACTTAATCTTTCTCCCAGTTTCTCTTTTTGTTTGCTGCTTCTTCACTCACAGCAAGGAAAATAAAAGAAGACTAAGGAAGAAAGAGAAAAATAAATATGCTTAATAAAAGAGAGAAAGCTAATATTCCTTTTATTAGATACGTTACTTTTGTTTGGGGGAGAGGAGGCAGTTCCCTTTGCATGGAAAACACCATTTTTAAATTGCAAATTATTATTGTCCTGAGGCTAGCAGTTGGTACAGGTGTACTGTGAAGGACTTTCACATGGGTGTTTGCTCTGAAAGATTAACTCTCAAGTGCAGCTTATGATGGGAGCCCTAAATAAAGTCGTGCTGAAAATCAGCATGTTGCAAGAGGGAGGTGAGGGGGAGTACAGGATGAACAAGGCACACCTCCCTGCTGTGGGGGATGTCTGGCTGCTTGACAAGGAGCGCTGGCTCCTGCTCAGCCCAGATCTTGAGGGTACAGTGGCAGGAGTCAGTGCTGCCAGTAACTCTGTGGTGCCATCACTGGTTGCTGTGCCTGCCCTGTCACACACAAGGGGATGCAGCTGCTGCACTGGGTTCCTGGCCCCAGAGGAGGTCAGGCACATTGGGACCCCAGAGATGCTTCAGGATGCCCAGAGGTGATGGTCTGTGTCCCTTTGCAGAACAGCCTGCAACGCTTCCAGTGGTGCAGGAGAATTGTTCCCAAGCCCTCCTTGTTTGTATATTGACATACCAGGAGGAACATGTCAGGAGCACTGCTTGTTTTCATGCAAGGCATTTTCATCACCTCTAAAAACAACTTATTTCAGTAGCCTGTAAGTTCGTGAGGTGATTACTCGTAACTTTTTAATGCTCTCCATCTCCCAGTGGTTTTGGTGGTTGTGTTTTTGTTTTCACTGAAGATGAAAGCTTTGCATCACAGAATAGGTGCTGCCAAGTAAGCTGGAGGAGAGCCGTAGATCCTGATGCTGGAGAAGTACTACGTGTTGGCCATCCCCCCGCTCCGTGAGATTGTTGTCACATTTGGCATACCTCTTTAAGTAAACATTAGCTTTGTAAATGGCATTGGTTCGGTATTTAATGGAATGCAGGAACTATGTCAGCAATAATTATAAAGGTAGGATGCAAGTGAATTGACAGGAGAGTTAAAACAGATTAAACCTTCAGCGCATAATATTTATGTCCAAGCTTTCTGGCTACTGTGATAACAATGGCCGTGTTATATACACTTCACAGTTGCTTCTTTCACCACTCGGGGACTATGAGTCCAGTTGCTTTGTGGGTGACTTGGTTATCTCTTCGTTTTCAGGGAATAAAAAAATGGCTGTGGGAGTTTATGTAGTGGTAAAATGAACAACAATGGGAGTTGTTAGGGACAGGACAGGGAAGGGGTGGTTTCAGGATTTTGTCAGAAGTCATTTCTAATTGCAGGATGTTTTTTTAATGAGTAGGCACATGTCCTTTTCCTTGATGTAGAGAGCAAAGACAGTATGGGGAGAACTAAGGCCAGGGGCAGATGTGAAAAACTCCTAGTGCATATAATACTCTCACTGACAAAAATCTGACTGCCTCATATTCACTGGTGTTTTGCTTCTGGGAAACCCACGCTGTGGTTGGGAGCTGGACCTGTAACCACAAGGAACTTGAGGCTGAGTGAAATTGTGTGTCACTTACTGAATGCAGAGTGGACGTGACCTGTCATGCTACAGAGCTCACATTCCAAATATTTAAAAGGCAATAGGCTTTGTTGATGTGTTGGCCAAATGTTGCTGCATAGCCCTTACCGCCTGCAGCATAGCTTTGATTGTTTAATGCGATGTTTTATGTGAGAAACCCCTGTTTAGCTGAATTTGGGATTTGAGAACTTAAGAAAAACAAGAAATCACAGCAATAAAGTGTGGGTAGGAAAAGACGGTGCTTCTGCATTTTTCTTCAGGGCAAACTGTCTGTGAAGGGGGTATAAAAATGTCAGAAGTGTTGAACCTGTTTCAGGTCTTCCTCCTCTGAACCTTTCTCCCCTTTAAGGAGCACTAGTTTTCCTTTTAAACAGTCTGTTTCTCATAACAGCTTTGAAAAATATCAGTGAAAGTTTATGGAAAGGCAGTGTGAGGAAGATTCACACAGGTATTTCAGTGGTGTGCAGCAGTATGTTTTAAGCAGTGGTTATAAAAGTAAAAATTAGTGGTTATAAATGTAAAAATGCAATTTTTACATTTACTTGCTACTTAGGTCAGATTTAACCTCTCCTTGTCACTGATTTTTTTTTTAAAAATGTTGTTTATTTAATAGTACTTTTCAGTAAAAATGAAATGGTGTAATGCAATTGAAATATTTTTGGTTGGACAGCGAAAAGGTTTTCACAAGGCTGTGGTCTCAGCTGCCATTCTACCATCTGCCCATGTGAGATTGTCAGTTCTCATATTCTTTAAACTTCCAGTGGACTTATTAGACAGAAACTGGTAGAAAGTGACTGTGGCCAAAATGGCCCTTTGTGGTGATAGGTTTTGATGCACTGTGGCTTTGTTTTGCATTTAGCAGGTTCTTGGTATCATGGGGTGAGAGGAAAGAGGATGTCCCAGTGCAAGAAGAATGCTAGTTCTTGAGCTTGCAGCAGTCAGTAAGTCATTTCTGTTTCCTTCCTTTCCAGGTGTGACATCTGTTGTATTACCTTTCGAACTCATCGGGGCTTACTGCGCCATAATGCAGTTATCCACAAGCAGCTTCCCAGAGATCCCATGGGAAAGCCTTTCATTCAGAACAACCCTTCAATTCCAGCAGGCTTCCACGACTTGGGATTCACAGACTTCTCCTGTAGGAAGTTCCCCCGCATTTCTCAGGTACTCTCTCTTCTTCATAGCTTACTGTACCAGCTGCTACAGTGCTTATCTGATGAAGTCATTGAAAGATTCATCCTGTATGTAGAATATTTTGTGGAAAGCACATCACTACTCTGTAGGCTTCAAACACTTTATGCTTTTCCTTTTTCTTTTTTCATCTAAAGAATATTGGCACTGGGGTTTTTTTCACCATTCCAGTGGATAACGATCAGTGTAAAGATGTGTAAAAAAATGTAAATGAATACTTTGGTCATAATATATCCTTGCCCCTTTGAGCCTGCCCAGAAAATCCTACATCTGAAATCAATAGGGAGTACACATGGTAAGGAAGACATTATTTATTATTTATTTTAGTATACTCTAACAAGGATGCAGTCAGGGTGTGAAAGTTTTTATTACAAGAAGCTTTGAGCAGTTGCCTTACTAACTAAACAGGGGCATCTTCAGTGATTTCCTCACAAAACACTCCACAGTGTTCCTCATGTGAGGTTTGAGGGTTTTGTACCTTTGAGGGACGGTGGCTGGGGAAAGTCAGGGTGGTAGTCTGTAAATATTTTTCTGAGAGCCATAAAGCTTTCTCTTGGGTGGTATGGTTTCTCCCTCTCTCTAACCTTGCCTGCCTTAGTTTGGGTCCAGATGAAGCTGCATATCTATTAAAAAAGAAAAAAATCAACAGCACAGTCCACCAGGACCATGCTTAGTTTCTGCACTTTACTTACTCTTCTGGGATTAAAGCACTGATTTCCAGCTCTTCTGACTGCAAGGTAGTAGACTTGAAATTTGGTGCTGGTCCAGGGGAGCATGTAGTTCATTCCGTCAGTCTGTTACAGTTTTGGTATAAAACTTAAAAAATCAAAAGAAAACACTTTTTAAATGAAGTTTATTTCTTTTATAATTAATGACAGACATTTAAAGTTATTAAGGGATTTGAATGTTGGTATTTTCCTTTTGTAATAATTTTGCTTGCACTGTGAGAGAAGACTTAAGAAGTATTTAGAGTCTATAAAGATCTTGCCAGCCCTCTAGTAGTATTTTTCTTGGGAGAATAAATGTAATCAGACTTCCCTAACCAAAAACCACTCTGCTTTAGGCTCTGAGTTTCATTGATCTGCTTTTGGAGGATTTTATTTTGGTTGGTTTATATTGTTTTGCCTTCTTGGATGCCTTTTTATTTTTTTTTTTGGTTGCTCTCCTCCTGGTTTCTTTGTAGTAGAGCTAAAGGAGATAGTCTACTGCCCAGCTTCCTTGCTGTGTAGTATACTGAGCAATCAATGACACAAGAGAAGTTTCTGATAGGGAAGTTTAGGATGGACAAGAATTTGAGAGTCTGAACAGCCTTCTAAAGGAGTTTACCTTTATAGAAGGGAACTTCTGGAGAATCAGCCCTTAATTCAGATACACTCGTTACAAGACTAAAGGCTGTGCAATGGGAATATCTCCATGCCAGGTAGGTGGTAAACCCATTAACTTAGTCAGTGGAAGAGTGTGTGAACTGTTTTTGTTTTGCAGCAGCATGTGATGCCTTTCCAGTTTGAGATTCCTACTCTAAATATTTTTGCATGTCTTGCAGGTCTGGTGTGAAACAAATTTGCGAAGGTGCATCAGTGACTTCCATCGATTTATTTGCGAGATGTGTAACAAGGCATTCCCCATGCTTTCAGCACTCAAACTGCACACAGAAACTCACGTGCTGGATCAGGGAAAAGACAAGCACAAGCCACAGTCCATGACCCCACCCAGTGAGAACCCAGACCAGAAAGCCTTCATGGCATCCTTGGGCCTGCAGTACACCAAAGACATCAAGCCTGTCAAGCAGGAGGACAATACACAAGATGAGGTCCAAGAAATGCGGCTCAGAGCACTGAAGAGTAACCTACCTCAGGAACCCGGCAGCACCAGTCTGCTCAGCCTCTCTCCTCTGGAAGCTGCCTCCATGGGAGGGTCATTTTCAGTCCTTCCCCCTACAAAAGAAAACATAAAGCTTCTCTCGCTGCAGCCTTTCCAGAAGGGTTTTATTATTCAGCCTGACAGCAGTATTGTGGTGAAACCCATCTCCAATGAGTCTGCCATTGAGCTGGCAGACATTCAGCAGATCTTGAAGATGGCTTCTTCTGCTCCTCCTCAAATCAGTCTTCCTCCACTTTCTAAGGCACCTTCTGTCCCTGTGCAGTCAATTTTCAAGCATATGCCACCACTGAAGCCAAAGCCTTTGGTAACGCCCCGAACAGTTGTGGCAACCTCTACACCTCCTCCTCTTATCAGTGCCCAGCAAGCCTCCCCTGGCTGCATCAGCCCAAGTCTCCCACCTCCCCCTCTGAGGCTGATCAAGAACTCGGTGGAGTCCGCCTCCAATTCTCATCTCCCCCAACCAGGAGCCAAATCAAGTCCTTCCTCACAGTTGCTCCTCCAACCCAAAGTAGAGCCTTTAACTCAGCATGAGATGAAGACCCAGCTGGAGCAGGACAGCATCATTGAAGCTCTCCTGCCTCTGAGTATGGAAACCAAGATCAAGCAAGAAGTTACAGAAGGAGACCTCAAAGCCATCATCGCAGGGGCAGCGAACAAGAAGACCCCGACCATGAGGAAAGTTTTGTACCCCTGCCGTTTCTGTGACCAGGTGTTTGCCTTCTCTGGTGTCCTGAGAGCTCACATCCGTTCTCACTTAGGTATTTCCCCGTATCAGTGCAACATCTGTGACTACATCGCGGCTGACAAGGCAGCACTGATCCGGCACCTGCGGACGCACAGCGGGGAGAGGCCTTACATCTGTAAGATCTGCCACTACCCCTTCACAGTGAAAGCCAATTGCGAGAGGCACCTGCGAAAGAAGCACCTCAAAACGACCAGGAAGGATATCGAGAAGAACATTGAATATGTCACCAGCAATGCCGCAGAGATGGTGGATGCCTTCTGCTCCCCAGACACGGTGTGCAAGCTGTGTGGAGAGGACCTGAAGCACTACCGGGCCCTCCGCATTCACATGAGGACGCACAGCGGCTGCCAGAAGAAGAAGCCGTTCGAGTGCAAGGAGTGTGGCACGGCCTTTTCGGCCAAGAGGAATTGTATTCACCACATCCTCAAGCAGCACTTGCATGTGCAAGAAAAGGAGATTGAGAATTACATCTTAATGGTGGACTGCAGTGCCCAGGAAAGCCAGACAGACCATTCTTTATTGGAGGACAGCACTTACATGGACCACAAGCCCATGACGCCTTTCCTGGAGCCACAAAACGGCCTCTTGCTGGGAACATCATCTCATGTTTCCATCAAACGTGAACCTATGGGCAACTTCCCCATGGATTTTGATGAGCCATTGGATTTCTCTCAGAAGAGCAAAAGCCTGAGTGCTGTGCAAGTGAAGCAGGAGAACCTGTTTGGCTCATCTTTGTCCCTTTACGACTGTTCCATGGAGCCTATCGACCTATCCATCCCCAAAATCCTGAAGAAGGATAAAGATGATGCCCCCTGTGAAGCCAGGAATCAAGAGTTGGCTGCTTCTGGGAACAGTGATAAAGCCTATAACTGTCTGCAGTGTCCTTTGGTTTTTGGTGCCAATGGGAACTCAGAGACAAATCGGGGTGTCAGACATCCCCAGCCACTGAAAGGTTCATTGCATTTGACTGTCCCGATCATTTCCCCGGCTCTCCCTGGCAATTCTGCCTTGCTGAGACCCCTGAGGCCTAAACCACCACCACCGCCTCTCTTGCCAAAGCCTTCAGTAACTAAAGAGCTGCCGCCATTGGCTTCCATTGCACAGATCATTTCATCTGTGTCTTCTGCTCCCACTTTGCTGAAAACAGAGGCTGCCGACGCCAGTCCCAAGGCAGTGAGCAGCTCCACTGGGTGTGACAAATCAGGGAATGCCAAAGCTAAAGTGACAATCGTGACCACCGTTCAGAGAGACTCCAGCCTGCCCAGTGACCTGTCTCAGGCTTGTGATCCAGAGCAGTCTCCCGTTGCTGATGCTGGGTTGACTAAGAAAAGAGGTAGAAAGAAAGGAACGAAAAATAAGCCTAAACTTAGCAGTAGTGTGGATCTGGAGTCAAGTGGGGAATTTGCCAGCATAGAGAAGATGCTGGCTACCACAGACACTAACAAATTTAGCCCATTTCTGCAGTCCACTGACAATTTCAAGGAAGAAAGTGGCAGAAATGGAACAAGTGAGGATGAGAAGGAAACTGCCAAGGATAAGCTGCTGAGAGGGAAGAGGAACGCTTACTCAGACTGCCTGCAAAATATTCCCTGTCCTTACTGTCCTCAAGTCTTTCCATGGGCAAATGCCCTGCAGCGGCACATGCTCACTCACACAGGTAAGACTGCTCTGTGCTCACAGTAGGTTGTAGCCCCTGAGAATCTTCTTTTCTCTGATGTCTGAATTGTATTCTTCATTATTATTTTGCTAATCCCTAGCTGTTGCATAGTGGTGGTGGTAGATTTTTCAGAAATGGAATAATCTCTGTGTCTTTGAGTATGAGAGGGTAAATAAAACTGTTGATACTCATTTGACTTCAATGGCATAACTTAGTGTAGCTGGAAAGAGACTCAGGTTTCAGTTGTTCTGTTATTATTGTCTTGTCTTGAAGGGGAACATGTGTGTTGAATATTTCATTGTGCCTTACATGGTTTGTTTGTCTGCTTCTGATGGCTGTTTTTGTCTGCATCAGTAATGATAAAAAGATCTCTAACAATGAGAGACAGTAAGTGTAGAACTGCGGCAGGAAAATAAAATAATATAGTGCTTAGCATTTTTTTTTCTTGCGGTGGCTTTTATTTGATAGATCAAAGACGGATGTGAGAAACTGCTCATCCTGAGCATTACATAATAGCTTGCCTCTAGGAAAAGTTTCTTCTCAGAGATAGACACCTAAAGGTGGGGACATGCCATAAGGTGTGGAGATGTGTATGGAATCTCTAGCATTGTGCCACTGTGTAAGTAACCTCAGACCTGGTGTAAACAAAAGGAGGAATTGGGTAGGGAGATTTATTCTAGGTCTGGGGTTATTTTTCATTCTTCACTATAAAGGAAATACTGCATTGAATGCTGTGCTGATATGAAGTTCACTCATTCTTCCACCCACACTGTAATAAAGTAATTAGTAGATTCTCATCCTGCTCTAAAGGGAGAGGACAAAGCTCTACTTGCTGTTGCGCCCTTTTAAGTCAGTCACAGTTGTTGACATTATTGACTTCATTATGCATCTCAACTCCTGGCATAAAGAATAAAAATTAAGGATTTTTATAAGAAACATAGGGGATTTGAGTATAGCCTTATAAAAGTTTTGTTTGTTTGTTTGTTTTTTTAAGAAAATGAGGTTTCCTGAAACAATTGATTCATGTTTGTGCTAAAAAGGGAAACCTGATGAAGAGGTAAAAGAGGTTAACTAAGAGGTTTAAAGGGAATCTGAGCTATGGAGCAGTCCCTATTACAGTTTGCTTTGGGTGACGCGAGGACATAACTTGCAAGGTATCAGTGCAACAGTGAGGCTATTGTTTTATGGTCCACAGAGACCAAATTATTTCATCTTATTAAGCATACAGTTTACTTTGTGGTGAAGGAGAGCTCTTTACTCGTATCTCAATTGTTTTCCAACACCCTGGTCTCCAAAAAAAATATATAGTTACTGAAGAACTGTTCATGAGACAGAAAACAATGGAGAGGCTTTTCCCAGACTAAGAGGTTTGACCTGCTTATTGATGGCAGACTTCCAAGGTAGCAGCACTGGTGTAAACCCTTAATGAAGACAGAAAAATGCACTCAGCCATGAATTATACTGGTAAAACTTGTCTCCCTTACGACCACCAGGCTTGGAAGGAGACACCATCCTTTTAGAAAGCCTGTGCTGCAATTGCCACAGATAGAGGATTTTTGGTGATACTGCAGCAGTGGCAATAGTCAGATTCCAGTTGGTGTGCTCTGACAGTGATTATACTGAGCTCTGTTCTAGTCATCGTCTCCGTGTTGAGAGAGACTTGTTGCTGGCGGACCACCCCACAGCAAGTTTTGGCTGGCCTTGGGGCATCTGCCTTCAGATGGCAGGAATGTTCTCTTTCTAAAACGAGAGTTTCCAGTAGCTCCCCTGTGGCAGCAGTATCAATGAGGCCTACTGGAGGGGAGAGGGAAAGGTAAGCTGGGAAGGTGGAGGAAATTTAGGCCAGGGAGGTGGTGCCAAAGCAAGCCCGAGGATGCATTCAGGTGGAGCGAGCCCTGTGTTTTTGTGGTGGATGTCAGATGCTGGTGGCAGGCAAGGAGCGTGGCAGCTCTGTGGTAGACATAGCAGTTTGTTGGCTTTATCTTCTGGATGGGCAAATTGGTTTTCTTGTGGAGAAATCGACAGTGTTGCAGTGCAGCACAGCGTTCCTGTCCCCACCTATTGCACAGGCAGTGACTTGTTAGATAGCTCTGTTTTGTAAAAGGAGTAAGAAAAAAATCTGTTCGCTAATCTTACTGTAAAGAGAAAAGGGGAACTTTATTATTGTCTGTGCTTGATGGCTGCTCCCTGACCTGGGTAGAGAATGGACTAACAGGCTGACGTGAATGGGACAGATGAGAGTCCTGGTGATCTGCTTCCAAACTGCATGTGTTGGTTATGTGATCCATAGGCAATCACAACAGGCAAGCTGACTGTGTAACACCGCTATCAGAAAAACCCCAAAGCAGTTGTTTGAGCTAAAAAGCAGCTACTAGCTCTTCTGTGTCCATTTGTAGGAAAGTTGTTATTGAGGTAATTCATGTAAGTGGTCTAAGTTAGGATGAGGAAAAGGTATATAATTTTGAGCATTTAAGTGTTATCTGTATATTACGAGTTTTGAACTGCTGTATTCATACAGACATAAAAAGATTTTTGCAAGTGTGTCTTTCATGTTCAATAAAATTTCCACACAGAGGCTGCCTTCCATAGGGTGTCAAGATCGTATTTCCCTTCTGTGAAAGTGCAAAAATGCACATGCTACCACTAACCCACATCCCTTATGCAACCAGAAGTGTCTCTTGTGGAAGCTTTTGCCCTGCTTATCCTTGCCTCAACACCACTGTATGTGGGTTTTTTTAATTCAAAAACATTTCCCTGAAGAAGCGTACACCTTCCTCAGTGGTTTTTATTTTAATGGTGAGCTCACAAATGGGACACTGGGAATTTGGCATAGCTTAGTTTTATACAGTGCCTAAACAGCTGTGTTTTGTTTGAACATGCTCGAACACTTGCTTTTAATACTTTCTTTCTCTTGATATCTTTACTGTATAATTTACTTTTCTATGTTCAACTCGGTTTGCCTTTTTATTTTTGCTCTTCCCTCCTGCTCTTGACTTTTCAAATTCTTAGAACAGTGACTGAGTTGTGCCCTGCAGGTGATGCAGTTGATTTTGCTTCTTTTATAGGGTTTTATAGGTTCAATATAAAATTACAATAATGATCTTTTTTAACCACTAGTTTGTTAGCGATAACCTAATCTGTTTGCAAAGAATTACTTGAGTATTTTCAGAAGGATATTGGCAGGTCTTACTTGGCCCAAGATTAAATTTTCTAAAAAGTGAGATTTAATGGCAGAGGTTTTTTGGATGTGTTTTGTTTTGTTTTGCTGCTACAACAGGAACAAACCATACAAAGAAATATCCATAAACAAAATAAAGGAATAAATAAATAGAATACTATTACACCTAGTCCATGAACCTGAATGTTTCCTGTTGATTGGAGGTCACAAGTCACATAAAAAAAGGACTTGGAAGTATTTTTATTCTTTTCTTTTATTATTTAAGTCAAAGTGAAATTGTAAACATCTTTATTTTGCAACAGTTGTAGTTACCATGGTGAATAATGTGTTCCTGCTAGGACAGCAGTGGCAGGAGATACCTTAAGGACTGATCTTACATGTCGTGATTATTCAGGTGACCCTTTATACCGAAAAAGACACCCTTCAAATGACTGGCTACTATGAAATGTCTGGACTAGGCTAGTCCTGCTATGCTGCTAACCAAAATGTACAGTCAATATTTAGGCACAGATGTATTTTAATACAGGCCATGACTGTTCATATGGAAAAAGTCAATAAAAAAATCAAATCACATTGCCTTTTTAGGTTACCTTCCAGTGGCTAAGTGTATTTTATCAGAAGAGCAGTTGCCTTTAAGGGACAAATACAGAAGGCAGAGAAAACTGCTTTTTTGAGTATTCTGGTTTTGTGCCTTTAAAGGTGACATTTTTGGAAAGCATTGCAACTTGGGGTGGGAGGATTGGAGTTTGCACAGTAAGTGGAATTCTTGTTTGGGTTTTGAGACCTCCAGCTGGGACATCTGTGTGGAAAGAAGAATATTTTATCTGTTGCAAGTGTTGGTCAGAATGACAAATATTTGATTGATACAAAGATTTTAAATGCTGAAAATATGAGAAAATTGCGACCTGAGATGCAGGTTGAGTTTCAAGTAATTAATCCTCAGCTAATCCTGTCATTGCATGCTTGAAAAGAAATGTGGAAAGGAATTGGGCTATCATGAAGCAAAAGGATTTCTGCTCGACTTTGAAGTTTTGTATTTGCATTGTGAATGAAGCCAGATAGAAGTGCAAAAAGTGGTGATATTTGTAGCCATAAATTTGTGGATGAATTAGCAGGCATCTAAAAGAAAAGAGTGACTTGAAAGCCTGCAAAAAAGTAGTACCATGACCATGATGCATCTAAAAAGTTGTGTTGACACTGGAAGAAAAGTAAGAGAAGAAACAGCACCTGAGATGTCTGTGAGATGTGGGGAATCCCTGGTACGGGTTGAGATGTTAACTAGAACAGAACCAACTTTCAGAAGATGAAAGCGAGAGAGATACCCACAATGTTGTATCAAAGAGGCTGCTGGCTGCGGCAGGGGGTGGGTGGTGTGTGTGTTTTTTCAGAGGTTTTGGGTGTGAGGTGGAAGGTGTGACAGGAGCTGATCTCCTTTTACAAGTAACTATCCTCTCAATCTCTTTCTTCATCACAAAGATGTCTTGCAGGATTGCTTTCCTCATTGCACTGCATGATCCTGGCTTTTCTTTCAGCTTTTCTTGCGTTCAGTCCCTTCCCTGTTCTAGTCATTTAAATGAATTACAGACATGGAAAACTTTCTCCTAAGGGAAGATAATTTATTGCTTATTCTGCATATGGGTCTTGATTCCGCTGAAGTCAGTGGAGAGATGCCCTGTGGCTTTGATGGAAATTGTGTCCAATTGTCACAGGTGATAGGCATTTCAAGAGAGAGCCTGCTGTTGAGGAGCTTGCAGTCAGGATATTGTGGTTGGTCACCAAGCAGTAACAGAGGAAAAGGGAGAAAACCAAGGAAGTTTCTTATTACACACAAGGAGGGTATTCATACATTTTATCTTGTGTCAGGCCAGAAGCCCTTCCCCTGTCAAAAATGTGGTGTCACTTCTACCAAATCTAGTAGAATTTTCACAAACCTGGAGTTGCCAGCTGCTACATGAGAAGTGTACTTATCCCCCAGCCTAAGGAAGAGGATGTTGGATCTCACAGTGGCGCACACAGTTTTTCCCAGCTGTTCAGAACACCAAGGCCAAGTTGTATTTGGTCGGGCTAAACACTACAGACAAGCAAAGCATAAGGCTGTGAGAAGTGCACTTCCACGTTGGAGCAGTGGTACTCCTGTCTCCAGTGGTAGCAGTAGGATGTGCTCTTTAGTGTGTGTGTGTGTGGGCACGGCTGCTTCCTCTGGCCTGTTGCTCTTAAAGCTCTGTCAGCATCCACAACTGCTTCATTAGGGTTGTGTGTTTGAGGGCACATCCCTGCCTGCTCCCTCTGCAACCTGTTCATGGAGCTGCTGTCTGCAGGTCCTTCCAGTTGTTTTCTGAACCTGCTGATGCAGTCTGGTTTTAATTTGACTGCTGCTGCAGGCCAAGGCAGTGATCCTGGGGAGACATCAGCGATGGCTTGGAGTCCTCCTGCCTGAATGTACCTGCCAGTACTATACTCAACATCACATAGGCACGGTTTAGATTGTTTTACCTTGCGTTAATCTGCACTGAAGCCCACCTGCCATCATACTGCCCCCTCTGTCTTGACAGTAGCGAAAGAGATAGCAAGGCTTCATTGTAGGCAAGTGAGTGGCATTTTGCCAGAAAGGAGGAGCTGACACAAAACCAAGGATGAGCACAGTCACGCAGGGTTTACTGTGCTGACCAAATGGGATGGGTGCAAGAAGGAAGCTCAGCAGATGGTGGTACACGTCCCTTCCTTGAAAACTGCTTGCACAAGGGAGCTGTTGCTGTAAGTTATTCACACCTCCAGTACAGACAGCGTCACTTTGTGTCACTTTTGAGTTGGTTTCATGGGAGAATTGTTGAAGTAACAAACCTAAAAGCAGCAAGAAGTTGGCTCTGTGCATCAGGGTAGTTAAAATTACAAATGAGTTATTACTCTCAACCTCAGGGTAGCTGCTGATCAGATTGCACAGTGTGTGCACAGCATTTTCCTCTTACATCTCCCTGCACCAGTTTGTTTGGGAAAGTCTGCTGTCTTGCCAGCCTCTCTCATCCTTTCTGCTTCTTTTAATACAGCAGGTTGCCTTGCAGTGATTCAGATGTGGTAATACAGGTCTCAGTACTAGTCTGGCATTGCAATCTGCCATGCTGGGGACCTGTTACGACATGATTTGATCTTGCCTATCATGAGGAGACTAAGTTGCCTTGTTACCACGTTAACAGCCTGTAATTTCAGAGGGCTGTAGCACGGTATCTGTGGTGTCACGTGGGCCCATCCTGCCTATGCAGACAACAGATGGCTACAGCGTGAGAGAGGAAGACTCATGTTATGACATGATCCCCTCTGAGAACAAAAGTCTGCAGAAGGGGCTCTGAAAGTGCTCACTTCTGACAATTTACATGGCAGAATAAAACTGAAATGTCCGACTTGAGTCAATTGAAGATTTTCTTTATAGTCAGAGGGGTCCTAGAACAGCTCAGCTGTTTGGTGGGGTGAGGAGGCAAACATTTCTAAAGCCACTCAGACGAGCGCTGGTGCAGCACGTAGGGTGGGTAGGACTTGGGTGCAAGGTAGATGTTGTTCTCAACAGCCGGCGCCGGGCTGGTCAGAGTGGTTCGACCTGCCCCCGGCAGACAGAGCCTTGGGCCATGGTTGGATAACACAAAGCACTTATTGGCAGTACTGGCTCAACCTGTTCCCAACTGTTCATCCCTGCAGCTGTAGCTGACCCAGCTGCCCAAAAAAATTAAAAGGGCAAGGGGAGGGACTGGCAGTCATGAGATCAGTTCCCGGATCTGGCTGGTGGTACAGCCCTAAAGGAGCACATTGATGCAGCTGAGGTGTGGAGCTGGCAGCATCTTCTGGGAGGCACTGGGATAGATGCTGTTGAAATTGGCTTTGCTGTCAGTGCTTTGTGTCTTCAAATAGCAGCTGTAGGCAGCAAGGAGGGAGCCCAGATCCGATAGTGCACGCAGTTATAGTTACCACGTGCACTTTATAGCACAGCTTAGCGTTTATAACTGGCTTGACCAAGTGGTGATTAATCACGGTTCAGAATCATTCAGCAGCTTTGGGTTTGTGGTCTCCCTCCATTGCCCAAGAAAAAGGGATTTCCAAATCCATGGAAGTAAATTAAGGATTTGAAACTGTGGCTAAGTTTAAAATGGGGTGGCTTCTTACGGTGCTGGCTTTAAAAGGTGGGTAAAGCAGCATGCTTGGGCTCACATGCAGAGTCCTTTTGAGGGCCATCCTTGGAAGTGAGCATTCATCTGGATTTCACTGTATGCCAGAAGGACAGAGAATGAAGGGAGATGCTTGGATGGTGTTTGGTCAGCCATACATGAAGCAAAGCGTTAGGATGAGGTGTAAGACAGGAAATGCGGTTCAATAGAGTGTCACTGGGAACAAGTTTATAGAGGATTTCTTTTGGTCTTGTTTTAAACCAAAACAAAAACAGGATGGTGGTTTTGAATAGGATTCAGAGATGAGGAGGCTATGTAAGTGATGGGGCTTGCTCATATCCTAGCTACATGGAGAGGAAGGGAATGGTCTAAAGTGCCTGAAGCAAACTGGGGACATTTCACCCAGCTCACAGCAGTCAGACTGGGGGAGAGCTGTCCCAGCAGAGAGGCATATAAGGAAAATGTGGAGCAGCTAATGAGTTGCACACTTTCATCATGTTAAAGCAGCCCTGCCTTTATCTCCTTAGGGCTGCCTGAATGCTCCCTTCTTGCAACAAAATACAGTCGACAGAGATGTGGGATAGGAATGGGATAAGGGATTATCTCTTACATAACAGAGAAAGAGAACTTACTAAGAAAAGATCCCTTTCATAAAGAGACTTGCCCCTAATGTGAGAGGGTCGAACACAACTGCTCTGTGCTAACTAGGCAAATATTTACAAAGTGACTATACTCAATAGTGAATTTTCTGATTAGCATTTAGCAGAATTCATCTTTGCTCTAGATTCCTGCCACACTGTGATCCCTCCAGAAATCATGTGAGCCCTGGGTATAGTGGGGGACTTTTTCCAAACTGTTCTAGCTGTCTGTACCTCTGAACTACATTTGTGGGTATTTCTTAGAGGACAAAGGGCTTGAAATCATGTTTTCAGTGTTAGGCAAAGTTTAACAGCTGCTCTAGAGCCACAGCTCAGGGTAAAGCAAGAGTTACTTACTGCTGGGGGTTGGCCCGAGTGCTGGAGCTGTTGTACGAAGGTACTGAGGAGATGGTGTATAGCCTGCTGGCTGTGTTGTCAGCTCTACATCAAACTGCCTTTCTGCTGAATGGTGGAATTCACCATAAGCTCATTTTCCCTCCGCTCCCTTCAATGCAGATTCCCCCATGGTAGGTGCAGTCAGATCTAGTCCTGAAAACTTTTCTTCGTGCCTTTAGCTGCTCTGTTGAAGGTACTAGGGAATCATACTGTGTGTTAAAGACAAAAAGTGAGGTTTTTCCCAGAATTGTTTTTTTCTTTTTCCCCAGATATATTCAGTTCCATTTACTGTAAATAGTCCCTTTCTAGCTTGAGTATTTTCATTTCACAAGGCATGGAGATAAAACCAATGCTGTCTCAACTGTGGGCTGATTAAATATTTAACTTGAGTGTTTGCAGTTGATGCAATGAAGCTGGCTGAATTTTAGTATTTAGAATGTTTACAATAAAAATGGACGAAGATAACACCCAAAATTTTTAAAGTTGATTCTGCAAGTTTAAAATATGTTCTCCAGTTCGTGGGTGGAAGTAGAAGCAGCACTTGGTATGAGTCCAAAAAATCCCAAATTTACTAGAACTGCTACCACCTAGCGGTGGCTGCCTCTACTGTAAAATATGAAACAAGCTGGGGTTATTTTAGTTAATGTAGGGAAAATAGTAAATCATCAGCTCATCTGACTGATAATGCCAACTGCTTGTACCACATCCATTTCCAGCGCTCTGTTTGCTCCAGTTTTGAGGATTAATTATGTGATGGGTTTTCTAACACTTCTCTTGGGTTATCTAAGTGTTTATCTATAAACACTTGCTTTAGCAACAAAATATTTTTCATTACATCCTGTTTTGTCTAATAACTTCATAGCATCTCAAGCTCTACTCTCTATTCCACCGTTGTTCCAGTAAAAAAGAAAACCACAGGAAAAAAGAATCAAGCCAGCAAGCTCGCCACCTTGATCTGTATCTGCTCTTGTATCTGAAATTTTTCACATTTGGTGTCCCTCTTCGTAATTTGGTTTGCATATGTAGGAAAGCAGTTCCCTTCTCTTTCTTGACACCAATAAAAGATGAAGTGGATTCTTCTGACTGGGCTGACCAAAGACTGCTACTTGATTTGTAAATAGGCTTCAGCAAAACAGTCTTTTCTTTCCACGATTCGAAGGAAAAATTATTTCGGCTACATCTCTATAGTGGTTTCTTTCATGCAAACGGAAAAGTTTTTGGATTCTCAGATGGAGTCCTTGAGGTTTAGCTTATGAATACATCTCATGAGAAGTTTTTTTTCCCCAGGAGCTGATGAGGCAGCAGCTGAGTTACCAGTGGTTGTTTTGTGTTGCCTTCTTCCCTGTGTCTTTACCTCCCTGCTCTTCTCTTCTTTCTTCCTTATCCTACACATCTTTTTTGACTCTGGTTTCAGAATTGAGATCTTCAAATAGTTTCACCTTCATCTCTTCGTTTTTGGGGGAGTGACACAAACTCTGGTTAACATGACAAGGTAACACATTCTGCTCCCATGGTTGCTGAAGAAGTGGCAGTGGGTGGGATCCTTTACAAGTGGGTTTCTCCACTCTTGTCCTCTTGATTCACCAAGTGTAAATTCTGTGGGATATCAAATGGAGCAGAAAGCATTTTACAGCCTTAGCAAGTGAAAGATGGGAAAGGGGCAAAAGAAACAGCAGGCCTTCCGTGCATCCTGTTTCTTTCACTGCCTGGAATCAAGTGACTACTCTGCAACATAAATCAGCCAACTTCTGGAGATGGGAATTACCCATTTGAGAGGAGCTCAGTCTCGTTGGAGGGATGTTTGCCCAGATTTGAAGGCTCAGTCAAAATCCTCCTCCTTGTTTAAGATACAAGCCTGCTGGAGCTGTGTGGCCAGCAGGGTTTCTGTTGCTGCAATGGCCACATAAGCAAGAAGAAAACAGTAGTGCAAGCCAGGCCTATCCTCTGCTGGAGTGGATGAAGGAGCTGCCAGTCCAAGACTACCCTTGGAGCCATCCCTTGCACTGCAGGAGAAGTCACACACTGGACCTGGCACAATTGTCTTCATGACCATTTTGTTTACCACACACCTTCACAGCTCCCCTGCTGCTATTCCAGTTCATCAGAAGCAGAACTGGGCTGATTCTCCCCCATCCCCAAATAACCAGGATTTGTGCAAAGCAGCTCACTTTTTCACCAGCTGCAGAGCCAACTGCACAGGTTGGGGATAACCATAGAGCAGCTCAGCTAGTCAGGAACTGCTGTTTTACGTGAAGTACATGCATGAAGTTTCCTAAGGGGCCTGATGAGGCAGTGCCCTCCTCGACAAGGAAGAGGGCAGGTGTGGTTTGTGCAGGTGAGGAGGAAGAGTGCTCCCCCAAGCACATACACGTGTCAGCATGTCCCTAGCTACGTCACTACCTGAGTTTTGAATGTGTTCCTTCAAAGGTGCCGGGCCCAGAAGAGCTTCAGAAGAGAAGGCCTGTGTTAATTCGTGTTCCCAGGGTCTGGAGTGGGCTTTGCCCTTTGTGAAGGCACATTGTTTAAACTTAAGAGTTTGTTTTTCTTGATGTCGACCTCATCTGTTTGCCTGTGCCAGTACATCACTTACCTGTGGACCACCTATCCCTTGAAGTGTTTTCTCTTGTGCACAGGAAAATGTAGTTGCAGGCCAGGCATGCAAGAATAGAATAACAGCTGGGAAGAGGCCCAGGACACAGAAGTGAGGGAAGAAGGAGATAGAGTTCAAGTACAATTCACTGAAGAATGAGTATACTGTAAAAAAAATAATATATTTTTGAAAATACTAGAAGCAGAAGAAGAAAAGGAAAAATGGGAAAATCATGCATGATCTATGACATTGAGTGTCAAAGTTAGGACTTACTTTGCTTCTGATGTTTCATGTTGAAAAAGCAGGAAAAAACCTCCCTCTGCATCCACTGTTTTCTGTTTGGTCAATAAAGAGTTACAGAACATCTCTCTGGGTACTATTAAGAGGAGCTTTCTCCCATCTTGGTTTCCTCGTGCCCTTCACTCATCTCCATCCTAACAGAGCTCACATGGTTTCCTGCCCCTCTCCCTAATGAACCCCCTCTGCGCTGCACTGGCAGCCTTTCTTTGGCCAAGCACACATCCCATCAGGGGAGCATTTCCTGACCTCGCAGGGGATGAGACAGGGCAGCCCACATCTGCTTTCAGACATCCCCATCCTCACATTCTGTAGCGTTACACACAGATTAGGGCTTGCTTGCGTGTTTTAACAGGCAGATAATTAGATGAGCAATGAACTTTGTGTAATCCACTGTCTGTGTAAACAGATCTGTTTTGATTAAAAGGTGAGATTATTTTTTGTGATAGGTCACTTCTCCCCTTTAGACTCCCCCAAGAAAAAAAGTATCAAGAAGTGCACACTGTTAAGTGGTCGTTCGCTATCACCAGAAACACTGCTATGCTTTGACATTTGTTTAATGGCCATTTATTATCACTAGTGAGAGGAGATGGGGTCAGTGCAAGTCATGTTGCAAGACTACATTCAAACTAATAAGTGCCTGAGAACCGTCTTCTTATCTTCTGTTTTTACTCCTTGATTAGGGAAAAAAGCCTGCAATAGGAAATCTAGGCAGTTTGGAGACAAGCACATGTTGTACTGTGTCAAACAGAGAACTTGCACTGCTCTTCTAGGGTTTCTAAATCCCTGTAGTTACTCAGCAGCTATCGGGCTTGCAGATGAATGTTGAAATGCTGGGTAGGTTGTGGGCTCCCTTTATTGCATGCTGTCAGTAAGAAGGAGGTGGGGTAGAGGACTTAAAGGAAAGTTTCAGCTTTCAGAAAGCACAGCTTGGGAAGTTCATGTCCTGGAACAATTCCTGAGAAGTGGCACTGGGGATGCAGTTACAGACCATGCATCAGCATCAGCTTTGGCCTCCAGAGCCAGTCCAGCTTATTTCCTATTTACAAACACAGTATTTGTGTAGAGCTTGGAAGGGGTACAGCTCCAGCCCTCTGTTCTCCTTAAGGACCTTTTGTGTTTTAGTTTTTTGGACACATGTTAGATCTTCAGCAACATTAATGCTGCAGACAGGCAAGTAAGCAGAGGACACCATTAGGACCACAGCTTAGGTCATTTTTGCCTTCTTGTGGGGTAACTGTGAAACAGCAAAGCCTATTACTGCCCCTTGGCTTTATGTTGTGATTCCAAGTGGCATTTCAGAAACTCAGGTGTGGATGAACTTCCACATCTTCCACTTTTATGGTGTATATACAACTTTTTAAGCCAACTTGTGTGTTACTGTCTGCACTAACCATTCACATTTAATTGTACAAGTTGGTTGCATGAGGCCTTTACATTTCCTTTGAAAAGCATTTCCTGCTACACAAAAGTTCGTTTGGTAAATATGTGGAGTGTATATTATTTCAGTCTGTGTTCATGTGTTTTGTACACGAGTTCATTAGTAAAACATCTGTGTGTCTCTGGAATGGTCTATTTGTGATAGTGACCTCAGCTCTTCTTTGGTGTCTCAGTGTGTTGTGTTCTCTGGCTAAATGTAATTATATTAAAAATTATTTCAAGAAGCTACTGAGATTGTGAGTCTGTTTTGGAAAAGAAAGCATTTTGTGAAAGATTTTGTATCATCTTGTTAATTAGGTTCTGTGGTGTTTTGGTATCTCTTTTCAGCTGTAAGTTACTGGCCTAGGTCACAGACAGGAGAAACAGATGTTGGGATGGTTGATCAGAAGCAATGGTCCTGGGTCTGTGTGCAGGCTCACCACTGGTAGTTGGGAATTATCAGAGAGCATCCCACTGAAAGTTTCTCTGTGTTTCCTTGCAGAGAGCCAGGCTGATGCAGAGACACTAGCTGCAGGAAACAAAGTCTTGAACCTGACCTACGGCGAGAAGGAGCAGTCAGAGGAAACGACGGAGCTACCAGAGAGTGAGCGCGGCCCCAAGGAGGAGCAGAAGGCTGACTCCCTTCTGTCAGAAGAGGATGCTGAAGAAAAAGTGGATGGATATGAAGAGGGCCCTGAGGAAGATTCTGTAAGTAACAAAAGTCTTGACCTCAATTTTGCCAGCAAATTAATGGACTTCAAGCTGGCAGAGAGTGACCAGAGTGCAGGCAGCAGTTCTCAGACTGAAAGGAAACATGCCTGTGACATTTGTGGCAAAACCTTCAAGTTTGCTGGCACTCTTAGCCGTCACAAAAAGGCCCACATTTCTGAGGACAGAAAGGATGAAAGGAGCAGTGAGGATGAAAGCAAAAGCATTCAGGATGATGCAGGAGCTCCCTCGATGCAGGACTCTGGTCTTGAGCAGGAAGAGTCTCCGTTGGACTTGAAGGTAGTGGAGTCTCCTGTGGACTTTGAGGCAACAGGAAAGGAGAATGAAGAGAGCGAAAGCATCTCTGAGGGGGAAGGCACAGAGAGAAAGTCCACTGAGAAGAGCAGTGATGACAAACCAAAGACTGATGGGGCTAAGAGTACTGCAAAAGCAGACAAAAGAAAGAAAGTCTGTACTGTGTGCAACAAGCGTTTCTGGTCTCTGCAAGATCTGACGCGACATATGCGGTCTCATACAGGTAAGAGGAGGCTTGAGGGCAGAACAGACCATGAGGTGTCCCACCAGACTGAGGTGTCTGCTCTGGAGGTGCACGATTGCTGCTGGCACTTGAGGTTGGAGACACTGCTTTTAGTCCTAAAGGTATCTGGAAGGTGTCTTCTCTGCCCCAGTCCCCCATGCTGCATACACAGCCTATGGAGGAAGCAGGAATTGCAACCACTGCCTTATTTTCAGCTCCCAAACTGTTTTTCCCCATGACTGCTTGCAGAGTTCAAAGATGAGGGCAAGTGTGGAGATCCCTGGGCAGCTTCTGACTCCCTTGCCATGTGTGCACGGCTTTACCTCTTCCCAATATTTTGACCAGCAGTGGAGAAACCTGTCAGTGTATGATGAGACTTCACCTCCGAGTGAAAGTTTAGAGAGAGAGAGAGAGAAAGACTCTGGTTTTGTCTGATCATCTGAGCCTAATGTGGGTAATGTGCTGGTGATGTGTGTGACCTGCTGCTTGGGTGGAAGGCAAAGATCCATTGGGCACTTGGGCAGGGAAGGTGGAACACAGGTAGTGAAACACTTGCCCAGTGACTTGACTGGGCAGTGGGATTGCTCTATGCAATAGGCAGATTGCAGCAGTGCCTTGCAAATGAGACGAAGCCATGAACCAGCTCAAAGGTGAATTAATTCTTCATCCTTATTAATTATGTATTTCACCTGCCAGCAAGCTGCTCTAACGTGGGTAAACCTGTGCATTTTGACATTTTGTGTCTTTTGAAGGTGCTCTCTACTGAAGACAAGATCTTTGCCATTAACAAAATATTTGTGCTGTAATTGACAGTGATTTTTAGAAAACTACCCCAAAGAATAATGCCTGAACTAGACTTCAACCCTTCTAAATCATAAATATTGAGTGCAAAACTGACCTGTTTTCTTCTGGCATTGAGCCACAAGTGAAACAGGGGACAGGTCCCATTCATGTGCCTGTTTTCATACAAGTGCAGAAGCTTTGGGAAAATGCTGATATCTGAAGTAGTGAGCTTTACCCCCAAACAATGTGTGCCCATGGACGTTCCCATACTCTCTGGTTTAATTGTTTTCATTATGTGCTGGGTTATGTGGGCCTTGTCGGTATGTTTTTTTTTCCTGTTTGTTTCTCTTTCTTATTTGACACTGAAGGATGTTTTAACATAGAATAGGTGTGGAATAGGAACCTGGCACAGTGCTGTCTTCAAATTTAATTAATGTAACTAACGACCTACCCCCAATGTATTTTCAGCTAAGGATTTTGTACAAATGCTGTGGTTGACTCTTCTCCTTGTCTCCTTCCCACTTGTTCAACTATATTGGCAAATTCTTGCACATTGCTTTTACTTCAGTTTTAATGTGTGAGGTTTTTAAAAGATACCTGTAAGGTTTTGGGATTTGTTTTCTCAGAAGAGGAACATTTGAGATACACTGAAGTGTGCAAGAAACCTCTGCCTGCGTACTACGTGTCTCATTCTGATGCTCATTGGCACAAGATGGTGTCTTGATGGAATTGCAGCACTGAAAAGTCTTTAAGAGGCACAGTTGGAAAGGGAGGACAGGTTGGGGTGGGACCTTAGGTTCTTCAGGGCAGACAGCACCTTGGGGCACTGTGCGTGGTTAGTATTCTGGGAGAATTTTGTCTGTGGGGCTGTGATTGCTTTGTTTTCCAGTGAGTTCTGCTTAAGAAAGTATTCTCTCTCTCCACATGTGTCTGGGGCTGACCTGCAGCAGGGAGCCCAAGTGGTGGGCTGTCTTCATAAAGGCTTTCAAGTTCCAGAGATACACTGTAAACTTTTTCCAGAAAAGTTGCTGACTAAATTAGGATGCTAGTGAGCACCTGGTGCTTACGGTCTTCCTCCCTCCTTAGTGCAGGGCCTTGCCAAGCTTGTAGCTATCTCAAGACACTTAGTTTTGATACTCCATTTGTGCCATGGGTGTTTACCTGTATTCCTGCTTGCAGTCCATCAGCTAGTGTGCTAGTACAGAAGCAAAAAATCCGCATAAATGTGATGTTTGATGTAGGTACTGAATTTCCAAAGCGCAAAGTGTTCTAAAGTGCTTGAAACAAGAGGGAGGCAGGTGTGTGACCTCACAGCTGACTCTGTGTTATAATTCTCTTCCAGGTGAGAGACCTTACAAGTGTCAAACCTGCGAACGGACCTTCACTCTGAAGCACAGCCTGGTCCGTCACCAGCGCATCCACCAGAAAGTCAAAAATGCCCGAAACCACGGTAAGGAGAGTGACAAGGAGGAGACGCAGTCGAGGTGCGGAGAAGACAGTGAGAATGAGTCCAGCCACAGCGGCGCCAACCCCATCTCCGAAAGCGAGTGTGACTCCGTGGGGGGCATCGGTAGCCACTCGTCCCTCGTGGGGAGCCGAAACGAGCCCCTGACCGGCGCGGTCATGGACTCGCCCTGCGGAGAGGAGAGGAGCGGAGCCTGCCTCGCCGAGCCCACCAAGAGCGCGCAGAAACAGATGGCAAAAGACCAGGAACCACGGGGCAGCTCCGAGCACGAGAGGCCCTCAGGTTTCATCCAAGACTTGCTGGAGATGCACAACGCGCCGTCTCCCATGAATCACATCCTGGCCTCTGCAGACAGTGCGCCTCAGCTCTTGGGGGTGGAATGACTTGCTAGGAGGTTGGACCCGTCTCAGCAAGCAAAGTGAAACCAGCAGAGGAAGGTTTCCGGAGTCTGGTTTTGGAAGAGCGACCTTAACAGCTACAGGGAGAGTATGGCAGACTGGACATGGTGCCATATGCCTTTCAGTATAATGCAAGAGACTACAGTATATACTGATTTGAGTGCCTTACTACTTTATTAGATCTTTTGGTATTATAGATTTTTTCAAAAATGATTTTAATATTTTAAAGAATTATTTGGAGAGGACCCTTTTTCATTTAAGCATTAATGTTACCTTTTGTATTGGTGTGCGTGAGCTTGTTCTTGTATATCTGTGATAGTCACTGTGTTTGTTCTCTGAGCTGGAAATGGGGCAGTGGGGTGGGAGGCCCTTGGATACCATAGCCAATAACTGGAAGAAAAATGATGTGATTTTCATATGAAATAGAGGAGATGCAGAGGAGATGTTGATTTATTGGTTTTTTTCCTCAATAGATGTTCTTGCATTTGCCACATGGTGGAGCATTAAGCCTGTTGCAGGCCTGAACAACGTGGCAGTTGAAGGTGTTCAAAGTGGTTCAAGCCAAAAGCAGGAAACACAAATGAATTTCAACCTCATGCTTGTTTCCACTTTTCAGCATTAGAAGTGGTCTTCTAAATCCTAGGGGTTTTTTCTGGCCATCACGGACTGAGCGTGTATACAGAGAAGAGTTACATAGCAACGTAACCTATGGAAATTATGCACCCGCTGTTACATATGTTTAATTTGCTTCAGTATATTATTATTATTATTATTATTTTATTATTATTTTATAAATCCATCAGTTCGCTTGTCTCTGCAGTCAGCAGAAGCCAATGGGCAATATTTGCCCACGGAGATGTGTAGCGCAGCTTGGATCCCGTCTCGGAGTGTTCTTGACTCATCGCTTTCACCAGCTCCTCCTCCTGTTGTTGCAGCTCTTCTACTGTACTTTACGTGAACCCCTTCCTCCGACCGGAGCGTCCTGCGGAGGCCAGCGAGGTATCGTCCCCCGTGCGGGGGCACATCTCCCTCGTGGCGGGTGCGTGTGGGTGTGGGTGCGAGTGTGCGACAGCGGGGCCGCGCGGGGCCCCGGGTGCGTGAGAGAGGCACCGCGAGTGCCGAGTGACCTCGCTGCCGTCACGCTGGTGACAGCCTGCGTCACTCACAGAGCAAAGTTATTCCGTCTTCCAGTCGAAAGCAAGAGAGAAATGCGAGCCTTACCCTCGTCTTGCTTCTGTCGTGTTCTAGAGCAAGAAAATACTACTGGTAATAAAACTACAGATATACGACATGTTAAAAATAAATAAAATAAATTTAAAAAAAAAAAAAAGGAAAGAAATTCTTCCTGAGATTTTGGGGTTGATGCTTGAAGACTTGAGGTGTGTGTCTAAATTTCGTATCAGTAATTTAACCCCTTTAATGCTGGCAGCTGGAATTTCTCCATATGGCTCCTGTTGCCGGCAACAGGTGACACTCCAGCCACCAATATTGAAGGGGTTAAACGAAATGTATCCTACTGTAGCTGCGCATTTTTAGGAGTGCCCAGCATTTTTGTTGTCCTTGTCGTCGTTGTCGTTATTGTTGTTTGTTAATTGTCCTTCAGTCATGACCTCTGGGACAGACAGAGCCATAATAGCATTGCCGGAGCCTCACTGTGCTATTCCACCACTGCAGCCCCCCAGCCCAGCCCGCACTGTGACCCTCCCTCCTTCCCACTGCAGAACCGCTTTTCCTGCTCTCACCACACATGGAGGAAGTGGGCCTCGGACCCAGTCTATATTATATAATATATATATCTATATATATCTATATATTAAAAATTCTCGGAAAAATTTCTGGAGACTGAAATCTCACTGTCCAGAATTCAAAGGAAGAGAAACGTTCTTGAGTAATATTCTTGCAAATAGAATAAGAAAAAATGGTTGAGGTATATGTGATTTCTATTTTTTTGTGTTTTGTTGGTTTGTTTTTTTTTTTAATTTTTAAATAGGGATGTTTGAACCAGTTCAGAAACGAAGCTAATGCCAGATATAGATAAATCAGTCACAACCAATGATTCATTTGAAACTCTACCCAGGTGCATTCTACTTAATTAAAACCAGTTCACGCATCCCTTAAATTGTTATTACTATTATAATTATAATAATAATTATTATTATTATTTTGGGTATTTTTTGGTTTTTGTAATTTTTTTGTTTGTTTATTTTGGGGTTGTTGTTTTGTTGGTTTTGTTTTTGTTTTTTTTTTTTTGCAACTCTCCACACTAAACTGCGCAATACTGTGGGGGAGAAGCCATTACTAAACTATATGCTGCAGAACAATGTAGCAAGTAATTAATTCCCAGCAGCCTGCCGGGACATCTGCTAGCAATAATCACTATTGATTTAAAGCTTTATTTAGCCTTTATCTATATCCTAGTAGAGTATAAGGTCTTGCCACATTTTATTGACATTTTTATTAGTTGAGTTTGACTGAGAACTGTTGCTGTTGTTGGGGTTTTTTTTGTTTCCCCTCCTCCCCCAATATTAAACTGTGAAATTTATAATGTGTTTAAACTATGGGTGAATCTTAGGCTTTAGTTTGCATGTTCAGCTAATTTGTCTCTATACGATATTCGTTTGAATCTTTTTATTTTTTTTCCTCTCTCAGGGCTTTTACAAAAAACAAAAAAACAAAAACAAAACAAAAAGAAAACAAAAAAAAAATCTTCTAAAATTCTTTTGCCTGAGTTGCAATGGACTTAACATGGAGATAATTCAATCACTACATTAAGCACTTGACTGTGAAAGCGCAAAAAAAATAAAGAAAAAAAAGAAAAAAAAAGAGAGAACCTTGTTTGAGGCTGTTGTGAAATAACTTTCGGGGGCTATGTGACAGTCTGATTCCATTTTCAGAATGATTCATCTTCTCTCTCCTCTCTGTGTGTCTCCTTTCTCTCTCTTCTCTCTCCACGAAGGAAGTTTAATCCTAGTGATTTCATCCCATGCAGGAAACAGTAATAAATGTGTAGAATTCATATTTTTCTAAAGGGAACTTAAACTGCTGCTACGAATTGTGTACAAGACTGGTTTATGCCACATGAACAGAGAATCACACATTGTTTTGGTACTTTTATTCCTCTTTTTTTTCAGTTGTACAGTACTTCCAAATTCAAAATAAAAAGTAAAACTTGTTCTGTATCAAACCATCTAAGCAATAAAATGTTATATTTAAAAATTATAGGTTATGAAATGGACATGGCTCTTCTTGTGGGTTTGTGGTGACTTTTCTCAGACATAGCTCTGCTGGAGGACGACGTGCAAGCCAGAGCTTGTCTTTGCCAATGGATCACTGTTTCTCTTCCTTCGGTTGATCTGACTTTGAGCTGGAGATGGTTGCAGCACTCTGAAACCTCGTGTTCATTTTGGCCACCGCTTTCTGGTAGCCAGGCCCCTTTGAGACACTGCTTTTCTCCCAGTGCAGGTCCTCAATGCAGCAACCGAAGACAGCAGAAAAGTGTTGATTTTCCTGCACAATCCTGGCAGGGTCAGGATTCTCTTTCCTTTAATTTTAATTAATTGTAGCCCCATGGTCACATAGGTGAGCATCCTCCCAGCATGCAGCATACCAGTCAATTTTTTTTTTTAAATTAAGTAGGTTTCCACTGCCATAGTTTTCTTCTTGCATAAATGTTTATGGCTGCAAACTCTTCAGGATGTATTCAAAAGCCATGTGCATGTGTCAAAACAAGAGACAAATCCTTTGTTGTAGCTTGCCGGAGCTGCCTTAGCTGCATTTTGTATGCCTTCCTATAAATAAAATGCATTTCACAGGACAGTGAGCCAAAGAATCATCTGAGTTGTGTCTCCAGCTCTGGAGGCCAGGGAATTGCAGTGAAGCTGAAGCATCCACATCTTCCTAAGTCCTGCTGCGATGGTGCTTTCTGGCAGAGAAGTGAACCAGGTTCAGAGTGAGAGACAGACTCGGGGTGAACTGCTGCTGCTTTCCTCCCTCAGGCCTCCTGCACCTTCCCGATGGAGGTCAAAATTCCTCACAGCACTTTTCTCTGGTGAGGAGCTTGGTCCCTCACCCCCAGAGAGGGACAGGTTAGAACAGAAGCAGTCAGCCAGCCAGCTCTGCCCCAAACCAAGGATATCTGATAGAAGTGGGGCTCTGAAGGCTCTCTGGGTGGGCTCATGGGGTGGAAACATCATTTCAGAGGGAGGAGTCCTGCAGAAAATAATTTTCCCTCCCACCCACTGACCTGAATCTCCTCTCCTCTCGTGAGACTGATGGGAAGCTTGCGTCCAAGTGGCCTGGGGACCTGTCAGGAGGTGTAAAATCAAATGGGATGAGTTTAGGTGGCTAGGAAGAGATGGTGACTAATTGCTTACAAAATTTATGACTTAGAAAGCACTTAGTTCTTTGCCCTGGAACGGTGTGATTGCTGTGCCCAGCCCTTTTCTCCTTCTACCTCAATTTGACAGTGACTATTGCCAAGCTGGGAATTTCCCTGCTCTTCCTGCCTCGGATGGAGTAACATCCTGCAGGCCAGCTGAACTTCACTCCTTGCTGGCATTTAATTTTCCCTCTTCCTGTCTCCACTCCTCCCTGCACTGACACCGATGGCTAGAGCTGGCCAGAAACATCAGGTTAACAGAGAGGTGGGGAGTGTCTCCGTCTCCTTCAATTTGCTGCTTCCTCACCTCATTCCCTAAAGCTTTTTTCCCACCTTGGCAAGGGTGAAGCTGAGGTTAATTCCTGACATGGACACATGAGAGATCCACAGCAGTGCTTCAGGTGTGGAGGCCACGTGCTCACCCAGAGCATTAAGGTTTGGGGAAGACCCAAGTCCTCCGCCACCACAGGGATGCCTTGGCAGCAAGGAGCACCAGGAAAGTGGGGTTTTTTTCCCAAGTGTGGAATATGAAGCTGTGGGTATGGGCAGGAGATAGCAGGACTGGGTGAAAACTGGCTGCCCCAAAACAGAATGTGGAGCCTGGCTGGAGCATCTTTTGCATTTTTGCTGCTACTGAAATGCAAACAAGTAAAGAGAAAGGAATAAAGGTATCTGGTTTTCATTATGCAGCTGTCTCAAAGTAGCCAGCATTTGTGGGATGGGAGGGCTGTACACCTACACTGAGATCTTCAGAAAGTGAGTGCGATGAGAAATTATTTGCTGTGGACACTTAACAGTGTTTTGGTCTGTTCTGTTGAAAAAAACCTTTCTCAAACAAAATTAGTCACAATTCAACCAGCAAAGGCAGCAAGAGGCAAAAGTTTACATGAAACCTTTCTTTCTTCACAAGTCTCCAGTGGGGGAGACATACATGCCATTTTCTTTCAGCATTTCTGTAATTATAATGGGATTGAAAATGTCACTTTTGGGAACCCTGAAGTTTAGGATTATATGCCAGAGGGAAACTCAAGACCCTAGCACAGAATAACCAGCACTTTCTGTATGCCAAAGAGGCACCATTTTTCATCACTCACTCTGACAATGCAAAAAAAGAAAAGGATGGAGAAATGCATTGGATTGTTCAGTTGGAACATCTTTTAACTGCTGGACTGTGGGAAAAGGGGCCACACCAGCACTTGCCAGAACCTGAGTACTGGAGTAGCCAACATCAGGGAGGGAAGTGAGTAAAACCCGTACAAGGCACCAGCATCTTCAGGTGTCATGGGTCAGCTGAGCCCTCCAGCCGAGGAGCTGCATTAAAGTACTTGCCCCTTTCATCCCCTTCCTTGGCAGTAATTACTGTGCAGGGGAGAGGCTGCACCCACACTGCAACAGCCAAAGGGACAGTGAGGGAGATGCTGGGATTTGGGCTCCAATCTGTCTGGAAATAAGGGAATCGACTTAGATTTTTAAAACTTCCTTCATGTCAGGGAGGAGCTGAATGTTTCATGAAAAATTGTCTAAGTTTGGGAAGGGGGAAGAGCGTGTGTGACAAAAGGTCTAACCTGCTAGGGGATGGCCTGATGTGCACACATATCGGCATCCTAGGTTGTGTGGTGTCTGGGCTGGGATGTGTTGGGTCACCTGGCTGTGTGTGCTCTGCAGGCTGGAAGCACCATTTCACTACAGTGATCCCTGGACTTTGAGTCCTGGGTGTGCTCTGCAGTTCCTGGGTTTGGCCACCAGCCCCACACTGGAGCTGCCCTTCTTGCTCCAGGTCCTCACATGCACACTCAGAGAACAGGGGAAACAAACATCCAGGAGCATACTGTTGTCCCTATCTGGAAACTGGTGACTGCTGATACCTGCAGATTTGTGGTGGATCAGAGGATTTCCCTAGTCTTGGGCAATTAGTGCCATGCTGGATCACAGAGCTAGAAAAACTGGAAACAACCCTAAAATGTCAGGAGATTCAGCACAGCTGGGGTTCCTGAGCCAGCAGCTCTGCTGAGGGTATGTGTGGTCACAGTCTGTTCCTCTGGTTTTGAATCACTTTTAACAGGAATAGTGGTTTGTTCATGGAGCCCCTACCAGAGCCTAAAGCATCTCCTGCTTTAGCAGGTGCAGGGTGTTGCACTCAGCAAATTCAGACCTCTTGGCCTTTCTCAACACGGCCTCCACGGTGTCCTTCCTTATCCCCTCAGCTCAGGATTGTGTTTTTGCAATGCAGTTTCAGGGAATGCATTTTTAGGTGATTTAATCTCTTCCCACCAGTCCTGAAAGGATGATTTATGCCAAGTAGGCCCAAGGTGTTTCTCCCACATGATGAGTTGGTGTCAGACGCAGATGGTGTCTGCCCTTGGCCCTATGACAAGTTAGGGACTTATTTGTTCAGTGGTGTGCATGTATTTCTTGGGAACTATTAGAGGATTAGGGGGGAAGGGAAAGGGCAGGGGAAGAATAGCACAGGGAGGAGTGCTCTGGGACAGAATTATTTGGTGGTTTTAGGATTTGTCACCAACTGCACCACAAAAGGTGCAGAAGCTGCAAGAGCACCATCCCTATGGGCTGCCAGGCCACATCAGTGGCTTCACCTGGGCAGGGAGGCCTATTTAAAGCAAGGGGGGGGGTGAAGGCTGGGTTGTGGGCAAGGGGGAAAGTGTTTGTGAGTAACATCAAGGTCAGTATTGTAAAAAGATGTTTATGAGGCTGGTTTTCCAGAAGTATCTTTTTTAAAAGAAGGTACCTGGGAAGTACCTGGGAGAAAAAGAGTGGTGAGACAGAGGGCAGCTGGCCTGCTCAAAGGCAGCAGTGAAGACACAGACTGCTGGCAGGGCACTGCACAGAATGACATGCCCAAAAGATACAGGAGCATCTACCTTGCTGCCTTTGCATGCAAGTGTCACCTCAGTTAAGTGACATCTAACCTGCACACACGTGCCACTGTTAATGGGCTGCCTGACAAGTTTGATGGCACTCCCTAGGGGAGATGTAAACCTTCAGAGTATTGCCAGGTAAGGGGCTCTGATGCTTTCATTTCAAGATGTGTCTGAAATCATCCTGGAGAAGTGAAACTAAATGGAGTTGAGAAGCATTGTTGAGGCTTTTCAAAAATTCTAGTATTGCCTCCTACTTTCATTTCTCAAGACCCCTCTCAGAATAATAATAAAAAAATCCTCATGAAAAGGAAGCAGTTTTTCATATATTAAACAGTAGTAAGTGGGAAGACTTCTCCAGCTCACCCAACCTCACTGCGTAATGCAGTAGAAAATGTTGTAGCAATCCTCCAACTAGTAAGAACTGAAAATAGCTTTCTCCTTTGCTGTGGTTGTTTATTTCTCCTGTGCCAGATCTGTCTCTTGTTTGGCAGGGAAAACTGCCAGGAGTGTATGAGGAAACTCTGGACGATGGGTGTTTGGAATACACTGTTGTGAAAGCACTTGAACTTCTCTAGAGCCTTTCAGCAGAGGGCTGTGAAGCAGTTTACGAACATCAGTTAATGGGAGGCTGTAAATAAGAGAAATCTGCTGGAGAAAAGGCTTTTCATCATGAAAGGCCTGATCTGTTTTCACAATCTCAGAGGCAGAGGTTAATGCGGTGAAGGCCAGTGTCGCTGTGGGCTGACTTTCCGTCAGTAATTTTTAGCCTGTAACCACACGTGGAGCACGGCCCTGCTGCTTGTAAAAATGTGCCAAGGTTGGGGCAGAATGTCAGCCAGAGGGGTCAGTGGCTTTGTGACAGGGCCTGACTCGAGCACCGGGGTACGAGGAACAGCAAAAACAAATGCTCCTGTGAATATGTGCACACAGGACTATCGGCCCCTGCCCCCAGACATGGAGTCATATTTGAGTAACTAAAGCAATTGGTGTGTTAGCCTTTCCTCCCATCTCCTGTTATCTGATCCTGCAGAGACCGACAGCCTAGGTTTGTTGTTTTCAATGAGCAGCATCTGACTTCCAATGAATCTGCATCCAAAAGAAGAATTTGTACTTTATTTTGAGGTGATGGCAGTGCTACTTGTGAGATGCAGGCTTGCTTTGACCAATAGTCCTCCCAAGTGTTTGCAACTCAAGCTTTACCACATGGCCTGTGCTTGGGAAGGGCAAAGTGATGGGCAAAACCTGGATGTAAACAGACACTGTAACCTTTGTCATTGCTGTTTTCCTCTAATTCTACCAAAGCACAGCCCTAGCTGATGCACGGGGCTCCCGGGCAGCAGCTGGGGAGGAGGCAGCACATGTCCTGCCATGTCCTACTGCATGCACTGCTGCTGAATGGGATCCAGCACTCCTAGGTTTGCACGATTTGCCAGAAAAGTCCCTTTTTGCTGGCAGGCAGGACATTTAACAACATTTAATCTGCTGCCGTCAAGATGCCTGTATGACCAAAGCTTTACAGGCTCCAAAGGTACATGTGTCAGGTCCACAATACTCCACAGCTGGAGAAAATCAAAGTATCAACCTGCCCACATATGCACTGCAGTCCATGGAGTCTGCACCACTACACAGTCTGATTTTTGATCTTGTGTCTACATCACTCTCTGTCAGTATCTTGGGAGCTGAAACCACAGAGGCTGCCTAGCACAGCTACCCAAGACCCAGAACTTGCTATGGCTGTAGGTGAGGAAAAGGGAGGGATCTGGAGAAGTGAGCAACCTGTACACCCCATGGCAACACATTTTGGCACAGGATGCAGAGCCACATGCTGCCTTTACTGCATTTGATTACTTTTTGGTGAATGCACCTCTTTGACGGTTTTTAACTTTTTCTGAACCACAAGTCTCTTTAGCAACTGCAAAACACCTGCTTAAAAATGAAGGAACTTGATTTGAACAATTAAAAGTGGTAGCAGCTTCTCCACCAGTTCCTTCAGGCAGTGTTTTACTCAGCTGCAGCTGACAGATGTTTTGCAGTTTGTCAGCAGGTCCTTGGTGGCCTATACTTATTCTTACTGCAGTGCATCAGTGACATGTGGCTCCATTCAATTCTATAAATTCAGCAAAATGGGAATGATGGGGTGATGGTCCTTGGGGATTGCCACTGAAAGGAAAGGAGTAACCACAAGGAGTGCTGCAACTCACTGAAGGAGCAGTAAATGACACCCAGTGAGATGCTTTGCACAGGAGCAGGAGTTCAGCCTCAGGAGGATCTGGAGGGAATGCCTTGCCCTGTACTAGCACAAAGAAAAACTCCTGAGTGATTGTTCTGGCTGCATGACTGCGACTGGTGCCTTGTACTTCACCCCTGGTGTATCTTCAGCTGGGGTGGTGGAAATGGAATCCTGGAGAGCTGCGATCTGCCAGGCTACTATGATGTTGGAAAGGAGATGGGCCCTGTGTAGTGTAGTTTTTAAAATACAAACTAAATCCTGTTTCTTCTTTTTTCTTTCCTGTGCTGCCTAACAGCAAGATGTGCTTCCTGGTTTCCAGCTTGCTTTAGAGCAGCAACAAGTTAAGATTAGTTGGGAAAAATATGTCCAGCTGTGAGAAGTAATTTTGCTCTCTATGAATGAACCACTATTACAACCAACCTAGCCTTAAATAGTGGCTCTAAGGAAAATATGACACATTTCCAAATCAAGTGTTTTAGGGTATTTGAAGTTGCTTCTAAATATAACCTGTTATTTCAGTGGCAATGTTTGCCATACTGTGCTCAACAGTCATCAGATGCTATTTAAATTCTAGCTTTTCCTTTCCCATGGAAACCTGCAACAGGGTGTTTTAACTTCCCTCCTTGATGTGCAGATTCCTGCTGAAGGAAACAGGGTTCATTCTTTCTTTCACTCTTGAAAACTTATGGGTGGAAAATTTGGCAGCTGAGACTGGATCAAGCCCCCTGTCATGGCATGGTCCTGTCTTGCTTCTGCAGTGCTGTGGATCCAGGCTCTGGCAAAGGAGCTCCTTCAGTGTTCTAAACAGTCCAGGCTCTTTGATTCAGCTGGCATGGAAAAGCTAAATGGGAACCTGTCTGTGTCTGAATGTGCTCAAGGTGCACAGGGGGTTAAAAGAGCCAATTTAATTTAACTTCTAAGGAAAACTGGCTGTGGGACCAAACACCAGGTGGCAGAGTACCTTCAGCTGACCCTGTAGGTGGCCACCGCCCTGAATTTTTTTGGAAGCAAATACCAGCATTTACAGCTTTTCCGAGTTTGAGCTTCACATCTGTCAATTATTTTCTGAACAGTACAAAAGTGAGGTACTCAAGACTTACTTCAGTGGCCAAGATATAGCACAGAATGATTTAGAAAGGCCAGACACAGCTGCTCTGGCCCCTCCCTTTAAATGCCGCTAAAGCTCTCTTTGTGCTTGCCTGTTATGAGAAGCAGCTGTCACAGGCTTGGGAGATCCCTCAGCTGGCAGATCTGGGAATTGCTGGCCATAATAATTTCCATCTAGTGAACCTAGGGGTAAATGCTCTAATCACACAAGCTCCACCACTGCAGCCTCGTCTCTATGGAAAATACTCGGTGTAGCTCCACCCAGGCCCTGCAAGGCAGGACTGAACCTTCTTTACTAGAACACAGACTGTGGGGTCCTCTTGAAAATCTCTTCAGACCATTGTGAGACCAAGTGCAGCAACTCCAAGTGTTCCCTTTGCTGTGTGAAAGAGACAGCTCTCAAGTGACAGATTCATTTTGTGACTTTAAGTGGCACAGGGAAAACTCAGTTAAGGCAGAGTAAGTTGTGATGAAACAGATGGAGAGTGATGAGGAAAGGCAGGTTAAATTTCAGCTTTTCCTCACCAGCTAAGGGACGGGAATGTTGTAATGCTGAAATTTTACTGCATCTTGCCAAGACTACTTACACGAGGGGACAGAAAAGACAGCCCGACAGATTTTTAAGACCTCATCTTGGTCTTGGTATCTGTTCTTTCTAAGCCAGCTACTGCAATCTAACTTGATCTTTTCAGGGAAAGATGAGGCAGGCTTCAAATTTTAGAGCTATTTTTATGTGTTCTGGGACCTAAAAATACACCAAACACATCTGCTTTTAATTTTTCCCTTTTGTACCCACCACAGGTACAGGAGTCCCAGGCTCCTTTACTTTTAAGCCTTTTCTGTTTTGTTTTTTGTTGGCTTTTTTTTCCCCAACAAGTCTTACCTCCTTCAGTTTGGATGCAGAACACCTGCTGGAACTGCTATTTTCAGAGTTACCGCATGGAATGTGAGTGTTTGCTTGGTCACACAACAGCATGCACGTAAAAGCTGCAAGGATTTGGCCGTGTTATAACCTTGTGCTTCAGCAACCTTTAAGCATGTTAACAATCCTTTTTACACTGCCTAGGGTCTAACGAGGTTATTCTTTCTAGAAATGCAGGGCACTATGGCTCACTTTTAACCCATCAGGATTCAAGATTTACTGAACATTTTCCTAGGGCCCTCCCTTATTCTTATAAAGAATTCTAATCTTAATTACTAGTCCATTGTCCAAAACATCAGAGTACTTGCTCAATATTATTTTCATTCCAACTACACATGTAGAAAGGCAGATTTTTAAGAATGGCATGTTTTCACACTTTGCACATTTGCTTATCAAGGAAAAGGCCTTTTTTTTGGTGCCATACTCATGCTTTATTAAAAAAAAAAAGCTACACAATGCTAAGAAAAAAAAATCAAGTATACTTTACAAAAAACCTGCAGCTGTTTTCAAGAGATCTGATCTCACTTATAAATGCAAGTCAGCAGGTAAGAAATTAAATGATAATTTAACACTTCAGTTGCAGTACATCATCTGAACTTAATCATCCAAAACAATCAGTCATTCTTAAATTGACTGTTGATTGTAGCTACACAAACAATCCTCTGTATCAACTGATTAGAAAAAGTCCCTGGGAAAATTTAGAGATAAATGGAAAAAATGTCAGGAGAACGTTACTTAGCCCATCTATAAACTTTTGCAGAAACTAAGGGATCTTTCTGGCTTTGCTCTCCTGTGTATGTTAACTGTAACTCCTCTGCGTATTTTAGAAATGTCAAAGTGTAAAGCTGCTAAATTCTGGTCAGTGAGGGGATTAAATTAGTATAGTATGGATCTATGTGTACAGCTGCCAACCATTTACACTAGTGCTGTGTCTTACTATCTCCACGGAAGTGTATTGTGCAAGTCTCAACTTCAAAACACTCTTGAAACAGCCCTTATGTCACTCCTATGAGGTAGGTACTGTCCTTCCTTTGGAGAAGAAAAGAGAACAGACTCTCTACTGCTCAGTACATCAAGCACACTGAAAAACAGAACCAGTCTACTTTAGTATTTGACTTCCCTGGATTCAGAGCTTTCACCTGCAACATTTTGTTTAGCACCATGCATTCTAGGAATAACCAGTAAATGATACTCTGGATTACACCTATTCCAAGTTAAGCAAGATGTTCAGCATAAATGTTTTAGAACAAGCAGAAGCACTGCCATCTCTGGTCTGTCCCTTCCAGCTCCACCACAGCCCACAACTTAATAATTTTGTACACGGAAAATAAACTTCAATCCTTTAGTCTGACAGCAGCCGCTCTTCTTTCTCTGATTAAAGGATACTGGAGAAAAAAATGAACTGCTGCCAGAAAGCAGGCAGCATACAGAGGGATACAGGTATCACATGCAGTTCAAGGGTAGCCTAAATCAATGCTTTGATGCCTCTGTAGATGTGAACTCTAAAGCTGTTTTTCCTAACCCAAGTGTAGAATTGTTAGGTTTTCACAATTTTTTGAGTAAGTTAAAGTGCAGTGAGGAAGGAATTCACAGAAGTCCTTCA
This sequence comes from Aleadryas rufinucha, assembly GCA_013397815.1. Lineage (NCBI taxonomy): Eukaryota > Metazoa > Chordata > Aves > Passeriformes > Aleadryas > Aleadryas rufinucha. Next base: position 67,990 of record VZTH01002031.1, read on the forward strand.
CTCTAAGCCCGTAGTTCATTTGCTCTCTAAAACCATTTTAACATCTCTTACTAAAAAAGAAGAAACCCTAGCCCACATCTTTCACAGTTCTCACTTTCCTCGGAGCCTCCCAGGAGCAGCTGTGAGGCAGTGTAGTAAGCAGGCTGAGAACTGGTAAGAATGGGATTATACAAATGCTTGTGCTGCCACATGGAAAGGGGTGGCATAGACAGGAAGAACTGCTGCTGTCTCATCTTTAAGTAGCAAAACTATAACCTACTTAGCTGATAATAATGATATCCAGTAACATACCTGTGACATTAAGCTATGCCTGTTTAAAAATTGAGTAGAAAATTCAAGTACCAAAATAAAAGTCTCTAACCAATAGGATTAAGCAACAACTATATTCCCCCAATTTAAGAAAATTGAGTGTAGTAGACTGGCTTACTCACTAGAAATAATATCAGAGATGCCAAAGTTCACTCACCACCGCATGCTGGAATGTTACTGCTAAATTTCAACTACATCAAATTAATGAGGAACAACTAATTCAAAAACTTTATGACATTCATCATGAGCAGCAGTGGTCTACTGGCCCCTGTTCTTATGAAGTGCTTCTGGCTAAGAAAGTCACTATGAACCACGTACAGTGAATACCAAGTTGTATCGTCAGAAAGACAGCCTTGGGTACAACTGGACTTTCCCACTGCTGGTTCCAATGCAAGCTGCCTCCTCTCTTCTTTCATGCTTAGAACTTAAGCATTTGGAAGTCAACCTCTGAGTGCAGAGAAGAGAGCTCAGCCTTCAAATGCTTACTTCTTATTTGTACAAATAAAACTAGGATATTACAAGTTAATTTCCTCTGTTCAAATCCTTTGTCTTTTCTCCTGGTATACCACTGTATCATCACCACCCCCTCAAAGAGTACCTTTAAAACTTGGGAAGAATTAAGAGTATACAGTTCAAGATGACCTATTACAAGAAGGTGAAAAAAAAAACCCTCTTGATGCCAGGTTAGAGACATAATCCAAGAGACGGAACTTCCAAGTTCAGTGCATCAGGTGCTGCAATCGCCATGGGGCTTTAGCATAGGAAGCATTTAATCCATAAACACTCTGCTGAATCAATGCAAGCTGGAATACAAGCCTACAAATCTACCACAGAACCAGTCAGATTATACCACTAAAGGCAAATAAAGCTTTCCACACCATTTGAGTGGACATACTCCTTTATGAGGGCAGCATTCAACTGTTTCCTAAGTGATCTGAATGACAATTAAACAACCTTAACTGTAAAAAATATTCTGCCTGGACTAGCTGTATTTTCAGGAAGTTGAACAAAGCATCTCTTCTATAGCAGTATGAGTCAAGAACATCTTCACAGTTCGTTCTGGCAAAGTGTATAACAAAATAGTGCCAGCACAGGTAGTTTCAGAGCCTAGATGCTTCAAACACACTGTGGCAGGATCTGGAAGGATCACTCAGCATTCACTGGCTCAGAAGTTCAGTCCCTGCAGAGCAAGTGTAGAACTGAAAGGACATTTTCACAGGTGGGGATCAGAAAAGAGAGGAAAAGAAGACAACAGAGGCCTCAAATCTATGCCTCTTCCTGAACTCAACAAGCTTTCACATAACATTCAGACATAGGAAGAGAGGCAGTTGAGATGCAAAGAATTCAAGCCTTGTCCAAGCAAACTGATGTTCTGCATATTGGCTCTTTTCCCTGTCAGTTAATTCCTGAACACAGTGGATGTGGATCAATACCTCAGCATCTGGTAATCATGTAAGCTACAAAAGGAAATCTTGTTTTGATTTTGCATACAGCTTTTCTGCTTGAGTACTGAACCAACATGCAGCTAGTGATGAATATGCATCAGTGTTACTAGTTAAGAAAGACAAAGTGAAAAAAACCTCAGACCAATGCACTGACCAGTAAAAAGATGTCTCAGATTTAAAAACTGTAAAGGGTGAATTAAATAGTTTGCCAATAAAAAGAATTATTTGAAGCCACCTGTTTTTCAAATTCAGTTTCAAGTGTGTACAGCAAATCCTTGTAAAGCTTTAAAAAAAATTAAATTGATGTTTTGATACATATCACATTCTAGTTCTTAGGAGAAAGAACCAAGAACTCACTGAAAAGTTGTTCTGGCTTATTCAACAGTTTCTTGAGTAAACATTGAAGACTACCACTACAATCTGAATACCTAAGCTGCTGGCACGACTCAATAACTAACCATTTAACAAACTGTGTATAAAAAAGAAGTTTATGTAGTAATACCAATTCAGCACACAAAGTCCATGCTTCACAAGTTCTGCTGCTGTGCAAGAGTCTTCCTAACATCTATGCAGCTAAGTTCAGATTTTTAGGTCACTGCATGCCCAGATCAAAACAGCAGCAAAATATCTACCACTACAAGCAGCTATACCCAATTGTGCCTTTAGAATGAAAACTATGCAGAAGTTGAGATGATCAGTGCCTGGCCACTGAGACAGGACCACACACACGAACTTCAGTGTGTGCACCTTGTAAAGAGTAACGTCACTTACTGAATAAGAACAATGCATTCAGGTTCTGACACAGATATGATACAGTCAAGACAGATTAAAATCACCAGACATTCAGATTAGGGAGAGGAGAAAAATCCTTCAATGACAATGTACAGATGACAAGCCAGCATTACAAAGAACTCTAAAGGCACATTTCAGGTAACATGTTTCTGTTAAGACCAACCGCTTACACACACAGGCACATATCTTAATGGCTACCTCCCCCCGGCCCCCAACAATTAAAAAAAAAAAATTAAAAGAGAAGTGCATTTTCAGTAATATTAACACCATTCAGTTAATCTGTTCAGTCCAAATGTTTAGCAGTATTTTCCTTATGGTGATATGGGTTCTCTGCACTACTCCAATCCAAAAAAACCAAACAGGCAGAATTAGTAAAGGTTCAACTGTTGCACTAGTTAACATTACTCATCAGAGCCCACTGGTCTCTTCTGTGCCCTCTTGTAGGGCAACCTCCTCGGTGAAGCTTTATCTAGATTTAAAAAAAAAAAAAGAAAAAGAAAAAAAGAGATAGTTGCATCAGTTGCAATTGTTACATGAGCATCCCAAACACAAGACAAGCTGCCCTTCTAGTGCAATGCATCACCACAGAGAAGCCAGTTCAAACAACTTGTTAAGGCTTTCTAACTATTAGCATCCTAAAGAGAAGGTAACAAAAAATGTTTCCGTTCTGTAACATGCAACACCAGGGTGAGGTTTGTTCTATTTGCCAGCCACTAAAATGCAAAAAAACCCAAACCCAAATCCCTATGCCATCCCTATGTGAAACTGCAGGCTCTGCTGTTTTAGAAAATTTTCATGTTCAGTAGTTACACTTCTAGAAAGTTAAATGAATTATTTTGATGACTACTGCCTTTAGTTTACCTGCGTAAAGAATATAAGATGGACTCTTCTTTAGGCAGCTTTGTCTTACATGTAATATTTCCACAGTCACACAACTAACAGCAGAAGAAAAGCGTCTGTTGTGAAAAACAGCACATTTCCAGAAAGCATCCATATTTGACTGGATGATCTTTAAGGCCCCTTCCAACCCAAACCATTCTATGGTTCTATGATTACTGCAGAGAAGCTTCAGTACTTTGCATGAAGAGCTAAAGTGCTAAAGTGATTGCTAAGTGCATCTGGTGACTAACTTTCTTAAACAGAACAATCTCCAACAACCTCCCTGTTTAGAGTATGTGCAAACACAAGGAGCAGCCACCGTGCCCTTACAGGCCAATCAGTACAGTACAAAGTGTCAATAACAAAAAAGTCACGAATATCTGAGGTCTTAAGGGTCATGTATTTTAAAGAATTCTAGTGCAGAGCTCTAATTGAAACTAACCTGCAGCTGAGAAAACCACAATTAAGAACAACTTAACCATTAGTTTTTCCTAAACTAATTATTAAACTAATTAATTATTAAACTAAGTATTAAGATACAAATACCTATTTGGCTTAAGAAAGGGATGGTGGCAGGGCCCAAACATTACCAGGATTTGAACCCTTTTAAAGACAGCTTGCTCTTTAGAGAAAAATAAAATTTAGACCTTCAGTTTTTCTTGCTAGATTGAGGCTTTTCAAATTTCTGTGTCTGGATTTTATGCCATTCTTGTGTCTCACAGAAGGAAGTGTACAAGAAAGCTTTTATCTTCTCAAGTAAAGCACTAGTCTTTATACCTGTGTTGTGTAAGTACACTTAAAAAGGGTGAAGGAATTAAAAAAAAGCAAAGTCATCAACTCCTGGCACAGCTTCATATTAGAGCTAAGGCCTCTAGCCCTTCTACACCAAATGAAGCTCAGAATTCGCTTATTTGATCAATACAGCAGTCTTTGCCAAGTAAAGGTAGCTCCTGCAAAGGGTTTTCAAAGCACTTTTCTTTGCATCTCTTGTAGGATGCACTTTTTATTGAGGCTATCTCACCTCATACCAGTCACTGCTACTGATGACAGGAGCTTATGAGCCTGATACTACACCAAGGTAAGTGGCAAAGGCAAGATAAACATCTGCCTTCTAGAAAAAGAATTCTGGTAACAGTGAGAGAAGACAACAATACTTCAGCAGTATTCTACTGAAACTATGTTTCTACAATGTAACCAGAAATATATCCACAAAATACATGAAAACATAAATTGAGAAGTATATAAAATGTGTGCCATTGCGTGCATCTGCTCTGCAATCTTTTACTGCTCATGCTACATCACCAGTCACAGCATGCAGGAAGCTGTACTTCTATCCATGCCTAATTATTACATGGACAACACATTAAGCACTTCTCACTCTTCAGTTCACGACAGTCTGCCTCACCTCTTCTACTCTGCACTGAAGCCATGGGAAAGCAAAAGAGAAGAAAGAGTAACAGAAGTTAGACATATCCACAGTCTAAGGAAATCAGGTATTGGGTTTACCGTTGACATTTCAGGTATCAAGTAGAACTTTCAGATTTGTGAAGGACATTAATAACAAGTAGTAACGTGGCTTTAGTTAAAACACACTTCTAATGCTTATTTAAGACTTTGGTCAATAGGCAAACTTCCAAACAACTTACAGAAACTTCAAGATGACAGCTATTTTCTCCTATTTAAACCTCCTTTGTGATCCAGGTTTTGGGTAGAGATTTTATACTACTGAAAAAATATTCTACAGAAGAAATTGTGAGAGTCACCAATAGCCATTATTTTATCAACCAATGAAGTTTGTTCTACAAGGAATAGGCTGCTAAAGTAATAATCTAATCCTTAAGCACAGTGCTTGAGACAATTTGCTATTCCCTAGAAGATATATGCTGTTCTAAGAAATTGGTATCAGCTACTCACTCAGTTACAATTAATTGATCAAGTAAGTTTGTTATGGTCTAGTTTGTGAAAGGCAGACTACTTACTTATTTGATTTAAAGTTTCTTGGGGAATCCAGCTCATATCAACATCGTTCTGATTTGATGTTCCCATCTCTACTTTCTGTACCGGTCTTTTCCTCTGAAAATTCAAGAAAGAAGAAAGATTTTTCTTTTAAATAAGGCTTGGATAGCACAAGTATTAGAAATTACTAAAAATGCTACATTTATTGAATTACAACTATTTCACTAAGGCACAAACTTTAGGCTAGTCAATGTACAGAGATGTCTTTCACATTAGCAACTTATTCCCCTAAGCTTTACGTTACCACTTCTAACACCTCACAACACTTACTCCACATAAAGGCACCAAGATTTCATGCACACCTGGGCAAGTTCATTATACCTTTTACTGATGATTAATCAAACTTTGTGATGACCAGTTTCATTTTGCTTTCTCAGATTAGCACAATATTCTCATATGTGACCTGACCTTGCAAAATAATCAACATTATGGCAAAGCTTTGCTAGGAACTAAATGAAGGACTGACAGTTGTTTTGCCCCTAAGTCTGACCTGGATTAACTAACAGGCAGAAACAGAGAGCACAGGGAAAATCTACACAGTAAGTAGTAAATCAGTAGACACACCCATGCAGTGATTAGAAGGTACTTCAATTCAACCACTTCAGTGTGGAGCCAAAGAGCAGCCCCAAAGGGCACGAGCTCAGCAATCAGAGTGGCTTCCATTAGGAACATTGTTTAAGAACTCTTTAGCTTCCCCAGTAACATCCAAGGTTCTAAAAATACATCTTCTACCTGTACCATCATCTGCCAGAAACAGTCACTGAATTGTTTTCTTTTCACATCAGAAAGGCCTTGTATTAACAAGTACACAGACAAACACACTACCCACCTTCCTGGATTCTAGTAACTGATGTAGGCCAACAATGACCAGCAGACCAAGTCCAGCGAGGAACATGTACATGAAGATCCTTTAAAAAACAGTTTAGGAAACCATTAACTAAAAATGTCAAGTTTTGAAGACAGTTTATGAAGAGGCATACAAATTAAACCTAGCTTTGGCCACATGTCCACTTAATCTTTCCCAAGAACTTTTGTAGGAGGCAAGTGGGGAAAATACTCAAGGAATTTGAAACTAAAGTGCTAACAACTATTATGTAATTATTCTGACTTGGATTTCAGAAACTGTAATCATAAGTTCAATTCTGAACAGCAGAACATTTGAAAAATGCTGTATAAATTGGGAAAATGTTATAATAAATAAATAAATAAATATTGACATTTAGTAACTTCAAGAATTCTTTTGCACTATCATGAAGTTTCAAGATACTGGTTCACAGGCAATATTTATGTTTGTGACAGCTTTAATCACTTATAAAACACTTAAAAATTTCTTATATGCTTTTAGCATGCTATTGCAAAGCAAGTACTGCTAGGACACTATTAATTTGCAACACAGCTTTGAAAGACCTTGCTTATCTTGCTCCATGTTCCACAGTTAGAATTCTACCTATGAAATCAATTTTTTAAATCTCTGCATTCTGGTTTGTTTTGAAGAATTTTATCTGAAGTATGTGTTGACACTTAGCAAGAGGTAAACATAACTTTTAGCCAAAATTTGGATATTAAGGAATTTACAGGTAAAGAACTTATTCCAAGCTGAACATCTGAACTTTCATTTATGATAAAGGAAATTATGGAGTTAAACTAAAGAAGATACCTAACAGAAATTCCTGTTATAGGATAATTACCTGTTCACAGGACATTCACACAAACTGATTCTAGTATTTGAATTGTTTTGAGAGCTCTTTTTTCAGTGTATCACACATTTTCACGTGACCAATTGTTCTTTCATTTATATTATTCTATTTGAGAAATATGAATTAATGCAACAGCTATTTCTTTTGGCTGACCTTTTTTAAAAGGAAGCTTGCTCAAGAGGCAATTTCTACCTGCGTCAGGGTAAATCAGATATTCAGCATTCTCTACAAGTATTTCTGAAGATGAATTTTTTTAACTCACAGGTTCACTTAAAATTCTATTCCAGTGTTATAATATTTAAAAGCATTTTAGTACAGCATATGCTTGAAAGATATTTGGTGTGCCAGATCTACTTAAGTGTCTGAAAAAAATCACTCCTGAAAGATGCCTACTACAGACAGCAGTCAGTACAACAAAAAAAGACTGAGTATCTCATACTCCAAATACATCTTTTAGTTTATGTAATGTTAGATTACAGTGCAGTGTTCCAGAAGAAAGCTATTCCAGTCATGACAGCAGGACCCACAGCCTGATACTATGGACTCTCTGCATCTTTTAACTCTTAGGAAAAAGCACAGTAGCAGAACAAAAGTTTAACAGCTTTGAATTGCTGTGTAGCTGTATAACATTGGGTCCTATTCCAGGCTTAAGACCTATGAGCTAAAGCACATCTGTAAACTTCTCAATGACACAGCACCAATCCTGAAGATCCACACTAATAATAGGGATCTTAATTTTGGGAAAAGTTCTTAGTTTCAGTCTGTCATCACTGTGTAAGCCAAATGCTACTACACCATCAACAAAACACAGCAGACCTAACATTCAAAAAAAGGACAATACAACAACCATTTTCATTGGCACCACCAATAATCTGTTCTACCAGTGCACCAACTAAACCTGGATCTCCAGTCTCCTTACGTTTCTCCATCCAGCCCATCTTCTTTTTCAATAATTGTAACAGTTTGATTGAAGACAGCATCTTGAAACACGTTGCCCTAGAACAAAGTTTGCACATAACATTTTAAATTAATTTCTTCAACACATACACAAAATTTACCTTTTTCCATGTTCTTGGAGAAATTCTAGAAAGTGGCAACTCTTGCATGTGATGTTTTGAAGTTTATAAGTTGTGCTAATTTAACTCAACACATAAAAGCACAAATGTTTTGTTGCAAGTACAAAGAACAGTATTGCTATCATCAAGATGGTCACATCTAGGCTTCAGTATGTTACTTCCTATAAAAAGAGGTACTACATACAAAGAGTTCTTATTAGAGCTATCAAAACACAAAGGTATAGAAGTCTGTTAATCCTTAACCAGCACTTAAAGAGAAAAGAATAAAATTGATCCCAGTCTATGCTTTTGTATAGCCTTTCCCCAGATTGCAACTACTGGCCTGTTATTTGCCTTAAGTGAAGTTTGCAGGTGGCATTCATGTTGATTGTAGGGTTTGTTAGCAAAGCCCAATCTAAAAAGCACAATGCAATTTAAGTTATCCTAAAGAAAGCTGATGTTTCGGTTAGCTAGGTGGGTTTTTTAGGAATGTAGCCCACTACAATACAGTTCTAAGGCACTCCAGCTTCCACTGCAGATGTAAGTTCAAGTGCATGTAGGCAGTCACCTGCTGTGCTTATGTATCTACTGATTTGCTTAAATACTACAGAGGCATTCACTTTCTGGAGAGGTACTTGACTAAGTAGTTCCTTCCTGACACCTCCACATCAACTAGAAAGATTCAAATGAATTAGAGCATCAGGCTTACATTTGCATCTCTGTAGTTGAGATTGATAACCAGACCGAAAGGACGACCACCCATAGGCTCAGCAGGGATGAAGGAGTACTCGAACGTGGCTTGTCTCTGTGGTGGAACTACTGTGTTCAGAGAGAGAGCTGTGAAGTTCTGGATGTAAAACTGGTAGTCTTGAGGGTACCGGAAAGAAGCATCGAGAGACTCGACAATGAAATCCTCTGTACCCTTATTGGTGAAGCCCACCAGAAATTTTACAATGTTGTTCGCTGGGAAGTCTGAAACACACACACACAAACATATTCAACCATTAGAAACATCATGCACCACACACAGCCAATTCTAAACAGAGAGCATCTAGAACAGACTCTACAGTTTTAGAGCTTCACTGTTTTAGGCACACATTGATGTAGTCTAAGCAACAATAAAGAGGATGGTAGATTAGCAGAGGACTCTTACCTTCACCTTTCACAAATAAGATGGTTGTATCAGCACTAGGTGAGGCTTTAGGTTCTCCTGACAAGTCTTCTTCCTCTTTTTCTTCTGTCTAAGACAAGAGACTTTTTTGAAAAACCCTATAACAAACAGTGAAGCAAAAACCATGCTTGGTTCATGAGAATCCCATGTGTCAAGGCATGCAACACTGGCAAGTATTTGTACCAAATCCTGCTCTTGCAGGATTAGCACATAGTCTGCTCTCCCTCTAGATTTGATGAGCATCCTTTTCAGCATTTATCCTTCTACTTGTTATATTTGACACAGTGACTAATCTGAACTACATTTAGCTCTATTGAAGGCTTTATAATCAAAAGGTATCAGTAAGGCTTCTGTTTGGGGGTGGAAGGGAAAGGATAGAATCTAAATGTTAAGTGTTCACATCTAAGCTATTCCTAGTTAGAAAACAAGCATTTCCAAAATAAAGACAGCCATAAGACAAATGAGTTACTTTCACTACAGGGAGTGTTTATGGCAGCTTTCCATTCAGTTTTAGTTAGTTAAGTGTATGTATGCCTGGAAATGGTTAGGCTGTTTGAACTACATAATTCCATGGACTCACTTGTTCAAGTTCACCTTGTGATGATTCATTTTTTAATTTGGCAAATGCAAGCATTAAGGGCTTATTTTCCACTTGGGGATCGTGGGATCATCACTGCCCCCACCAAATAAAAACAAGGCTGACCCAGTAGTGGACAGTCTTGGCTAATTGCTTACAAGTCAGTTGGATCATTTGATTTCAGTGCTTAAACAACCTCCTGAAGCAGTGGAAATCCTACTGGATCAGTCATAAATGTACCATGAACTGGGGAACCACAGCTGTGCATGGAGCATCTTGATTCCAAGATGCTATGAAAAACTCTTTTATTTCAGTGACAAATAAAACAAACTGCCTAAAAAGTATCGTGTTTTGTACCCGACACAGAGACTATTTACTAAAGCATATTTCATCCAAAAGGTTATTTAATAATATTCTGTCAGTTCTGACACAGTATACCTTCTACCACTTAGCAAAGCTGGTCAACCATAACCTCACCAACTTAACAACATCAGGAAAATCTGATAGAATCAAGTAACACTTTACCAAATCTGCGTTGCTATTACACATGTCTTCTCCTAAATATTGTCCCAAATTTCCTTAATTTACATCAGAGATTTGAGAAAATTGTGCACCAATCTAAGTACAGGAAGCGTCTAGCAAGCCCAACACTCAACTGCTACAAGCAGATCACAAAACTATGTCAAACATTTCACTTTCTTTTTTTAATTTTTTTTTTGTTTGCAATTTTTGGAAATTGTGTTGTAAATTTAGTTAACTGAATTCTTTTAAATTGTCTTGCCTGATTAGTTTTGCTTAGCATGAGTAACTAAGGTTGCTCAAGCCTCAGGCTGCAAGCTGCAAACTTTCACACTGAAAAGCTGAACTAATCTTGAACCGTTGCTTAGGTTCAAGCAATGTGAAGGGAGGCCCTGAAATCAGTGCAAACTGAGAGATTAGGAAGCCACGACTGTCAGCAGAAGATGCACCCCGTTCAGATACATACAGCTACAGAGAAATAATTCAACAAGGAACAGGAAGACCCCAGAACAAAAATCACCATTAAACCAAGAGGTGTGTGCCAGGCACGTGAAGAATGGGTACACAGGTTGCAAGGGGTATAACAGCCCAGGGATTTCGTTCTGGGCCAGCCTGACTGTCCCTACTGCGGTAACACTGAATTATTAAATTGTTATTTCCTGGAAATGGACATCTGAGACTCTGCTGAGGGAAACCTACCACAAGGAAATTTTTTCAACATTTGTCAAGCTGAAGCAAGTGACCCTGAACAGCAACATGGCCACAAGTGTAAGAGTGTAGCAAGTGACAATGGGCTAAAAAACAAGGGTTTCAGAATTCACACTGAGCTTAACTAAGACTCTCTGGCCCCTTAGAAATAAATATGAAAGAAGCCAGAATGAAGTACTTTTATCTTCTTACTGAGGTGCAGCTTAAGATGGAAAAGGACTACAGAGAGCTCCTATGAAAATCTGGTTCTCTCACTTGGTGGTGTTTTGTGACCTACAGTTTTGGTAATCAGAAATAAGGTTGCCCCCATCCAGTTTTTCAACTGGTAATTCAGAAAGAAAAGATAAATCCTTCTGACACTTCAAACTGAACACAAGCTTAATCAGATATACGGAAATAGCTATCTGAAAAAAGCAATGTTAGTAAATTCTTATTTAAGTTATCCAGCTCCAAGCACTCTTGTCTAATTCATACTTTTGAAGTAACATTCATGTAAAATTACCAAGTCTGTTGGCTCATCTTCTTCAACTTCAGCTTCATCGTCTTCATCTTCAACTACAGTATCTTCTACAGCTTCCTCATCTTCTGTAGCATCTTGAGCTGCAACTAATAAACCTGAACCTACCAAAACAAAATGCAAATACAAGCAAGTCTTTAAAATGTCTAGTTAATCAACAGAAAACTGATGCTGAAGTACAATTCTCAAACTAATGTTTGAGGAACTTCTTAAAAACCTGTCCAGTAGTGTTTTGAAGCCTCAGTTACAAAAACCTCCTATTCAAATGATGTCTGTGTTGATCTTTCAGCCTTATTCCTTTTCTAACAACTTTTTCACTTACTCATTTATCTGCCACTAAGTTTAAAACCAAAAATCTACAGCTGGATGACAAAAAGTTCAGCATTCACATAGCCATGCCGAAATTTGCAGATGGCAACCAATCTACCTTAAAAGCTATTGTTCAATTTTTGAACATGTTAACGTATGAAAATAATTTAATTTTGCAATTGCAAAAATGAAAATAAGACATTGCTATTGCCAGGAAATTAATTTAGTAAGTACTGTTTCTTCTCAGACTAGGAAGTCTAACAAGTTATTAGCACGCTGATAACAGAACAGTTTGAAAGGTAACTAAAAAGTTACTATTTTTTTGCATTTATTTTCATTCAAGTTTTGAAACATAAAGAATGTCTTTTTTAGTATGACCTCCTAAATATCCATATATCCAGCAGAACCACAACACTAGTCAGAAAAGAAACCTGACCTAGAGCAAGGCTCCAAGACAAGTGCAATCTGATAGTCCACTGCCTCTTTGCTTTCATGGAGCCAAGCCTCATACAGTCAAACACTGGGCAAATATGATTAATAAAAATATTGGCCATGGGACAAAGTTCTGTCTGTTTGCAGTTCAGAGCACATGCAAGCAAGGCTGAGATCTAAAACATGTGCACAAAACTACAGGTTTGGGTTTTTTTAATAAACATAACATTTTCTGAACATGAAAGAGTAGAAATGAATGGATGATTGATTTACGTAGGTCTGAAAAAAGACCTATCTGCTATAAACACAAAATTTAAAAGAAATATTTAAACAGTGTCACAAGAAAAACGAATCCTTGAGCAGGCCAAGTATATCCAAAGACTTAAGAATTGTCAGTCAGTGCTAGGAAGAGCAAACACAACCCCTCCTCTCAAGTGTCTTTAGAAAGCACACTCAAAGATTTTTGCTCGATCACGTGCAATACTTAACCTACGCCTTAGCTACCCTGATTTTATTTGCTCATCTTTTAAATTTGTAAGTGCATAAAAAATATAATTACTATAAAAATTTTTACACATAAAGGTGGGGGTTTCTTAAGTTAAAAATGAACAGGGTACAGTTAAGCTATAGGCACCCTTTGCGNCGGCGGGGGCGGCTCCCTCTCCCCGCAGCGCCACCGGGATCCCCCCACACGCACACACACCCACCAGCCCCGCTCCCCGTGCGCGGGCACTGACGGCCGCTCGCCCGCCCTCACCTAGGCCGCCGCGGGCGCCCCCGAGCAGCAGCGCGGCGGGGAAGACGAGCAGGGCGAGCAGCAGCAGCTGCGACAGGCGGCTCATGGCGATGATGGTGATGGCGGCGGACTCGGCGACCAGACCCCTCCCGCGCACCCTGTCCCGGCGCTGGCAGCCGCGGCGGGATGTCTAAATGGCGGCGGGCGCTGGGGCTNCAACACTAGTCAGAAAAGAAACCTGACCTAGAGCAAGGCTCCAAGACAAGTGCAATCTGATAGTCCACTGCCTCTTTGCTTTCATGGAGCCAAGCCTCATACAGTCAAACACTGGGCAAATATGATTAATAAAAATATTGGCCATGGGACAAAGTTCTGTCTGTTTGCAGTTCAGAGCACATGCAAGCAAGGCTGAGATCTAAAACATGTGCACAAAACTACAGGTTTGGGTTTTTTTAATAAACATAATATTTTCTGAACATGAAAGAGTAGAAATGAATGGATGATTGATTTACGTAGGTCTGAAAAAAGACCTATCTGCTATAAACACAAAATTTAAAAGAAATATTTAAACAGTGTCACAAGAAAAACGAATCCTTGAGCAGGCCAAGTATATCCAAAGACTTAAGAATTGTCAGTCAGTGCTAGGAAGAGCAAACACAACCCCTCCTCTCAAGTGTCTTTAGAAAGCACACTCAAAGATTTTTGCTCGATCACGTGCAATACTTAACCTACGCCTTAGCTACCCTGATTTTATTTGCTCATCTTTTAAATTTGTAAGTGCATAAAAAATATAATTACTATAAAAATTTTTACACATAAAGGTGGGGGTTTCTTAAGTTAAAAATGAACAGGGTACAGTTAAGCTATAGGCACCCTTTGCGATCAGCTGCCCAGCACACCCTCAGACCCCTTACGGTCTTTTAGACGGATGTCAGAGGGGCTGATGATGTGGCAACAGCGGGAACGGAGAGCTCTGGGAAGGCACTCGCACACGGCGTGCGCTGCAGCCCGCTGGAAGAGCTGGGCGAGAAGCCCTTCCCACCTCTCCTGCTCTCCCAAACTTAGTAGTAGGGAGGCAATTTCCAGATCATGAATCAGATAACGCTACAGCCTAAACAGAGATTAGCGCTCCTCGGTGTCGCCAAGGACACTCGGGGGGTGGCGGCAGAGGAGGTGGGAAGGCAGGGTGGCAGCCAGCGCATCTGGGAACCAGCACCGCCGGCGAGCGGGGAGAAGGACAAACCCGCTGCCACCACCTCAGGCGGGGCTCTCCGGCTCTCCCGGGCCGCTGTCACGGCCGGGCCCGAGGCCGGTGCCCGCAGGGCCCTGCCCGACACCGCGGGTCACTGCGCCGGGGGGGAGGGGGGCCGGAGCGCGGCCTCGCACCCGCCGGGGCCCCGCAGGCACNACGTGGCTCGGCCGGGCAGGAGGCGCGGCGGCCACGTGAGCGCTCGGCAGGGGCGGGCGCTTCCTGCGCTCCCGGAGCGCGGTCCCGGTGCAAGGGAAGGGCTCGCAGCGCCGAGCCTGCCGTGCGAGGAGCCTTTGGACAGCGCTGCCAGGCGCGTCGGGTGATCCTTGGTCCTGCGCAGCGCCAGGGGTTGGACTTCGGTGGTCCTCGTGGCGTTGCAAAATGTGGAATTTGAAGATGTAATCTGTGAAACAGCAGCTAACAGGCAAGCTCTCTATGGTGACCAGGTGTTAGAAAGACAAATTACTTGTCGGTGGAAGTGCCTTGCTGAGGTTCAGGGCTTGACATGCTACAATCATCTCAGACCTAGGGAGAGCTTGGGAAGAAGGATGTAGCACTAAGAGTGGACACAAAGAATGCAGAATTTACAGGCCGCAAGGACATTTGGCAGAACTCCCAAGATAAGGAAGAAACTAATAAACCCAACCCAGCAACTGTGCTGAATCAGCTCTGACTGGATCAAAGGGAATTACGGCAGGTGGAGATCACGGCCACCGACCCACGGACCACCGACCCCAGAAACCCCCTGACTCCAAAATAGACTGAGCATGGCAATTAGTTAGCATGAGAGGTGAGAGACTCTTTAACCAATAAAAGATAAAATACTGATTAATAAGAAAAATATGTAACTTGTAGATAATGAACATTAACGCCTTCGTTTGCTAAAATGTATAAATAGTGAAAAGTTTTGATAGTTGGTGTGCTTGGTTTGTGGAACACCACTGAGCACCCAGGCAACTCTGAAATAAATGATCAATGTCTCTCTCAAGTGTGTAATTATTGGCTTATTGCACACCAGGTAGTGAGTCCAATTTTTTCTGGACAACAGTGGGTCCCTTCCAACTCAGAATATTTTGTGATTCCAGTAGTAGACTAACATACCTCCAGAAAGAGCAAGGATAAAGCATATTGCTGAAACAAAGGTGCTATCGAAATCTCATATAATTCCACATTGCTTTAGAATAACTGGATTTGAATCATATATTTGATGGTTTAATTGAAAGTTTCCCAAAGCATGATAGGCAATGAATATAACAGATACATCGCCTTTATCTTGGTAGACCTTTTGTTAAATGCAGTGTAAGGGATGTTAAAATGGAAAGTTTTCCCAAGCCCTACAATCCAAACATTCAGTGAAAATAAAAATGCCAAGGCCCAAACCAGCCTCCATGCTTTCTCTTTTCTCCCACAGTTTATTCAGCAATTTGCATACAGGGTAAAATGAAACAAGAGTAGTGTTAAGATACATTCTATTTTTTGAGTTAACATTAATTTGTCATTCAGGCATATGCAGCTTGCTGTAATGGCAATGGTAAATGTAGTCTTGAGGCTTTCATTTTTCATTTTTTCTCATTTGACTTTGAACCTGCAAATTACACTAAAAAATTATCACAAGTAACCATTCTAGCTAAGATTAATCTTATTTTAACCTGCTGAAAATGTTACTGAAATGCTGTTAAGTATTGACCGAAAGTGATGTGATTATGAAAACTGGAAAACATTCATTGCTACTGATAAAAGTATTTCTAGTCAGATAATATCCACCCAATGGTATAATATTACTTTTTCTGTAAGGGTCTTTCACCAGGTTGTGATGTCTTTATCTTAGCCATGGTTTGGTTGTTTTGAAGGAGTTTTTTTTGGGGGGGAAAGCAGCTAATTATGTTTTCTTCAGGAAAGTAAAAGAATACTGGCATGCTGTAGGAGGTTTCCGATACAGCACTGCAGGATCTGAAACATTTTGTGTCTTTACACAGTGACTATGTATTTTAAGTGCTACTTTTCCATCTGAGTTAACTGTTCTTGATGTTACTAATTAATTAACCTGTATGGTGCTCTTACTGGGTTTGTATGTTGTTGGGGCACAGAAAGGTGTTAATTAAGAGAAATAAAATAATTGTGGTACCTCAACTAGCTTCAGCAACACACCAAGCCAAGACTGACTCTAATATTACAACTGTGCCTAAAAGCCTATTAGGCTGCATTTCTTTTGTGCTAAGTACTTTACCCATATTAAACAAGTTATAATTTGAAAGAAAAGTCTGTATGAAAACCTGAAACAAGCTGCAGAGATTTTTTTTCTTTCGTTTTGCATGGACTGCTCCGTGTGTTCATTCACAGGCATCATAAAATAAGTGTTGACAATATTTGCCACTATTGTGACATTGAGCTTTGACATCTGTTATGTTGGATGCTAATTCTGAGAAGACTGGTGTTCACTCAGAGTTCATGTTGCCCCTGGGAATGTGATTGCAGTCACGTACAGGCATTGTATCCTTGCATTTAAAAGAAGGTTTTCAGTTAGAAATTACGTGTAGAACTGTTACAAGGAAATATGCCTTCAGTTTCATAACGTGTGTTACAAAAAGGGTGAGCACTCCTAGTCTGTGATCTATACGTAACGTTTACCTTACATTTCCATTTTGAACTTCGTAAATGAATCTCCCAGATGTGTTGTTTCGTCTTTGAAGATATCAGCAAAAGGCAAATAACTGTTTATGTAGAGACTTATTATTTTGCTAACAATACTTGCTTTTGGCATGGCCAAGGGCTCAAGAATCAGTTGGACTACCTCTTCATTATTTACTTGGTGCCTTCTATGAGAGATGAATTCAGCAAAGCACTTTTAGGAGCAGTGTCATACAGTCCTAACCTGTTGTCTGCTTCCTGTTTCTCAGTTTTGGATGGCGTACCAAGATGCATCAGGAAAAAGCTGGCTGCAATATAATCTGACTAGGACAGAGATCTTGCTTGTATTGTAGAAGGAAATTTTGTTGGTACAATCAGGAGGATCACTTTCTCACTTGCTCCCTGAGTTTTCCTGGAATTTTACATATTAGCCAAATGTTTGGTGGGCTTTTCTTCTCAGTTGTTTTTCTGTGGGCATTGCTCTAGGTGTTAATACCTTGCAGTTGCTACCATATACCAAGCACTGCATCCTTCTTAGCTCTCTCCAGGTTCAGGTCAATGCAATAGTTTTGATAAGTAACCCCCATAATCCAGTGTACCTCAAAAAGGTACCTTGTTATTTTTGCTTGCTATTTTTTTCTGAAACTTTTTGTGGGCTCACAGGTAAGATTTTTTTTTTTTTTTCTTTCAGAAACTGTCAAAAGCTCTAAAATTTTCTTCTAATAGTTGATGATTTTGTACCCTTCCATGTTATGTCATGCCTGCTGAAATCAGAAGAGATAATATTATGCTTTCCAAAAAAACGATACCAAGATTTACCTCTTCATTACTTTTTGTAGTTCAGAGAAATAATTCTATGGATATCGAGTTCTGAGGGTTTTTTTTTCCTTTTAATTTCTATAGTACTTTTCAAAATTACAAACAGTTACTGTATGTGGTAGTTATTAATAATTCCAGTGAGAATCTCCCACTTAGACCTGTCAAGCTGACATTATTCTTTCTCACCACTGATTATAACTGTGGGGAATCAACTTATTTGCAATTGATGCAGGCAGAAAGGGGTCATACAGGAACCCTCATCCCTGGAAGTCCTGTCAGCTGCTTCTGACTGGATGGTAATACAGGAGACAAACCAGTGTTCACAGGAGCTCTTAATGAGATCTGCTAAATTTTTGCCTGAATTGTGGTGGTTCTTTGAAGGTTGGTGCTTTCCCAAAGTTTTTTTAGGAAGGAATTTTAGCTACCCTATTGCAGAAAATTGTCTCAACCACACACAGATTCTGTATGTTATCTAAGAAAAAAAAAAAAAAAGGAGAGGAATACCTCTCTGGAGATCTATCTCACAGAAATATATGGAAATTTGTGTTCCACAAACTTGACTAAATAATTAGATGGTTTTCTTGAGAAATGGAAAAAATCAAACAAAAACTCTAATCGTCTAGATAAATTTGTCATTGCTAACCATGATTGCTTAATCAGATTTATGGATTCCATATGCTCCATATGATGGCAACAGGAAAGGAACTTCAGAGCTCCCTTTGGCCTTGTCCAAGGTTGGGCAACCTTAAGACTCTGTGCAACACTTGGATTGGGGTAATGGTTTTGCAATATATACTGCTTAAAGCATAGAGTATTTTTAGCCATCAGATTTTTTATCTTCCCTCTGCATGAAGAGCAGAAACAAAGTTGTTGACATGAAAAGATTAAAAGCTATTTTTACTCTACACTGCAAGTTAATTATTGCTACTTATTCAATGATAGGTTGGCTATTTGGTGGATTCATGTCATCGTGGACATGGATTTCATAAGTCCAGTCTTTCTCACTCAGGGAGTGAACTCCATATACTACAGCAGTATTTGTTGGCAGCACTAAGTATATCTGAACAACCTCCAATCTCCTGGTTTTATCATGAGTATAGTCACATATGGTGAAAACAAAGTTCTATTTTAAGCCTTAAGTTTGTACAATAGGGAAATAAAATATAGCCAGTAAGAGAACGTGTACATGTAATTGCGTATGGAGTAATCAATGAATAAGAAAGCCACCTATGGCTATGGTAGAGTTGTCAATGTTAAAGAAAAAAAAAAAAGAAAATTGGAGATTAATTCCTAGATGTTACACTTCATGCTATGGGAAATGAACAAAGCAGATCTGTTTTCTTTGTGAGTAACTTTTAAATCTCTAATAACTATTGGAGTGCATCTAGAATATTGTGTCCAGTTTTGAATGTTTCCCAATCCATGCAAGATACAGACAAAACTGTCTGCAAGCTTCTGCAAAGTTGAAGAAAGAGAGAAGGTGACAAACTATGCAACATTTACATTCTGATCCTTTCATTCCTTTTCCCCTTGAAGAAGTAAAAAAAAGTTCATTATCTTTTTATTCCCTCGTTTACTTGAAATAATAAATTGCAAAGTGTTTCATCAGTGCTTGAAATTAGATTATTGCATATATATCTGTGTAAGACAAAATTCCACACTTGGACTCAAATCCAGTAAAGGACTTCAGGAGCACTATCTCACCTTTAAAGTTCTTAAAGTAGCTTTTTGGAGAGAACCCTCAGCTGCAATCTGCAGAAGTTTGTCCCTAGAGGGGAAGGGGAACTGCTGCACCTGGCAACTGGGAACTGCTGCACATGGCAGCTAGGATTGTGCATTATAGAGACTTTTGGTGCTTACAGTATCAGACTGAATTATGCTGTAGCTGTCTGTGGTTCCCTGACTATATCATATCTCCTTCCATCAGTTTCGAGAGGCAGGATGTGGTTTTGTCCTTGGTCTTTCACCCTCTGTTGCTGCAGCTTTTGGTTCTCCCTTCTGAACTCAAATCTGTTGTTGTGTTTTCTTCATCTCAGCTTGCTCATTTTCAAATTCTGCTTGCAGGATTTTAAGCCAAGGAGCCAGCTTGTTATATTTAGATAGTGGCTGTTGACTTTCTGCCAACTTGTCATCCCTTTCTCCCTGGAATTTTGTTTGCAAGGACAGGAGCCATTTCTGTGTGTATTCTCCTTTTCCTCCCTCAGAGCTGTAGGATGATGACCAAGGAGTCAGACAAGGGCTAAGGTTTACTATCTGTGGATACACTGTGTGCATTCCATGTTATCTTTGTGGATGGAAATCTGTGTAGTTGACCCTGAGAAAGGCTGAGTTGGCTGAAGGAGGAGGCCTGTGGAGATAGGATGGTCCCGTTCTGGCTCTGAGGAGTGAAACTACGTTGTGTCACTGAAACTTTGAAGGACACAATGGTAAAAAAGTAACTTTTGTCAAATCAAGAGTGGTTTAAAGATTAAAACACACATCCCTGCACGTGCTGACAGGCTTAATGAAGAACATCCTACTATGTACATGACTCTTAACTCTCCACCTAAATCATGCTGTACATAAAGAGAGAGAAGGACGATAAGTTTGGGCTGTGTATAAGGAGCTGTAAGGAGCTCCCTGTTCTACAGTGGAGAGAATCCCTTTGCAGGGATCGTCTTTATCCCTTTATTTAATCTCCTTGTTTTTATTCTTCCTTGGTAGCAAGTGATATCCCAAAATGCTGGAGTAAAGAGTCCTTACCAACTTTCACCATTTCCTGGGGAGAACAACACTTTCTATCATCAACTAATTAGAAGAAGGAGAGGTCACATGGCTTGACAGCATTCTATTCAGAGAAGGTGGAAAAGCAAATGAGGATAAATTTGAGTAAACCTCACCCATACTGTTACTGTAGTGGTGGAATTGTGTCATTCTGCTATTGCAAAACAAGAGGTGACACCCTCTGTCCAGTTTATGCAAACTATTTTTTCACCAGCTTCAGTGGAAATTTTTCATCTGTGAAGATAAGTCAATGTGGGCCAAATTATAAAATTATGAAAATTAAGTTCCGTTCTTCTACAATGCCTATAGCCCTTGCACCTGCATCAAGCTCCAGTGGAGTGACAAGTCTAAAGAGTGTAATTGTCAATTTTAGCTTAACTTACAATAATCCCTGGTTTTAAATCAAGAATTTTAAAAAAGGAAACAAAAACCACAGGAAATAAAAATTCAGCTATTGGCTAACCCATTTGATTGCAGAAAATGAAGAAAAAGAAATGTTTACATTGAAGAAGTAAGAAATAGAAAAGTGTTTCAGGCTCTATGAATTGCTCTATTTACTGAATTTTGACAAGGCTGATAAAAGGGAGATTTTACTCGCTGAAATGAAAGAAGGCAAAAACCATGTTTGAAATGGTACTGAGTTAGTCTGTTGGAAGAAGGCTATACATTTTTTAACTGAATTTCCTAGATACTTTAATAAATTTAGTAATAAACAGCAGTAGAGTTTGATCCACCATGTTTAAAAGTTTTGGTTTACTTTTTTTCTTACACCACCTATAACTGAAAAAAAAAGAAAACTATAAAGAAGAAAAAGCATCTCAGATTCTGGTGGAAACCCTCTCAGAGTACTTCCTCTTTTGTTGTACTGTGTTACACTGTTCTTTATACCTATTTTCACTTATCTGTTTGACTTTATCAGGCCTGGCATGTGCACTGTGTTCTCATGGAAATAATCAGATAATATATTCATGTTATTCTCTCTCCAGTTGTTTGGAGGCTTTATTTGTTGTCCAGTGGCTGCCTACCAGAAGCGTGTAATTTGTAACTTCTTTAATTTTTAATTTAAGTCTAATGTTTTAAATTTGTAATAACTGTAATAAACATAATTTAATTTAAATATTAATTAAAATTTTAAATAATTTGTCATCAGAATGGAAACTGTGATGCAAATGCATTATCCCTTACATTCATTACTCAGTTAATTCAAGGCACAATTCCAGCACCTGCATTTGGTATTCTTAGCACTTCTCTTTTACATGATACATCTGTGAGGCCCAGCACTCACACATAAAATTTTGCAATATAAGTGCAAAAAAGCACTACTAATAATTTTATCAGAGAAGGGTATTTTAATCATTCAATCCTCCATTCAAGCACCATGGCTCCTTCTGGAAAGGGAGTTTTGCTAGCCGAGTTCAAATTATCTTCTCCAGGAAACTGTTTCTCAGTATCAAAACCTGAGTCTGTCTTAAACAGAGAGACAGGGTGTGATGCCTTGAAGTGGCTACCTGAAAACAGAGACTGGACAAGGTTAAGAGAATAAAATCATTTGAAGATGAATTTGAAGGGCCTTCAAACGTACACCTTGAGCAGTCAAGAGGCTACATCCAAGATGGACCCTGGGTCAGGGGTTCTTCACACTTTTATAAGTTTGGTCCATTTGCATATCAGGGTTAATTCTCCAATTATAATTTCAGGTAGTGATGTAATTACCCCAAGTTTGCTCCTCCTGTCAAGGCTTTAGTTTACATATTTTGGGGCCTGGGATAACAAGGTGTTCTTTGAGTTCAGACCCAGAGATGGTTTGTTATGTCTAACAAACATAGTCGCTAACAGGCTGTATGAAGTTTCAGAGTTACATACTAAGCAGTACAGGATTTGAAAAATGTAAAAGTTAAAACCTAAGGCATCAGTGTTGAGTGAGAAAATAAGACATGTCTGTTCTGGAGGATTCTTTAATAATACAATCCAGCAGTGACTCCACATTTCTGCAAATGGCTCTTCATGAGGACCTACAACAGGTTTAACTGATAATTATTCTGGCAATGAAACATCTCCCAGGCTCCTGCATTCTTTTTTAGTATTGTTTTCTTTTTGCCACCCCAACATTCTCCTTTGATGTGGTTGTTCTTCCTTGCCTAGGGATTCCTCCTCTGGGAAAAATGTATCCACACCCAAAGACTCCTTCCAATCGACTATGCAGAAAGGTATGTTGGTTCTACAGCAAGTGTTTCTATGGCTTAGGGACTCTTGTTTTCTGAGAGGTATCCCAAAATTTATATGGAATCAAAAGAAGAATTAAGTTTTTTAGAGTGGTTTCAAAGAATATTCATGGAGATAATACAGCTAAGGAAAATAGGTATTTCGTTTGGAACTTAATGAATGTATCACTTGACCTCCTAAGTGTGTATCCTTTTACATCAGGAGTCCTCTATCAATGAATGTTCACAGCAGTATTCAAGTATCATATTAGCTAATTTCTCTTTCATAAATATGTGTGCCTATTCCATTTAAACCAATCAATGTCTTGTATAAAGTGGAAATATAGCCTAGAATATTGGAATATCAGTCATAGTGCACGAGATAGAGAAGATCCTGGTCACTTGCTATGTTGCTGTAATAACTGCTCAGGATATAGATGCTGTTTTCCATTTTCAGATTCTATTTTCAGATAGATTTTTCTGTCAGTCATCCAACTTTAACAGTCCCTTGACCATGTGCTTCGTTCCCCCCTCTCATGTCTCCCCATGCTCTGTACAGTCCCTATTGTTCATGTACTTCACTCATGCCATCCCAGTAAGAGCTGACCTCAAAATCTAACAAAGTCTGTTGACTTAAAGAGGCTTTGCACCAGCTAAAGATGTGTTAGACAGCACTGTGAACTACAAAGTACTGCCTGGCATACTTTGGCAGGGGAGAGGAGTGTGATAGATAAATGTCATTACAACATGCTCATC
This sequence comes from Aleadryas rufinucha, assembly GCA_013397815.1. Lineage (NCBI taxonomy): Eukaryota > Metazoa > Chordata > Aves > Passeriformes > Aleadryas > Aleadryas rufinucha. Next base: position 91,568 of record VZTH01002031.1, read on the forward strand.
CTAGCACATGGCACTTGAAATCCCTCTCATGTTTAGCCTCACCAACAGGAACATACTGCATGTCAGATTTTCCAAGATGGGCTCAGAAACACAGGTTGCTTCACAGAGCTGGCAGGCACTGTCTTTTGTTGCTGTTGGGTTCTATGTTTCATCCTGCAAATATACAAAGGAAGCTGTTAGTGGTCCTCTCAAGTTACTTCCCCGAGGAAGGAGCAATACTGCAGTTCTTCCAGGGATTCTGAGTATGGCCTCTGTACCCAGTTTCCCAGCTTCAGTGTGAACCAGAATATATACCTGTCCTACATAATATGTTGTGTTAAGTACAGAATTAGTGCATCTTCTTGTATGAGCCAACATTTTGACTCTTAATCTTCAGGAAATATAATAATGTAGCCATAGGTAGGGTAAGGGAGGTAGTAGTTTTCTGAGAACAGTCTTGTGTGACAGGGAACATGGAGCTACAGTGGTCCAAGCTAAATACATAGTCTGATAGATGTCTGTCCTCCCATGGATTAGGGGTGATAACTGGTAAATCTCTGACACCTTTTTTCCTATTCTCCTTCTGAAAGTATCACCATTCCCTTAACCCTGTTACAGATGATTTGTTTGTAGAACAGTTTGTGCCTGCTTCCAAAGGAGCTCTTAAAGCCTGGGACAAAGCAAAGCGTGCCGCACTCCAAGGTTGTAGAAAAAATTATGTGGAAGCCTGAAGCATAGAAGGAATAAAAATGAAATCCTCTGGCAGTGTTATGTTTCAAACAGTCCCCTGTCATTACAATAAATGGGTATGTTTACTTAAGAGCACTGAATAAGTTATTAGAGAGTGAAATAAACCTGTAGAATAGCACCTTCTCTACCCACATGGATTAAGAGTCCTCCAACACCTGGTTCTAGGAAAAAGATCAGTAAACAGGCGATCTTAATCCGATTTCTGTTGTGGGTGGCTGTGCATTGGGGAAAATGAGCACAGAGACTCTCAATGAGCTGACTTTATGGAAGTGTTGCAGATGCAAATGATACCTGTTGTATTAAATCTTTTTTAAAGGTGTCTCAGTACAAGCATCCATGGTTTTTGCACAATCACAGGTTTTTGACAGCTTTTACACATACCACTTGGATAATGGGAAAACATCTACAAAAAAAAGAGACTGAATTTTAAAATTTTACCATTAGGTACAAGATAGCAAAAGCCAGGCACTCACTTTTATTTTCTTAATCCTACGTTATATTGGTATATAGACAGATTGTGATGTTTTTCAGTGTAAGGGGTGTTAGGAGCTAAGATGGTTCTAGCCAGGCTTGAAAATTTGAAATTCCTTTGGCTTCAATTAGAGCTTTATTTTAATAAAGGTTGGAATTTAATATTTCAGAGTATACGAAATAAAACTCTTCTCAGTATCTACTACAGAGGACACAGATCATCATTAGTGTTTTAGGGAAAACAACCATGAATCTGTGGCAGGAATGGTCATTCCCAGCCAAGAGAAGAGGGCTTGAAGGTGCACTATTTTTAAGGCTATATTATTTAATATTATACAGATATACCACAGTGGAGTACTGATGTATCGGCACCTGCTGGGAATTCATAGAATGACAGAAAGGTTTGGGTTGGAAGGGACATTTAGGATCATTTAGTTCCATCTCCCCTGCCGTGGACAAGGATACCTTTCACTAGACCAGGTCGCTCCGAGCCCCATCCAACCTGGCCATGAACACTTCCAGGGATGGGATATCCACAACTTCTCTCGGCAGCCTGTTCCCGTGCCTCACCACTGTGGCAGTAAAGAATTTCTTCCTAATATATAATTTAACCCTACTCTCCTTCAGTGTAAAGCCATTCTCCACTACAAGTCCTTGGGAAAGCTCTGCGGCTTTCCCGTCGCCGGCGCCAGGCACTTCCCACGCGGGAGCCCGGGAAGCGGGCGGGGACGGGGATGGGAGCAGGGACCGGAGCTGGGGCGGGTCCGTCCCAGCCGCGCTCGCCCGCGATGCTTTTCGTCCCTCTCGTGGCGCCGTAGCGGCCGGGCCGGGCCGGCGCCTGCGTCCCGCGGGCATCCCGGCTCCTGATTCCTGCCTGCTGCCCGCTGCCGCCGCCATGGATTACCGAGCGCTGGTGATGAGCCAGGTCGTGCCCGGGCAGTTCGACGATGCGGACTGCTCGGACAGGTGAGGGTGCGCCGAGGGGCCGGGGGTGAGGGCGCTGGGGGGGCCGGGACTCGGGCGCGGCCAGGCGAACACGCGGAGCGGGGCGGGGAGCAGCACTGGGACTGGCCCGGCAGCGGGGAAGGGAGAGCGAGTGGTGCTGCCCGGTTACGGGAGGATGTGAGAGGAAAGGCTGCGTGTGTGTCTCGGCTTCCCTTTTCCTCTAGGTGTGCTGCTTGGGGACATACTTGTCCTGGCAGAAAACCGTGACACAGTGCTGACATTACAGAATCATAGCATGAGTTAGGTTGGAAAAGACCTCTTGAGATCATCGAGTCCAACCTGTGACCCAACACCATCTCGCCAACTAGACCATGGCACTGAGTAACAAGTCCAGTCTTTCCTTAAACGTCTCCAGAGATGGTGACTCCACCCCCTCCCTGGGCAATCCACTCCGATGTCTAATCACCCTTTCCATGAAGAAACTCTTCCTAATTCCAACCTAAATCTCCCCTGGTGCAACTTTGCAGCTTTAGGCCATTTCCTCTTGTCCTGTCACTTGTTGCCTTGGAGAAGAGACCAACCCCCACGTGGCTACAGCCTCCTTTCAGGCAGTTGTAGAGAGCGATAAGATCCCCCCTGAGTCTCCTTTTCTCCAGGCTGAACACCCCCAGATCCCTCAGCTGCTCCTCACGGGACTTGTGCTCCAGATCCTTCCGCAGTTTCATTGCCCTTCTCTGGACTTGATCCAGCACCTCAATGTCCTTCCTGAACAGAGGGCCTTAGAACTGGATGCAGTGAATTAAAACATGAGTAAAAATGTAAATTCATTTGTGGGGATAAATGTATTGAATTTTTGGTGACTGAAACAATCATTTTTAGTTATGGAGACCTCTGTGTTTCTTTAAAGTGAATCCGCGGAAGACACAGAAACGTGCAAGGAAGGTGAGGTCCCTGAGAGCTGCCAGTTATGCACACGGGAAGAAGTTAATGCTGAGGAAGGAGATGGAGATGATGACAACGATGATGAAGAGGAAGATGAAGACTGGGACTGGGATGATGAGGTGGGAAGACTCACAAAGCGCCACAATGCTGCTGGTGGATGCAATCCACAGGTACGTTGAAGGCTATTCTGTGAGCCTTAAGGGTGCCCGAGAGCTAATGGGGCTAACCTGAAGGTTTTGTTCGTTGTTAGTGTTATGTTGAGCAAGCAGACTTTTTTCCTTGAGAGAATCCTCTTCCTTAGAGCCTGTTCCTCTGACATGCCATATGTGTATGTACATTGTAGCCAGAGCTCCATTTGATTTTCTTGTCTCAAACCCTGATGCTGGATTCTCTTTGTCACTGCAGTTTCCTTCTGTTCCTTACCTTTCTCAACTTTTCTTTCTTTGCCCCACCTGATCTCTACAGATGTTCCTTACATTTTGGTATTTGTCCTCTGTGTTTCTGAGCATCTTGCCCAGTCTTTCTAGTTAATTTTAAGACTATCTGTTAGTCATATCCAGGGTGAAACTGGTTCTACTTTTGACTTAATAGTGAAGAAGGCAAAGAAAAAAACAAGCATAGGAAATGGAGGGAGGTGCTAGAAGTGAATTAATTTGGAGTGTATGGTGTTGGCATAGAAACTCTGGCATTGTGCAGAATGAAAAGCACATGTGAAGGTAAGAAGGATGCAAGTTCTCACATCAGCTTGGACACTAGAGATTGAAAACCTCATTTTTATTATTGATACCAACTTAGCAGAACAGTTGAGATAAATCAGAGTGGTGTTGATCATAGCATAGCATGTCTGGCAGTGCTTGTCCTGGGTGGTATATTCTTGTCTTTATTTAGAGGTTTATGCTGTTCAGTGATGGTGAAATCATGTTCAGGTGTTAGTTGTGTTTGGAGAGAACTACATGTAAGAAAAGACAGAATCTGTGGAAAGTTTTCTCTGTTCATTAGCTCTGCATTTTTTTTTCTCTTATTTTATTCCTTGTTTCTGTCTTCTGTTCTCTGCCTTTTACAGACAGAAAAAGTGCTGCNCCCTTTCCGTGAAGAAACTCTTCCTAATTCCAACCTAAATCTCCCCTGGTGCAACTTTGCAGCTTTAGGCCATTTCCTCTTGTCCTGTCACTTGTTGCCTTGGAGAAGAGACCAACCCCCACGTGGCTACAGCCTCCTTTCAGGCAGTTGTAGAGAGCGATAAGATCCCCCCTGAGTCTCCTTTTCTCCAGGCTGAACACCCCCAGATCCCTCAGCTGCTCCTCACGGGACTTGTGCTCCAGATCCTTCCGCAGTTTCATTGCCCTTCTCTGGACTTGATCCAGCACCTCAATGTCCTTCCTGAACAGAGGGCCTTAGAACTGGATGCAGTGAATTAAAACATGAGTAAAAATGTAAAGTAATTTGTGGGGATAAATGTATTGAATTTTTGGTGACTGAAACAATCATTTTTAGTTATGGAGACCTCTGTGTTTCTTTAAAGTGAATCCGCGGAAGACACAGAAACGTGCAAGGAAGGTGAGGTCCCTGAGAGCTGCCAGTTATGCACACGGGAAGAAGTTAATGCTGAGGAAGGAGATGGAGATGATGACAACGATGATGAAGAGGAAGATGAAGACTGGGACTGGGATGATGAGGTGGGAAGACTCACAAAGCGCCACAATGCTGCTGGTGGATGCAATCCACAGGTACGTTGAAGGCTATTCTGTGAGCCTTAAGGGTGCCCGAGAGCTAATGGGGCTAACCTGAAGGTTTTGTTCGTTGTTAGTGTTATGTTGAGCAAGCAGACTTTTTTCCTTGAGAGAATCCTCTTCCTTAGAGCCTGTTCCTCTAACATGCCATATGTGTATGTACATTGTAGCCAGAGCTCCATTTGATTTTCTTGTCTCAAACCCTGATGCTGGATTCTCTTTGTCACTGCAGTTTCCTTCTGTTCCTTACCTTTCTCAACTTTTCTTTCTTTGCCCCACCTGATCTCTACAGATGTTCCTTACATTTTGGTATTTGTCCTCTGTGTTTCTGAGCATCTTGCCCAGTCTTTCTAGTTAATTTTAAGACTATCTGTTAGTCATATCCAGGGTGAAACTGGTTCTACTTTTGACTTAATAGTGAAGAAGGCAAAGAAAAAAACAAGCATAGGAAATGGAGGGAGGTGCTAGAAGTGAATTAATTTGGAGTGTATGGTGTTGGCATAGAAACTCTGGCATTGTGCAGAATGAAAAGCACATGTGAAGGTAAGAAGGATGCAAGTTCTCACATCAGCTTGGACACTAGAGATTGAAAACCTCATTTTTATTATTGATACCAACTTAGCAGAACAGTTGAGATAAATCAGAGTGGTGTTGATCATAGCATAGCATGTCTGGCAGTGCTTGTCCTGGGTGGTATATTCTTGTCTTTATTTAGAGGTTTATGCTGTTCAGTGATGGTGAAATCATGTTCAGGTGTTAGTTGTGTTTGGAGAGAACTACATGTAAGAAAAGACAGAATCTGTGGAAAGTTTTCTCTGTTCATTAGCTCTGCATTTTTTTTTCTCTTATTTTATTCCTTGTTTCTGTCTTCTGTTCTCTGCCTTTTACAGACAGAAAAAGTGCTGCATGAGAGACTTGTAGCTTCCTAGACTAAAAGTAACCCTGGTTTGGGGCACTTTTAGAATTGTAACTGATGTGTTACCTGTATTTTCTTTTCTTGATTTAAGTAAAATCTGGTGTTAATCCATACCTGTTTCCTTACCGCTTATGGTTTTGTTCTCATAGCTTTAGGCATAGGCACTTGAGATGACTTTTCCAATGATATGATCTGAATTTCAAAGGGCTATGTACAGAAGGTGACTTATGTTAATAAATCCTTTGTTTCAGGCAAATAGACAGACCCCTAATTGCTCTTCAGCAAAACTGTCAACCCCTGCAGGCAAGGTTTTAAGAAAATTTGAACACAAAATTAATTTAGGTGAGTATACTGCATTGTCATTTGTTATTTAAACAGTTACCATTCTGTGGCATTCTCAGACTAATTCCACTTATGTTAACCCAGAACTCACTGGAGTGGGTGAGTTAACCATTGCCAGAGGGATTAAAAATGGCTTTTGTGTTCTTGAGGTTGCCTTTAGTCTCCATGAACTGGCTGTCACACCCCTCTCTCTCCCCCTTCAGAACCGCATGGCTGTTTTGTTGGAGTTTTTTCTTTCCCCTTGACTTCTCCAGACAACATGAAGTCTTTCTTCCCTAGATTCTCTGTAGGAACAAGCTGTTTGGTTGGAGGGAGGGTATCAACTCTCTGTTGTGATGTCGGTCATTCCCACAGTTGCTGCCATTTTCTAGACGACTGCAGACCCCGTGGTATTACCGGGGTACATTATGCAGCAGTTCTCTCCCAGGGGCAGAGTTCCTGTGCTAAGAGGCTGCTGTCCCAGCTGGTGTGGTTTGATTTTTACCCTGAGATGGAAATGGCTGCTCAGCAAAGCCTGCCAGGAGTAGCTGTGATTGGCACCTTTTGTCAAGGGAGCAATCAAAGGCAGTGTTTTCCTTTATAGCAAAGTGGTGCTAGAATGAAGGTTGCTGGTATTTGTAGCCAAATACAGCAGCTTTTATACATTTAGCCTTTAATCAAACACCATTTAAATGCATTGTTGGGGAGGAACCTGGGAGGCTATTGCTTATTGTGTTAAGAAAAGTATCATTTGACTGTTATAAGAGAAGAACAGACATTTAATGGAGAGATGTTATCCAAAAGGCATTACTGGCATCACATTTCCAAGTCCGTTGAACTGTCTCACTCATCTGTGTTGTTACCTTATAGTCCTACCTTGAAGTGTAAACAGAGTGAAGTGCTAGGTTAACCCTGGTGTGTAGGAAACTTCTCTGGGGTTTTGTTTTTTGGGTTTTTTTTTCATTTCTTCTTATGTATTTTTCAGATAAGCTAAATTTTGATGATTCTGTTATAAACAGAGTCACAGAAAAGTCTAGACAGAAGGAAGCAGACATGTAAGTATTACTTACAGTTCCATTTTCACTTAAATACTTTGAACCCAGAAGTGTTGTTCTTATTTCCTTGTTTCAATAAGTTTGTTGAGAAAAATGAAGTTTAGAAGTAGTCTACATGCAGTTTGCCCTTTGGTCTTCAAAAGGCCATCCCAGAGTTTTGATTCTTCTGTCACTGGTAGCACATCTGGTTGTGTTGGTGTAGTATAGTAAGACAGAAGTGATGGCGTCAATTCCCCTAGAAAAGACTCTTTGATACTCTTTTTTTCTAAACAGAAATCCTTAAGCAAGTGAGCTAAATTGGAGGCCTTTTGAAGGTTCCTCTTGATGATTTGGTGAGGGAGAAGTATTTCTTCTTAAGAAATTTTTTTTAGCCTGCAGTTTTTAGCCCTAAGTTGTAAAGACAGATACAGTTTCCTCCTGAATGAGCATAATTCAGAAGAGGCAAGAAGATAATCTACAAATGTGAAGGGCTCTGATGTTTGTAGTGGTGGTGGTTTGTTGGTTTTTTTCCTTTCCATCCCTCTGCCTGCAGGAGAAACCCTTGCTTCTGTATGAACTGAAAGCCTTACTTCTTGAGGCTGTCATCTTATTTTTGACACAGAATGTCACAGTTTGCTCTGTCAAACTACCGAGCTCATATCTGTAACATTTTATTTTTGCTTCTGCTAGGTACCGAGTCAAAGACAAGTCAGACAGAGCAACAGTAGAACAGGTAAGTCCTTTGTTCATCAAATTTCCCTTTTGCCCAAAGCAAATAGTGTAGAATTTTGGAATTAATGATAAAACAGAGCAGGAACAGAGTTCTGGAATTCTGATTCCCACGTTATCCTGAAGAGACCTGTTCTTTCTTTCTTTCATATATGAAGGTTAACTTTGGTTCCATAAACATTTTAGAGCTCATTTTTGTCTTTAGCATTGTAATTTGTTCATGTGTGCAGTGCAGAATTCCATCTTAAGCTTTTATTAAATTCCAAAGAACAAGAAAAAATGTTGGGTTTTCCTTTTTCTTTATTTTCTTCTTTAACAAGACTAAACTATTACTGGTCCGAGCCCACACAGCTGTTCTATTTCAGTTATGGTATCTGTATCCCAAGAAGAATCTTATTTTAAAACATTAAATGCACTGTGAAATGTTTTCTTTGTTTCTTCTAGAGCTAGCTCAAAAACATATGCTTAGTTTAAAAAAAACAAAAAAAATCAATAACTTTGGAAGAAAAAGTGTAGTATCATTCCAGATTTATGGCAGAATTCTGAGTGGTTACTGTTCAGATTATCATTTGATCCTTGAGAATAGTCTGATGCCAAAGGCTCTTTAATATGATACTAAGACTGGACACTGTTACTAGGTTTTGTCCTCTGCTGACTTTTCTGTATTAAATTTGAGGTGTTGGATCCAAGGACCCGAATCATTCTGTTCAAGATGCTGTCTAGAGGTATCATATCAGAAATCAATGGCTGCATCAGCACGGGGAAAGAAGTAAGTTTTATTGCAAATAACATAGTAGGCTTTTTTTTTTCCAGAAGGCTAGGTGGAAGTTTATGGTGCTCAGAAGATGTAGTGAAATATTTGGGTTTAGTTCTTTATTTTTTGTGTTGCTTGATTGGTAGGAAGTTGTCTTAAGAAAAAATTTATTTACGTTAAAGGAAACCAATTTTCCCAAGTATAAAGGATTTCTAAGAATGCTTTAATATTATCTTAAATTTGTGGATGTTGTTAATTGCATTTTTCAGCCAAAAGTTTTGGCAAAGTTATGTAAAACTTTATTTTTAGGTATTAAATAGTGCCTGAAAAAAAATACAAACCCAGGTAATTCGGATTGAAGACCGGATTGAAGACAGGATTCCACCCTGTGTGGAGGTGGAAACATGAGACATTTGGGCCATGCTTTAGGGCCTGAGCAGTGCACAGGCTCAAGTTAGCCCTTCACACAAGAGCTTGTTGCAGTCTCCCAAGTGTGGATGAGGCAGAGTTTTCCTGTGCAATGTTGATTTTTATTCTGTGGGTATTGTTGCACCCCTGCCCTATCTTATGTACTTCCTGTAAGCTGCCTTTCATGGAAAAAGGATTGCCTTGTGTGCAGTCTCCTTCAGCTGGGTGCCACGCAGGGGCTGGGGTGAGATCAGATCTTTTCCAGGTGTCAGAATGAGAAGAAGAGAGAAGATTATGTTTCTTTAAAGAGCTTGTCCTTAATGTTATTTCTTCCCTTTTTAATCTGATAGGCCAATGTGTATCATGCCAGTACTGCAAATGGAGAGAACAGAGCAATAAAGATTTACAAAACCTCTATTCTGATGTTTAAAGATCGGGATAAGTATGTGAGTGGTGAATTCCGGTGAGTTTGACTTCTGCCTGGTTTTACTGGGGAAGAGGGGTTGTTTTGAAAGCTATTAAAATCACTGGTGCTCATGCTGCATTCATAGGCTGAGTCCCTGTTGTCTTTTATTTCTTTATTTAAAGGTTTCGTCATGGATACTGCAAAGGCAATCCAAGAAAAATGGTGAAGACATGGGCAGAAAAAGAAATGAGGAATTTAATAAGGTGATTTTTCCAGTTTTTGTTTCATCCTGCAGAGGTTACCGAAACTTTCTTGTTTATAGGAGGTGTTCTCTCGTTGCTTGACTGTGGCTATCACTACCCTTTAGGGTCTCTGGAGTGTTCAGGAAAGTCTTAAGCTTTCACGATGGGAGAGGAACAAAAGGGGAGGGAAGAATAAAGATCTTCTTTTGTTTTGCTGCTAATGCTCTGAGTTCTTCAGTGTCTGAACTCTGTCTGACATGACTGAACAGCAAGGAAAAGCTAGAAATAGCTGCTGCTGGGCAGCAGCACGCTGTGTGATATAGGTTAATCTAGGATTAACCTGAACTGTGTAAAGGTTCTTTGACACAGGAACGCTTATAAAAGGGTCAGAACGGTTGTGGCTTTTTGTGTGCATTTCCTGGTTTTTCTTCACAAGTGAGAGTTTCCTGAATTCTCACTGTATTATGTTCAAAGCTACAGAGCTCCTTTATGCACTAGTGCAAAGCAAATAGAGTTTGGTTTTATTTTTTTTTTGTGGCTTTGTTCCTGTGCTTCAGGTTGAATACGGCCCAGATACCTTGCCCAGAGCCAATTATGCTAAGGAGTCATGTGCTTGTCATGGGCTTTATTGGTAAAGGTGATAGGTAAGTATCCTTAGAAAATCAATTTTTTTGTTTGCTTTGAGTTTTTTTAATTTAGTAATAGCTTTTCCCAAAGGTTTATTAAAACCAAACAAACCAACCCTCTGAATTTACCTACAGTTACTTTAGGCCTGTAAAGTTAACGTTTGCCTGTGACCTGTGGAATGGTCCCAGATATTTGTCAGCTACTACTGCAGGCAATCTGTGTGATTTTGAAGCCTCAGTTATGTGCAAAATTAATTCGTATAGTGGCTTAAGCAGAGATTAATGCTGGAAAGGCTTGTTAATCATATATGAAGATAGCTCATTGCTTTGTAGTTACCAACATTAATGTAGCATGGTTCAAATTAGCTCCGATTGGAACCAGAGCTCCAGAAGCTTTGGCAAGCATGTAGCAAAGTTTTGCTGCCCTTCCTGCTGGCTCCTTGCACTTGGTTGCTCTTGCTGACTTGCTTGACATACTCAGGGAGTGAAAGGATCAGGCACAGCAATTAAAGCATTTGCAGCTGGTATGAAGAAGGAAAAAGTATTTACTTTGGTTTTTTTTTTTTTTGTAATTTCAAGGCCTGCTCCTCTGCTGAAGAATGCTCAGTTATCTGACTCCAAAGTCCGGGAGCTGTACCTACAGATCATCCAGTACATGAGAAGAATGTACCAAGATGCCAGACTTGTTCACGCAGATCTCAGTGAATTTAATATGCTGTATGTTTTTAATCCTTGCTCTGTGTTGTGACATCTGAAATGTATGCCTTGGCAACCTCTGTGTGAGAGTACTGATGTACCTTTCAGGGAGGGTGGGGTGCTTGTCATTATTGGGTTTTGTAACTTACCTAATTAATTATGTAGCTTTTAACCCAGATCTGAGCTTTCTCTGTGAAAAAAACCCAACAGGCAAACAGAAAACCTTCACAAACACAAAAAACCCAACCAACCAACCAATTAAAAAAACCCAAACACACAACAAAACCACCTCACAAAACCCCCTCACAACCAGAAAAAACCCGTCAATTCAGGCAAAAACTAGTAAGGTATCATTTTTATAACTTTTTCCTTGATTTTTCTTTTTCATGTGCCTCTCTGCTTTTTTTTTGTTCATGAGCAGACTATGTTTTTAAAAAGTTTAATTATACAACTTGTGTAGAGGAGGGCAAGGATTGACTGAAAAAAGCCACGCTGGCGCTAACATGCAACATGTGTGCTGGAGAAGGAAGTTGAGATTTTTTTTTGCTGGTTCTGAAGTTTGAAGCATGCTTTGTTCCCTGCCCCTCGTTAATCTGGTGGGATTTGGTGCATCTCTGTGTGGGGTTTCCTTGCAGGTACCATGGTGGGGACGTGTACATTATTGATGTGTCTCAGTCTGTGGAGCATGACCACCCTCACGCGCTGGAGTTCCTGCGGAAGGATTGTGCCAACGTTAACGGTGAGGGGGCTGCACTTCAACCCTTGTTCTGACAGCTGGTTTATTAGCAGGATGAACTCGGTTCACCTTATGTTCTTTCAGGTATAACTGGCTGTAGAAGCTGTTAAAATTCCGTTAAAATGCTTCTTCTCCTATGTTCTCATGACTTCCTCAGGGAGCAGTGGACTGTGCTGAGTTCAGAGCAGTGCAGCCTATTTTGCGAGAAATTATCTGTCTGAAATGAGTCACATGGCGGAATCTCAGACTTAGGATAGGTCTAAAATCAGTCCCAGTCTGCAGCAGTGCTCACCCCAATCTTAACTTCCCTTTCTTAAAATACTGTGCAGACATACTGATGTATTCCCTTCTGTGAGCTGAATCCACATCTGGAATTCCTCAGCTGGCAAGAAGTTTCTCTGTGTTATAAACTTCCCTGCACTTACTTGTCCAGGGCAGTTGAGAGGATTGAGGCGTAGAGTAGTTAATTAGATATATTATCACTTGTCATAGTGTTTTGATAAGTTAAGTTTAATGGTGATTTTCTCTTGAGAATTTGATCTTCATGCGTGGGTATACATGTTGTGTAACAGACACACACCTCCTGGTAGGGTGTGTCCCCGAGGACAAAAGAAATCTCTCATTTTAGGCTGCTTTTGTGCCCCTTTTCTTTTCACGTTGACTTTTTTCTTATTTTACAGAGACTCTTGAGAGTCTATGTGAAGAACTGTGTGCATTTTGATGCTATGTGTCTGTTGGTACCCAGCATGATAGTTTTTCCTTATTCCTTGTCAGTTCGTGGATTTCTAGTAACTCACTTCTGGCTCAGCTAGTTGCACCCTTGCTCTTTATTCATGTCTTTTGACTTACTCTCCCTAGATATTCTAGTGTGTCAGTGAGTTGCAGTGGTTTTGGTGTTGTTTTGCTTGTTTTCTGTCACTGCAGCTTTCTCTGTCTAAACCTTCTACAGAGACTCTAAGAAGCACCTGGTTCTGCCCTAGGTGTGATCTTTGCAGAGACTTGTGTTTCCATGGGCACAGAGACCTGCCTCCAAACTAAGTCCTTTTCTAATCTTTCTGTGATTAATTTCTCACAGTGAGAGATCTTCTGGGAATTTTAGTGGGAAATACTTATTAAACAGTCCTCAGTGTTCACTCGCTGCTGTTTTGCAGAACAGAAATGCAGCCTACGAGTTTGGTCATAATTGATTTAAGAAACCAGTTCTGATTGTAGTAGTGAGGAAAGTTCTAGGACATGAATGTGTCTTCCCTTTTTGGTGGATCATAATTAGGCTGTACTGTATTTCAGTGGACACTTGTTTCTCTCTGACAAAAGTTTGAGATCTCCGTTCCTTATTTGAAATACTTTTTTTTTTTTATCTTAGTCGTTGCAAATACTACACCTGCCTTAAATTCTTTACTTCTTAGCCCCTACTCCATTAAGTCTGGATCCTGCTGAAATTGATTTGGCTTTTATATTTATGCAGTTTTTCTCTTTTCAGTATTTAGTGCATCTGGAAGATGAACAATTTTATTTCAGATGGCCAAGAATCATCTGGTAACTAAAACCAGTATGATGTAGAATGTGCTGCTGAGACTTTCCCAAGTCATCAGAGTTGTTGGCCTGCTGAAGTTGTTGCTTTAACATCAGAGCTGCATATGTTAGATGGAATTACTTAAGATTTTGTCTCTGCCCTTGTTTCCTGGCAGACTTTTTCCAGAAGCACAATGTCGCAGTGATGACTGTGAGGGAGCTGTTTGAATTTATTACTGATCCTTCTATCACAAGTGAGAACATTGATGACTACCTGTCTAAGGTAAGACCTCATGGCCTTGTTGCTTAGTAGGAGGACAATAAAAATCAGATCTAGTTCAAGCTCCTTCATCTCATTTACTTTACATCCTACTATAAGGAAGCCAGCACATGACATTGTTGTGCTAGTGCTTCAAAAATGCACATAGGTGTTTTCCATTTGTACCATTGTAGGGTGACACTACTTTCATTGCATGTTTTCTCAGAAAGTCTAATGAAGACTCAAATGTCCATTTGAGGTGATATAAGAACCAGGATGCTTTGTTAGCTCGCTCTTTCTGGCAAGGAGAGGCTCTGCAGAAGTGTAACCATGCTTATATGGAGAGTGGTGTTGTATGTCCTGTAGCCGTGCTGGGCCTGCCACAGTTTGATGTGGGGGGAGCAGCAAGTATGTTCTCCCTCTGTTACAGCCCTGATCTGCGGCTCTAAGTGCGCTTCCTAGCAGTGCTGGTTACCATTAGGTGTCGCTGACGGCATTCCCATAGGGAAAGCTGAGTACGTGTGAGTGACAGTGGAGCGCAGGGAGAAACGCAGATGGGAATAGTTGGATGTGGTTCTAAAGACTTAGTGGTGCGATTCTAAAGAGTGATAACTTTTTTGTATTGTTTTGTATTTCTTTAGGCAATGGAAATAGCATCGAAAAGAACAGAGGAGGAAAGATCCAGTCAAGATAAAGTGGATGAGGAAGTGAGGACTTCTGTTCCTGCTATGAAATTAATATTAACCTTACCTCTTCTAAACACTGAAAAATGTTCTGTTTTCTTTGAAAAAATGTACAGTTTATGATAAACAAGGTTGTGATACTGAGATGTCTTGACCCAGTTGAAATGTGAAGTATTAAGGGATGCCATGTGTAAAAGCTGACAGTGATAAGCTGTTAGAAGGCAAATGCTCCATTTCCTAAACCAGTTTGTTTGCTTGTAGCTAGGTCCCTTGATGTATCTTCCAGTTCAGGTTTAGTTAACAAAAAAACTGAATAAAGAGATCTGATTATGCCAATGATACAGAACCAGGCTATTTGGATATGTGCACGGGCCAAATTGCCTATCTAGCCCCAGTCCCAGTCCAACTCATTTCTTCCCCTGCTTTTACATTAAGTGAAGCCATCTCAAGTCCATTACTGAAAGCTGTTAATGTTCTGGAAATGCTTGATGTAAAGATACAACTATTTCTATCTTAGTCTTAACTATCTGTTCCAGAAGAGTTTAAAAAAAACCGAAACCAACAATCAACAAAAAACTCTTACCTTTGGGGTCAACACTATTTGTTTTATCCAAGACTTTTTTTGTCTTGGAGCTCAGCAGGTTTTACTAACTGCTCCAGGCTTGGCCAAGGAAAGATGTTTTTGTTTCCCAGTGTACCCTCAGCATAGAACTACTGAGCTGTAGAGTCAGATGCTAGTGTTTGGTAGCAAGCCCATCTTCTGCAAGCCAATTACTCCTTTGTTTACAAGGTACTGACCTGTAAGAGAGGTGGTTTCGTAGCATCTAAGTTCAGTTCATTTGTCTTAGACTTTCCATGTGACCATGACTAATTTGTGCCACTTCCCTCACAAAAGTGTAGAGCTGATTAAGGGCAGCTCTGTGGAAGTGGGGACCTGTGCTTCGTGCACAGCACTGAGATGAGAAGCACTGATCATGAAGTGTATGGAATCTGTACTGGGATTGAACTGATGCCATGAAACAGAGAAGCAAAACACATGTCTCTGATCTGGTAGGGTTGTAAGCTTGCTGAAAGACTGTTTCAAATGTGACAAATTTTAAGTATGTTGTTAATAGCACAGTTAGTTTTTACTCTACTGCTGCAAGAACCTTTTTTGTGTTGGACTGTCAGTTGAAGCAGGTATTGCTATATAAAGAGATTAAGTTCTAGCAGTGCATTTCAATGGAGTTGCCTGCTGAAGGCATTGTAAACATTACAATAAAAACATGTGAAAAATTTTTAGGATACAAAACTTTAGGACTCAGGCTAAGAGATGGTTGGAAATTTTGTAAGTGGGCTGGTGTGAGTCATGCTAAGGAAGGAGCCTTATTAGTTGTGGTCTATCAATAATGTGTAGGTTGCATGTTAAGTCTGCTCCTGCAAGAAGAAAACAAACAACAAAAAACAAGTCTGCGTTCAAATGGTAGTGGACGACTGCCATGTTCATTTGTTGTTTCTCTGATTGTGGTTATTCTCCTAAGGATGCATAATTAGGAGAGAAAAACATAATGACACTATATGTAAATTAGTAAGTCTGTGTTTCCTTTCACTGTGCTAGGTATTTAAGAAGGCCTACATACCTCGAACTCTGACTGAAGTTAAAAACTATGAGAGGGATGTGGACATAATGATGAAATTGAAAGAAGAGGATATGGCATTGAATGTTCAGCAAGATAATGTGAGTAGACATGCTGAGGCCCTGCAAAAAAAAGAGAGGGAATATGAATTCTTCTTACTGGAAACTGTTAGCAACAAACAAAAACAGAAGCTTTGCTACCAAGGTGTGGAGTACTAAATCTATATCATATTTTAAAATTTTCTGGTTAGTGCTAATACTAACATTGTGGATTCTATCCTGGTCTTTATTTCTTTAAATTTATTTTTAGATAGTAATTTTCTCTGGGCACAAAGAATTAAGACATAATTTGACAATGTAATTTATTCCTCTCTCCCTTGGAGCAGATTCTCTACCAGACTGTGACAGGACTGAAGAAGGACTTGTCTGGTGTTCAGAAGGTGAGAGGGTCTTTTTTGAAATCCTTCATTTTAGCCATTTTCAGGAAAGTGCTTACAGGTAGTTCAGAGAATGCCTGGTCCTGCAGCTGGCACCGTGAAAGAAGCCTCTTGTCTGCAGAATGACCATTTGTGTCCAGGCTGGGTCTGGCATGGCAGTGTGTCTGCACAATCCAGAAATTGCTTTCCTGCACTGTGGTTGATGCTGGTTTGCTTGAGAATGAAATTACAGTCCTTGCTGCGGCCATGATCTCTGAAGTTAAGGTAGAGATGAGGGAAAGTGTTTTCTTATTACAGAAAATGTAATAGATTTAAACTGTTGCACAACTGCAAGTTTTGGTATGTTCGGGGTAACTTTGTTATAATATTGCATAAAGAACAGTCCTCCAGTATAAGGCATAAGATATTATGTCTTACTGTATTTGAAGTACTTGACAGTGACACTTCTGTAAAGTACATTGGATGAGAAGTTGGATACAGATCAGTTGGAGTCATGTCATCCAAAGCAGAAGCCCTGTGTGGATTCCCCCTCCTTACTTTGTGAATGTTCTGTAGCAGTGGTGTACACTCTTGATTCAAAATGGAAATATAAATATGGATGGGATCAGGCTGTAGCACAGTCTCCAGGCTTGTTTAAGAATAAGTGAGTGTTCCAGTGCAGATATTTGTGTTTGCAATATAGAATACATACAGTGCCCCCAAGGTAGATTTGGGTATGATCCAAGGATAATTAAAAATAGGTTTCCACATATGTTAGCAAATTGCTGTTTAACTTAGGGAAATTAGTTTGGGAGTGCAAATAACAGCTGTGCTTTGAGCCCTGACCTAAAAGAATCTGTGTTGTACATTCTAGATTCCTTGTTCTTAGTTTGGCTTAACCTACTTTTCATTCTTTATCTTGAGACTCAGTGAGGGCTGTAGTAAGGGAGATAGCATCAGATTGCTCGAGGGTTTCTTTGCAGCAGATTCTGTTTTGTTTTTTATGATTATATATATATATATATATATATACACACATAGTGCATATATGTGTGTGTATATTGGCACTAGGTTTCTTGGTTTTGATTTGATATAATTCTTGATATGTCTTGCAGATTCCTGCACTTCTTGAAAAGGCAGACAATTCAGAAACAGACTCTGATGATGATGATGATGATGATGATGATGGTGGCAGCTCAGAGGACTCTGATTCAGGCTGTAAAGAATCTGTACATCCCAAAGATAAACCTGCTGAAGTTAGCATGGACAAAAAGGTCAGCTGGCCAAGAATTGATTATTTTTTCCCACCTTTGCTTATGTGACACAAAAAAATCCAAACGTAGTGGCTCGTGCTACTTCTTGTCTGAAACAAGCTGTGGAATTTTCCTGTTGTGGAGAACAAGAGCAGAGACAGTGAATTTCACTGGGGATGCTTTATTAATGGTGGTTTTACGTAGAGCAGTGTGGAACACAGCTCTCTGTAGTAAGCTACTACAAAGCAAGAAGAGACGTCTCTACAGGGAATTACAGGGATATGCAAAGTAGAATTCAGTGTAGCCTGGACAGCTTTTCAGTCCCTCTGGCTACTCTTCCAGGCTCTGGTGTTCAGGTTTGTGACTGTGGTCCCCGATCAACCTCCTTATGCCCAGACAGCTGAGACCACTTGATCTGTAGAACTGGAGACTTGGTGACAGTGTTGGTACCACAGTGGCTTTTGCAGTACCCTTAGTACAGACTGGCTAGCTTTGCTGCGGGCAAGAGATGTAATGCAGTCTGGCAAAGGGATTATGGCTAGGATCTGGATTTTGGGGGAGTTTTTTTGAGGTTTCATTTTCTAAACTGCAGAACAGTGTGCTGAGTTTTGGTGAGGCTTTTCTGCAGAGAATCACTCATGGGTGAGGGCCTTTTGGCAGCCTTTTAGGTGCTATGCAAAAAAAAAAAAAAGTGAAACTTGCTGGGCTTAAGAGGTTCGAGATTTGGGGCATTGCTTTTTAGGTTTTTCTTCCTAGAGAAGGCAAGATAATGTATTTCATATCTGTTAAATAAAAATGCAGTGCTCTACTACACACTGCCAGTCTAGAGCTGCTGCCTTCGGATGTGAAGCCACTTGGCCACTTCTCATCCTAATTGATAGGTTTTCATTTGGACTTCTTTCTGTGTAAGATGAGGGGTTTTTTGTAACCTGTGTGTTTAGCTGTAGGTTGAGCAACTGATGAGCAGCAATTACTTCTACCTGCCCCTTCCACTTTGGTGACTTTTTTTTTTCTGGTTGAGTCTCATTCCTTCTCTGTCTGGCACAAATTTACAGTGTGTTGCAGAAGCATGGCATTCTTTCCTGCCAGTCCTGGTGATGATCAGCTTGCTCTGAGTTATCAGCACTTACTGGGTCAATATTTTTGCATGACACATAAAAACACGTGCTATAGTAGCCCTGTGGGTAGCAGAAAACCTAGACCAGACAACCTGTTGTAGTCTTAGGTGTAAGTAGCATGATTTATGAGTGCCTCTTGTTCACTTTCTTCAAAGGTTGCATGAAACTCAGGTTTTAACTAGTTTGAATTTTGCCTTGTCATTACCGGTGTGCAGATCTGGGCTCCACCCCCAACCTGTATTTCCTTTTTCCTTTCCCCTCACCATTCCCATTGGGTTTTTTTATTTCTTTATCTTGATAACCTTATTTTTATGTCATGTGTTCATTAACTTGTTAACGTAACAATTGATTGACTTGCTCAAAATTCTTCATTCCCTTCTGGCTTTAAATGAATGGTGTTTGATTCTTTACAGGAAAGAAAAAAGATGGTTAAAGAAGCCCAAAGAGAAAAGAGAAAAACCAAAATCCCAAAGCACGTGAAGAAGAGGAAAGAAAAGACAGCAAAAATGAAGAAAGGCAAATAAAATTAACTTTGGCTCTGAGAAAGGGATAATGTGTTATGGATTAGTCAGTCACCATCTTTTTTTCTTTATTAAAAAATTAAAAATCCTTTATTTATATACATACAGTATGAACTGTGAGGGTTGTTTTGTTAATAACATGTTGTAATTGTTTGATCAGAGTGTATGACGTGTTTCTCGATGGGAAAGGATGAGTTTAACACTTGTGCCTGCTAAAATTCTTTACCTGTGCAGGTTTGACTTCTTGTTAAACTCTCGTTGATTTGTTCCTGTGTTCTTACTCCCCATGCCTGCTTCACAGTAGGGAAGCAAACTGAGCGAGCTGTCTTCTGCAGGCTGTCACAGTCCCCCTGGATAACATTGTGGGCATTGTGCCTTTGCTGCCTCCCTGTGCTTGCATCACCATTGATGGCCAATTGCACACGTGGCTGCCATCCCCACTTTGACCTTCACAACCTCTTTGGTGCCTTTGGCTCTAAGAGAGGAACCGATTAGTGCTTCCAGATCTCCCTTTCTCTCTCTGTTCCCTTTCTCTATCCACACAGGGATTGGTAGCACTCTCACTTACAGTATTCATGTAAGTGTAGACAGTATTACTGGAGCAAGAAGACTGGTATTTCTCAGCAAATGGGGATGTTTGATGGGACATTGAGATGAAATAGGTGCAGTGTGGAAATTGGCATTGCATCGGGTGCAAGAGAGGGGCCAGCCTCTAACTTGGTAGTGAAGGGAGGAGGACGTGCAAGACCTATATCCAGAGGTGAGGGAGTACTGGTGATGGCTCCTTCTCGTAACACCAAGGGCTTAGATGCTGCCAGAAGTATGGACACTTTATTTCCTGCTTTTCCTTGCCATCATGGGAGCTTGTGTACAGACGTGTTCAGGCAGAGGTCACCTCGGTGATGGCTGCTCTCGGTGATGGCTGCCCTGAGCCTGACTGGTTGTGTTCATTGGTGCAGTGCTGAAGGTGACTGAAACAGTAACAGCTTTGTGCACTTTGTTCTTGAAGTCCCATTGGAGTGGGGATTCTCCCTGCTGACTGACAGGGCCCTGGTGTGCGCATCTACCACGGCAGCCGTGATTCATGAAGGTACGTGCAGCAGGAAGTGTGTGTAGGGCCTAGGGGTTGCGAGTGGAGTGGGGAATTGTGTCTGAGCTGTTGCCTTTCCCCAGGAACAAGTTGTGCACTGGGCAGGCCTTGGTGTTTTTGGTGAAGTGGGGTAAGCATAAGTGACTGTAAAGCTGTGTGTGCTTTATTTTGTGTAGCTCAGCAGTGGATGACTCCACCGGGAAGCTGGTCCATGGCTGATCAGTGTGAGTCGGGGGTTGTCAGCCACAAGAGACAACCACCTTCTCTTTGGGTCTGGCTGCTCTGAAGATGGGTGGGTGCTGGTTCTTGGCAAAGAGCCTGGAAGCCCCAGAGACAGAGCGTGTCCCACAGGGCAGTGTTTATCTCCTTTACCTGAGGAGACACTTCAGAGAAAGGAGGCTGCTATCATCTGTGCTTGAGGGAAGAGGAAATGTCCCAGCCCACATAACCTTGTCTTCCCTCCAGGCTGTGCACCACAGCCTGATCAAGTTTGCCTAGCTCTAGCTGTCCTGCAGCAGGAAGGTGGTCCTGAATCTGTCATTTCGGATTGGAACCTTGCTTGCAGTGATGTGCAGCAGGACTGTCTGTGCAGGCTGTTCAAAGCAGGAGCTACCTGCCTCAGGTGTTTGCTCTAGGACAGGTGTACACAGTCGGGGTGTGTGTAGGGGACCTGAGGTGAAGCAGAGCCAGAAAAGCCCATGTGCAAGTGCAGATGGCCTGGGGATGGCTGTTGCAGTGGGGTATGTGCTTGCCAAGGTGTGCTGTGAGTGCAGTTCATGTGTCCTGGCCACCGCAGGCCTGACACGTACTAAAGTGAGGCAGTCCACAACAATGGAGTGGATGGGAAGCTTTTTGGGCCAGAGCCATGAGATGAAGCATCTTCCTGGTGATCCCCGAAGCAAGAGAATGCTGTTGAAGAATGCTACGCGTAACTACCGAAAGGCACCAGTCTGATTGGGGCTGGGAAGGATGAGGATCGAATGGCATGACTTTGTATCCTGTGCTAAAGAAAAAGCTTCAGTAGCACAGATACTCAGTCACGCTCATTTTTCCCCCAGAGATGAGGGTCCTATAAGGCCCACTCTGTTTGCCATGGCAGCATGTTTATGCTGTGCCCTGCTGCTGGCACCTGTGCAGACAGAGTAATATTACCAGGGCAGGAGTACCAGTTCTATGTATAAAAACAATGGGGACAAAACCAGCTCAGAGGTAATGCTTCCCTTTATCTTCCATGCTTTTCCTGCCCACCCCCTCTTCTTCCACTCCCCAAGACTGTACTTGCTGGTAGGGCTCTTGGGTCTCTTGTGGACTATTGCAAGAACCTCCATCGTGGAGCTCACCTGATGTCACAGCACAAGCAAACAGACCCTGGAGAGGTGGGCTGGGGGGTACTGGTGGGCTGTGGAGCCAGGAGATGACCCTGAGGTGTCACAGCAGCAGTGAGGCTGAACTGTGCAGGTGTGATACCTACCCCTAAGACTGAGAATTCCCTTCTGTTGACTACAAACATGTTCCTCCTCTGCTCCACTGCTCACTGGGTGTTCCAGTGTCAAAGTGGAGCCCCCAGATTACTGTTTTCCCCTTTTGAATGAGAACATCTTTACTGAGGTCATGCCATAAACTTGCTTGCTTTGTCACTGAGGCTTTGGGAATGTTTCTGCAAGCAGGGCTTCTGATCATTGTCTGGTGTGTTATTCAAAGCACAACTGTTTTGTTTTCTGTCTTCTCTGAAAATGGACTGGAGTCCAGTTCTGTCAGGCAATCAGGAGGAATTTTTACAGCTGCAAAAGCAGAACTTTCAACTGCTTTGATACTCCTTTCTGGTTTAAACTAGTGGAGGAGGATTGGTTGAAAAAGGTAGGAGAAGGTGCTTTATGCAGAGGGCAGGTTGTGGGTGGGTTGTGGCAGAATGCTGCTTGTGGTGTTTGCACCAGTGCAGCTAAGACTGGGCTTGAAATTAGCTGTCTAATCTGAGATGATGTTAATTTTTATCATCATCATTATATATATACATGTATTTTTTTTTAGAATAGGCTGAGCATATGAAAGACATCAAATTCTCAGGCACAGGTCAGATGCTTGGAAAAATGCATTTCTGGGAATTTGTGGCCAGAAGATTTAGTAACATTAAGAAGCTTAAGTATGTGGAGTGGGAATATTTACAGCTCTGCTTTCAAAGAGAAAAACGTACAAAAGCAATTAATCTTATCTTCCAGGGCCTTTCCAAGTAGTCCTGTCTTTGCAGTCATTCACTGGGATTCAGTGGGAAAGGACTGGGAGGGAGATACTGCTAGATAATATGTGTTAAGTTCCAAAAAAGTTCATCAGTGAAGAGGTGGAATTTTGCGGGGGTTCACCCCATGACCCCCCTGAAGTTCTGCAGTGCCATATGGCTGCTTTGCACTCTGACCAGTTGGCACTAGGCTTCCTCTCAGGTCTGAGGTCTGTGCCAGGCTGGTATTAATTTGTTGCTTTTTCCACACTATATATTTTATTATATGTAGCAGTAGAACCATTGGAAGGTGGAGTTTTGTGGATTCGGTTTCCCCATGACGAAGCCAGTAAAACCAGCTTTGTAAGGATACATCTGCTCAGAGGGATCTGATTTCCATGCTGAAATATTTTGATTAAACAATGCAACAATGCACAACCAGCTGTGGCAGGGTGCATGCTTGCTTGTGGCCTGTGTGCTCAGCAAAGGTCACACCTGTGGTCCTTTGAGACACAAAAGAAGCGAGGGTGATGTTTTCCGAGGACCAGTACATCCTGCAGGTTTTGGTCACAGGTAGTGGAGGAGCTGATGATGGAGAGCTATGAGAGCTGGATTCCAGAATACCAGGTTGCTTGCCTGGGTTGTCCAGCTGAATCTTTACCTGCTGTTTTCCCCTGCAAAACTGTGCAGCCAGATTATATTGTAAACATGATGCAGAGGCACAGAACAGGGCAGGTGCTTTGTCTCTGAGTGCTCTTCAGCCTGGGCTTGTTCCCTGGGGTGCACTTGCAGGATGATGGGGGACAGCTGGGGTAGGAAAGTGTGCTAGGGGTCCCTTGTCTGGTTATGGGGACCTTCCTGTCTTCACCTCTTCCTGCTAAAGAAAGGAAAGGATTTTTTGGACTCTTGGTGGGTGAAGGAGGATCTAAAGAAACTGCTTTGTCACTCTCAGTGAACTTTTACCTTCCCTGGTAAACAGCTTCACAGAATGTTTGAATGCAGAAAGTTAATTCAGAATTTATTTTGAACTTTCTAGGGCATCGCTGCAAAAATAAACACATAACTTAATGACTCATTGTTTTTACAGTTGTAATTTTGGTCCTTCTAAACTGCTAGTGGACTTTCAAAGCAAAAATGCTGACCCTTTGCCTTAGCATCTCGTTACTTTTCTGGTCCTGACGTAACCTTATGTTCCTTGTGCTAATCTTCACGTCCTCTAGAGGGAGAAGTAAGTTCATGCTCAGACTGCTGGAAAGTGCCAAGGCTCCCTTAATACGTGAAAAGTGCTAATTAGGTTCCAATTATCTACAAACTTCCTATAAATTTTGATGCATTTGTACATGCACCTGGATTTTATTTGGGTTTTTTCTCCTGAATTCATAGCTCTTGGACAAAGTTTTATACCTCGAGGACGTGGGGGCATAATTTGTTCTGGGCCAGGCCAGGCCTGGAACAATGGTGGTAATGCTGGGTTTAGGAAGACGTTCTAGATGGCACATGACAAACACCAAGGAGACTTCTTTCCCCCTGTACATATGATGAAGGCTCATGGTGAGAATCTAAAAAATATTAAGGATATCATTATTCAGCTGTCTAAATTCACAGGCGTAAACACCTAACTTTTGTATAATGCAATAGCTAGCAACCATTTTGCCACAATCACTAGCCCTAAACACAGTTTCAGTTGTTGACAGCTGCTCTTTTTTTTTAATTTTCCCCCTCCCCACCTCCCCACCATTGTTGTTTGTTTTCAAAGGATTGACATAAGAACAAACCTGGCCCTTCTTTCTGACATGCAACAACCTGCCTCCGACCTCTGCAGCCTGCCTGGAACTGTAAGCTCTCCTAAGCAACAGCGTGAATGCTAGACCTAGCCTGCAGCAGTAGGTTTAAGGCTATCTCTCTAATCTAGCCCAGAGATCCATGTCTGCAGCAAAGGCCACAAGGCTGGGACTTGCAGTTGGCAGGTATTGCTTGGGGGTTTTTGTGTGTTTCTTGTTTCTTCTTCTTTTTTTCTCTTTTTTTCCCCCAAAGACAACAGGCTGTGGTTGCAGTGGGTTGCTGCAGAACAGGATGAAGGATGGACAATGTCCCTTCTCCTGGCATTAGGACTGGATTAAGAACTGTCATGAAGGCCAGTGATGGGGACATGAGAACAGAAAGCCTGATTCATAGTTACCTTCTAGAGATTCAGAGGATTTATTTGATATTCCTGCCCTTGAGCATTATTTTCATCCCTTTGCCTTATCTGAGCCTCAATCCTTGAAGCTGAACATGAGCCCAGTGCTCTGTGCTGTCACCCGCTGTTCCAGACTCAGCCAGGGCTGATTCTCTGTAGTGACTGCAGCCCCCCACCCATCAGGATCTGGGGAAAGATCTGGCTTTTTAGTGCCTCCAGCCCTGAGTGTTAACCCCAGTTCCCCCTCTAGCCTTGCCCTGAAACAGGAAAGTCCTGTATTCCCCAGACATCATTCTGGGATGTATGATCAGCACCAGCTAGCACCTAAACAAGCAAGAAACAAAGCTGGTTCTGCAGCCCATTCACTCCGTAATCTACACCCATGATCAGATGGAGCCAGCAGCTTGCCAAGCTGGAACTATCCAGAATCAGCCTCATTTGGTGGTACTTCCAGGACCCAGAAATGAAATTAACTGTTCATTCCTCTTTGTCTGTAGCCCTAGCTGTGGTTTGCCCGGAAGATGGATGAGACTCAGGATGGGCAGCTCCATGAAGTCTGAGTGGATGTTTGATGCTGAATTCTGAGCAGGGAGATATTGCAGGTTTGCCACCATTGCTTTGGTTAGGGATGTGAACAGCAAGTCTGAAAAGGTGTGATATCTTTCTGGATTCTTCACTGTGCAGACTGGTGTTTGGATGGTATCTAAGTTAAAGTTGTCACATTGATTAGGTTGCTGTGGATCTATAAATAGTCAAAGTAGGTTGGAGTGAAGGTTTGGACAGGCACGGCTGGGTGAGCAGGCTTCTCACCAGATCTAGTAAGGATTGAGGGCTCAGGTGAGGTTTGGTGCGTAGAGTTGTTTGGGGTAAGGTTTGCTCTGAGGTGGTAAGAGAACCAGCTTTGGTCTGCATGCCAGGGTTTGCATTTGGGATGCACAGAGCCTAGAGAGCTGCGAGTAGGCAGGACGAGATGAAGGCTGATACTTACTAGAAATGGAGAGCAGAGGGTTTGCTGGTTGTTGCTGTTCAGAAGAAAAAGTCTAATTTGTGTGCTTGACAGAAGATGTTACTTTTAATGCTTTTGCTTCCGGTTAGAAAAGAAGCTTAAGGAGTTGTTTGCTCTCTCTCCTTGTCAGGTTTCTCATTCTGTGGTCCTAAGTCAGGCACGAGCTTGTGGAGTGCTAAGTGGGCATGTGCTGCAGAACACTGGGTCTCTTTGGGCTGTGAACAGGACTTTATGTGGACTTGAGAGCTACCACTGTGCACTGTAGACCTCAGGTCTGACAGATGTCTGGGGCCCTTGAGGAAATGTAAGGAGGTGGTGCCATACTGTGTGAAACACACTGTTCATACAGCTTGCTGTGCTCTAACAGTGGTGAGTGTGGAAAATGCTCGTTCTTTGGGTGGTGGCACAGGTGATGGAGCAGTGGTCTGGAGAGACAAAAGTAGAGGGGAAAGGGCAATTGAAGAGGAGAAGGGCTTGTCACTTTGTGGTTCTTCAGCCTCTTTGCACCACTGCTTGTTCTGGATGTTGTGACCAATCTGTCCACCGTGCTCTGGTACTTTCCAGTCCCCCCGCCTTACTGATCCAACTTTTCCTTATCTCTTCACCTTCACTGTAGACTACACACCAGCTACAGATGGGGAAGAACAAAGGAACAGCAGGGACAGTTGGAGACTCTTCTCAGGGCAGTTTTGACTTGTTTGAAAAGCCACTCCCTGTGGGGGTATGTGGCTGAGGAGGCAGATTTGCAGTGACTTGCCTCTGTGACATCAGGTGCATCGGTGCAGCACAGGGTGAGAGTCATTACTGGGGATGGGTAGGGACCAGACCAAGGGCTCAGTCCTGCTAAAAGCTCAACTCTTGGTGCAACTGAAGAAAATGAAACTTTGAGCCTGGCTTAAAATGGGGCTGAAGAGTTTGCAGATGAAGAAGGGGTTTCTTGATCATGTCACTTTTTTGGTGTTCTGGCACATTAGTGCTGGTGTAGTAGAAGAAAGTGAATGGTTCCTTCAAAGCTGTTTTAAAAGCATTTAAAAGAAGAGTTCAGAAGAATCCATTGTGTGCTTTTTTTCCTTTCCGTGAGCTTCTAAGGATTACTGCTTAGAGCCCTGAAAAATTAGAAAATACCTTATTTGTGAAGATCTCTTTTCAGCCATCCAAAGTGATTGCATTATGATGTCATTCAACATTATACACATGGTGGAGAGAAAAGCCAGTCCTGGTCTTCCCTCAAAGTTGAACAGGCTCCAGCCTGTAATGGACCTATTTATTTATTTGAGGGTGAAGAAAAGACAGACAAAACTTGTTATTGCGTAAAGGAATCAAAAGCCAATCTGAACTTGCCTTCGGCATTGGCTTTCCAAGTATTTCAATATAAAACTTTCCCAAAATAACGGCAAATCCCTGTCAAACTTATTTTATGGACTATTTTCTCTCCCACAGGTGAACCAGGAACACTGTCATCATTTTTTTCACACAGGGAAACCAGTAGCAGTGCCCACAGATGCTACTGCAAAGTGATTTCAACTTCAATAAATACACAAGAGATGTCGGCTTTCTGTGACCAGCCAGGCCCTTTTATAGGAAGCCCATCAATTACACTAAGTGTCCTGTGGCTGCCTATGGGTCGGGCTGTGCAGAATCAAAGGATTACAGTTTGTATGGGGTTAACAACCTGAGATTATCTCAGTTGGTCAGAGCATGGTGCTAATAACACCAAAATTGTGGGATCAATCCCTATATGGACCACTCACTAAACAGTTTGACTTAATGATCCTTGTGGGTCCCTTCCAAGTCAGAATATTCTATGACCTGGAAATAAATATTTCAACAATGTTGGTGCTGTTTTCATTGCTCTGTGTATTGCCCTGGGAGATGTTTAATGAGTACAATTTTTTGACAATCGGTGAGGCTGGGTGATGCGATGTTCTCTTGCTTTGTGCTGGTTGGGATGGTGAAGTGTTAGAGATGGGAGCTAGGAGAAATTAAATCAGTTTGGTAGCAAGGCTTAAATGAAAAGTGAAGTGCATATTGATAAAGTCTGAAAGTAGCTGTTATGGGGAGGGCAGCCAGGAGAACCTATGGTTTTGTACTGAAAGGAAAGGGGACAAGTGAGGGAGAAAAATAAGATGACACAACTGAAGTCCTTCAATGTGAAGGTGGAGGTTGCACAGAGCCATTGATCAGTGTGTGCTGTGCTCTCAGCCATGCCTGCCTTTAGGGTGCCAGTGCACCCCAACACCACCTTCAGACTTGAGCCAGCTCTTTGCTGATGCCTTTTGCTACCTCATAGTTACAGTAGCCAGGGCTGTGAAGAGATGTAAGCTCCCAGACCAACACAGCAGCTCTGGCAGAAGCCTCCAGTGGGTGATTCCTTCTGGGAGTTTGCTTTGTATTTGAAGGGTGGTACAGACGAAAGACACAGAAATTCATGTGGGAAGGCAACTAAGAGCAGACACATCAAAACTGTAGCTTGTTAGGAGTGGTTTTACTTCCAGGGTAGCCGTATCCTCGCATCATTGAGTGGCTCCCAGGTTATTGGATCTGGCAGGGTTCGTCAGGCTGCACCAGACAAGCAGATTGAGCTGCTCTGCCTTGGATGAGGCTATGATGCCCACTCTTGTGGTTGTACATTTTGGGGCAGTTTGACTGCAACACCTTGTCTGAGAGGAAAAGCTGAAGAGCTCTTCCAGGCTTTGTAAATGTCATGACCCAAAAGCTGAATGAAGGAAATGGCTCGATGGGCCAGGGTGTAGGAGCAGCTACATGGTTTAGGGCTATGAGGGAGTTATGGTACAGACTATTTACAGGCCAATTTAGTAGCTTGTCAGCATTTGTGGGAGAGGTGAGTGTGAAGGAGTGGTTTAAAGGAGGATGGATGTATAGAGTGACACTTGGAATTCCTCTCATTTGTAAGAGGAGGATGAGCAACTTTTGTGGGCAGGAGATGGACAGCAGGGGATGTAGTGTTTCCATTTCAAAAGGAGGATTCCTCCCCATCCCTCTTACAAGTTACAGTGAAACCCTTCCCAATGCTACAGGCCAAATTTTATTCTCAGTTACACCCATGCAACCTTACTGAAGTCAGCAATTGTCTGTTTTGCAACCCTTCCCTGATGCAATAACTTGAGGGTTACATATCTTAGGGGTTCAAGATGTGCTTGCATTCCCAGCATGGTGACAGGTAACAGCGCTGGACATGAAATTGCTGCTGCCCGAGTAATTGCTAAAGAATAGCTGAGGTCAGTGGCATTGCATGGATGTAACTGACTGCATGGGGCTGGGAATACTCATGTGGTATCTGGGAGTTCACTGGGACCCAGGAGAGACAGACCCATCTTTCCTTCCAGCTGGAATGCCACTTTCCCACATCAGACACTCCCTTCAGTAATTATACCCTTTTTAGACTCACCCTTTAGCAATTACTCGTCTAAGCCCTGCCTCGAACTGACATCATTGGAAAGTCCAATAAAAATATGGCAAGCTTTTAAACCATCCCAGGAAAGTGGAATGCTGTATTATTAGCAGCATTTCAATGCAGCTTTTTGATGATGATTTTCTTAACCTTATCTCTTAACAGGAAGAATTTAAGTTCCCTCCCAGCAAACAGCCTGAAGGGTCGGCAAAGGCCCTGCCTCATCTTCAGTGATGTACTGGCCTGAAAGGGCTCCCTGACAGTTCCTTTCTTTTTCTTCTTTTTAACTCATCTTTGCAGTACTGAACACAGGTCTTCTTCTCGAAGACCCGAGCTTAAGCTTCTGAGACCTCAAAATACTGCCCATCACTAAGTCAGTAGCTGTCTCTATTCTTGTTTTTCAAAGTACTTCTATGTTCCTCTTTCTTTCAATTTTTTAAAATTTTGTTTTCAAGTTGATCACTTCTTTGAAAACATGAAGGCGAATTCAGAACTCACACTTGCTCTGGAAGAGAGGAAACAACAAGTAGCTTGCCTTACTTTTTAAAGTACTTTTTTTTTTGAGGGAGGGGGTGATGAACTTCAAATTATTCCATGAATTGGACCCTCTATCAGGACACAGGAAGTTATCACTATTTTTGTTACAGATGAAGCTGAAGAGTTGAACCCGAATCAGAGCAAATAGTTGAGAGTTTGGGTTTTTTTCCTTTATGATCCTGTCTGAACTGGCATACGGCTCATCCTAATGACATCAGAGTTTTCTGGGGTTTGTTTTTTTTTTAATTCTTGGTTTGCATGAGAACAGTACTCTAGAAAAGAATTTTCCAAACAAATAACAAGAAAGGAAACTACAGGCTTAAAAAAGTCAAGGAAGCTAATTGGAAAATTTAGCAGGGAACGATTCCTGCTGTGTAACACCTGATGATGGAAGCATGAGGCTTTGCAATTGTAAACAGATTTTCTTTCCACCCTGCTTGGCAATCGTCTTCATTTTTTGGGTGTAACCCTTTCATGTACGCAGCTGCACTCCCCATTCCCACAGCGAGGCATGCCGGGTAAACCCTTTGATCTCTCCTTCCAGCCTTTGCTTGCTTGCATTGTGTTTATTACAACTTTTTCAACTCCTCCGGAGCAGGGCGTGATGGATGATCCTGGAGGATCTGCCCTCTAGATCTCTGTGATTGTACTGAGTTGATGGTTTCTCCCTGACAGGTGCAGGCATGTTGATTTAAAACCAAAACAAAACAAAAATCTTTTTAGTAAAGCGAAACCTACGCGGTGTTAACTCCTTCCTCTGCTGTCGTGCTCAGGGCAGGAGAGCAGAGGCTTTGCTGGGCTTCCATTTCTGCCCCTGGCACCCTCACCGCTTTGAATCGCAAATGCCCCACCCAGTGCTGGCTCTGGTCATTTGGTACCAGCTGTGGCTGTTCCTCCAGAAGTGGGATGCACTAACCCCTGCTCCACCTCTCTAGCTCTTGGCTTCTACATTCCCTTTGCTCTCTGCAAGTTGTTTTGACTTGTTTTGTCTGTGGTAGTAACCCACTTGCTGTGGGAGTCAAGGGGCTTCTCCTGCAGCTTGCAGCAGGCTCGAGGGAGGGGTCAGACCAAACCCTGTACGCATGGCACTGTGATAGCCCCTGTTAACATAAATCTCTATTTTGTGCCCTGGTAGATGCCTCAGACAGTTCAAAAAGGTACTGCTTGTCCTTCCAGCGGCTCCCCTGCCCCTGAACTACAGTGGTATTTGCAATTGTTCATCGTGTTTGCAAAACACCAGAAGTAAAAACAACTGTCCAGTTCCTTTTTCCTCCCCTCTGATTTACATACTTTAAAAACTAGTTGTGGACATCAGGCTCTTTGCAAATCATTAGTGTGTCTTCTTGATGGTTTGGAGATTGTAGCATGACTGTGGTCAGCCAGAGCAGGAACTTCTGAAAGATGTGAAATACTTCCATTCCCTGCTTTTGGTATTAAAGAAGCTTTTTAATTTCTGAGGTGCTACACATGTTCTATTATCATGTCCAGGGAAATGCGAGAGTAGTGGCACATAGGATACTTTGATACTGGGGAGAACCAAGTACCTTTCCCATTAGCTCTGTGCAGGTGCATTGGCAAAACTTCAGTTGTCTGTTGTAAGAGAACATGGAGCCATTGTCTGCGTATGTAATTTGTGAGGCGATATCAAAAAGCACATTTAAAAAAATACATGTTATCTTGAATGTTTATGCAATTGGGAGCGAGGTGCTTTCTGTGGTTTTGGGTGCGCATGCATCACTTCCAGCTGATCCTTTGAAAGACCACGTTGTGGATTTTTCTTTAATAATGGAGGAGAAAATAAGTCATATCCCCAGTCCACCATTTGATGCCTGAGGAGTTTGGATTGAATCGTACATTGAAAGAAGATGATATACAAAGAACATGTGTCAGCTCAGCTACTTTTTAATCTGTTCCTTGATTTGTCCACACTCAGCAGCTTTTTTTTTGGCTGCGACAGAAAGCCAGGGCTGTGCTTCAGGCAAAGGCGTCACCCAAGCTACCTTAGTTGATGAAACTAAAGTTGCTTCCTGAGCATTACTGTCCTGTACATTGCTGGATGAGTTGGCTCTGCATCTGTGGCCAATTTGGATATCTGCAAGTGATTTACTGTGCTCTGAAATGCAGCTGCTTCATATACGGCATCTGATCTGGGACCACCACTGGGAGTTGTCCTTGCTGAAAGTGAGGGAGAGATTAAAGCCAGCTGAAGAAAAAAGGGATTATTTTTATGGTCCTTCTGGATAGTGTTTTTCCATTAATCCTTTTCATAAAAGATGGAAAACTCTAATTCTCTGAAATATCTGAGCTCCAGTTTTTTTCTGGTGGTTTCCTTTTGGTAGTGAGTTATTGGGAGATGGAAGGAAGATGTGCAGAGGGCTGCCTCTTTGGAAGCCTGTGCAAGAGATTTCAAAATAGGAATTTAAAAAAACCCCCCAAAACATTTGTGAGTACTCAGGCCTGAATTAGCAGGCCAAATTCATTTGGATGCATTTGATCTTGATGATTTGAAGGCAGCAATCCTTCAAGGCCTTGCAAATGGAGAAACCCCACAGGGACAAGCTGAGAAACAGCAGAAATCCTATCTCCTTTTTCTCTTATTTTCTCATAGTTATCTGACTACCTCTCAGACAAGCTTAATGTGTTATCATGTTTGTTGGCAGCAGTGTGTCTGTCAGGTAGGTACATGTGAAAGCATTTGGCATGAATATTACCAATATTCCCTGAAGTATTACTTAACTAGTGCTTGGACAGCAATACTAGATACAGTCCACAATCATTGGCACAAAAAAAGTATGGCCTGTCAAGTATGAGTGTGGGTATTAATGCAAGGATTAATACAAATTTTCATTATGCAGAGAAGTACTGAACTTGGCTGTGCAGATTTGAAATTAAGTATAAAATGACTATGATCAAAGAGGTTCCTCAGAAAAAATTCAATATAGAACAAGGTCAGAAAATATCATGTTTCTTAATTTTAAAGAAAACAGATGGTATTTTCCCAACTTCTGAGTCTCTGTGAGAAAAAACCCCAACAACTATTTTTCATCTCTTTCAGTGAAAATTGTTCTGTGTAAAATTGTGCCATAAATGTCCTTCTTCCAACCACAATTATTAATGTAAACCTCTTGAGTCTACCATGTAGGCCATATCCAGCTTTGACTATTTAGACAATTAAGAAAAAAATCCCTTTTGATATTTTTTCTGGCTGAGAAGTGAAGATAATACAAATAATGTTAATGTATTTACAAAATCCAGCAGTGCTGGCACAAATATGGAAGTACCCTGAAAGAGACAAACACACGCAAATGTGTAGCACTTAGCGTGAGAGTGTTAACATTTTGGAAAGAAAGTAACAGACTTATTTCTTAGATATTTCCATTCTAAGTTAGTGCACAAGGTGCTGTCCCACAATGACATTTCTGACCTGATTATGACTCTTCGTGGGCACGCACTTAATGCTGAGATGTCTGTCTGCAAACTCTAAGTAGCGGGGAGGGGGGGTGCATGAAATAGGTTCAAGTCTCCTGCATATTTTTTGGGTATGAGTGTATATCTGACCCTTGCTAAATCTGATGATGTCAGAAGAGCCTGTGCTCCACACATGGACATTGTGCAGCTGCTGAGAAGAGAAGCATTCCTCAAGCAAGCGTGGGAGCAAATGTCATCCGCAGTTCCGTGTCTGGTAGAAAGGTCAGGTTTCTGCTGGAAGGGGCTGTGCTACAGGATGCCTGGTACCCCTCTGCTTGGCTGGTTGGTTTTTCAGTCTCTGGGGAAGGGATGGGACAGGGAAATCAGTTAATAGTGATGATGATGATTGATTGGACTGGACTTCATTTCAGTCCCAGGGAAGCAATGCTCACCAGCAGCAAATGCAGCACTAGCAAATGTGTCAGGCATTCCAACCACTGGTCTGCTGGGAAAATGAAGCCTCCAGGAGCAACATGAGGACTTCTGTGGAAAGCCTTGCTGAACTGGAAGATGATGTACATATGTGATTACGGAAGACATCGTTTGGGTGGAGTATAAATTCTAATTTTTATAGGTACTCTGGTGGATCTGTTGTCCTACGTGTCCATTACACCCATAAATACCCATACGGTGTAATTACTGGAAGGGCAAAGTCAGTTACTGCAAGATTACTGCCATGGTAATTAAAGAATTATAGAAAAGCAAGGAGCTTTCACCAATTACTAGGAGAGGTGTCATCCCTGGGGGAAGGCAAAGTGAATGCAGAGGGATGGAGAGATGGAGGGATATCATCAGCAGGGTGAGAAAATCTGCAGATGATTCTGATGGATGGATGGATGGATGGATGGATGGATGGATGGATGGATGGATGATAGAGGCTTCTACCAACACCTGTGACAGTGAGGAGAGAGGGAGGCAGTGTAGCTTACTCCTGCCTGTGCTCTTTCCTGAGGCCCTGTGTAGCTACAGCAGCCCATTTTGCTCCGTATCAATGGCAAGAGCAGAGCAGATAGGAAGAGCAAGACATGGCAGGACTTGCTCCTCCATTCACAAATTTTATTGTACTATTTCTTGCATTGTAGAAAGGTTTAAGCAAGTTTGGGGTGCCCTTTGTGCTGTAGGAGCCTCTTTCCAGAAGAGGACAGAAGCTTAGTAGGTGTGTGATAAGCAAAACTTGGTGGGGGGAAGAAATACTATCACTATCCCATGTTGTTATGTGAGATCTCACTGTGGTTCATCTGGGGCTGCGTGGGAGCTGGGCACACACAAAGAGATTGCTCAGCATCTTCCACAGTCAGATAAGAAGTTTTTCAAATGAGGAAATGGATGAAATAAATCATCAAATCCAGCAGGCTCAAGCCTATGCTGGAAACTGCCCCTTGCCTTTTTGTCTCATTGGGAAAAAGGAGGTAAGAGTAGGACCGGGCTCATAGAAGCAACATCCTGAAGGATTGGTTTTACACACAGTCATGGGGGTGAGTCAGTCTGGACCTTGTAGCAAAAGGACTGGACTCCCCTGACATCACCTGGAGACACTGCTATTCCCCATCCACTCCCGAAATGGAAGATACTGCTGCTTTTATTTGGGCCAACCAAGAGTGTAGCAGGTCAGGACTAGTTGTAAAAGAATGTGTTCATCCATACAAAAATGTAACATACTAGTGAAAATATTCTTGTAGCAGAAACTTATCTGGGCAGCTTAACAGGGAAGATCTTACTGGGCATTGCAGTGACTGTGTGGATTTTCCCTCTTTCCCTCTTTTATCTGCTGTGTCACTTGTAACCTTTGCAGGCAAAGGACACTGTCTAGCTTGGCTGAGATCCTTCTGTGAAGTAAAAGATGTTATTCAGTACTCATTATCAGTATTGTTTGCTTGGATTATATTGTCTTTTCAGGTTGAATACACAGTGCATTAAAAAGCACACAGTAATAAAAAGTAACAAATAGTGGAACTATAAATGTATTTTGGCCCACTCCTCATCTGCCGTAAATTATTCTGTATGCACTGAAACCTCCTGATAAAGTGCTGCCTTTTTACATGGCATAGTAAAATACATGTTTAAGCAGGTTTAGGAAGAGACATTAATAAAGCTAAGACCATGTGACAGGCAGTTTGATAAAGTGGCTTAAAATAAAAAGCTTTTGACAGAGGTATTCAGCAGGATGGGTTTATGAGCTCTCTTTCTGTGCTGATTATTGCATGCGCTTTTTGAGTCAGAAGGAAGGCAAGATTAGAACCAGAGCTTGTCTGAGAACCATGTTGAAGGATGACATTTGGTACTGGCAGGAGGCAGCAACATTTAATGCCATTAAACGCTACACACCAACCATGTTGCTTCACATGGAACTCCTTGGCACTGGTTACAAGGCACGAATTGGGCACCGAGTCCTTCCCTGAGCTTCTTACCTTTTTTTCCTTGGCCTGGTATGCTAATGAAAGCCCTGGCAAAGCTCTTTCATCTTGTCCCACATTTTCCTTTGTTGATGTGGAAGAGGAGCGAGGGAGGGGGCCTGGACTGGAAAATGAGAGATAAAGCAGGTTTGTTTTTGGCTGAGTCAGAGGACAGCCAGATGAAGAGTTTTCTTTGTAACTTAATAGCTGCATTAATCACTGGGGCTACAGCTACTCCCACTGATGGTCAGAAAAGGGCCTCAATTTCTCACAACTTTGCTGATACCAAATGAGTTCTCTGCAAAAGCGCTCTCCCAGCAGGTACAATTAGAGTGCTTTAATAGGCATGCAGGCCATGTGGGAAGATTCTTAATTATATTGCATTAAACACAGCATAACCTTATAGCAGGAACAATCTCTTTATGTCATTTCAGATTAAGTGGAATTATTTTGTATAGTAGTGATGCAATAAGAGCATCCCATGACAACTGGCTAAGAGTGGCTGTTTCTTTAAAGGAAATAAGGTCTGGGTTTGGCAGTGTGAGGTTCATGGGTGGACTTCATGATCTAAGAGGTCTTTTACAACCTAAATGAGTCTGCCATTTTATGATAATGCTAATACTTTATCACATTGCATGTACTGACAAGGGGCTTAGTGAGAAGCAATCAGTTTGGTTTGGACTGGGTGAAATCATGGGTTGAATCTGAAGAAGTCTTTGACTGCGTTTAAACACACTTGTGTCAGGTGCTGTACATTTCTCCCCCTGTTTTCCTTTATGAAGGAAAGAAGAGAGAGGTAAGATTTCCTTGGTAAACAGTTTATCCCAGTGGAAGGAAGTTCAGCACTTTATCCCCCTGGGCTTCGGCAAATGCCTGTCACTGGAGATTTTTGGGGTCCTAACTTCATCTGGATCCATATCCCTGGTTTCCAAGCAAAGCTTTTCTAAAGTAGCTGCCTGAGTAACTATAAAACCTAGAGAAAACAAATGGGACTCACTAAGGCATCTTTGGAGAGTTTCCTCTTAAACAGAGCAACAGTTTCCTGGAATAAGGTGGAGGAACTAAAATGATAGATTGTATCATTTTTTTCTGAATGAAAATAGTACAAGAATGAGGGAAAGTGGAGTAAAAGATCACAACCCCCTGAATTATCCTGAAGTCCTACTCTTCTTGTCAATGCTGCCAGCATTAGATACCCAAGTGCTGAATTGTCCCAGTTTCTTTTTGTTTGGATGTGCTCAGCCTCTGCTGTGGGCAGGGATACATTCAGAGCCTCCAGATTCAGTTCCTTTACTTTCTCCCTGTTGGGTCTCCTGCCAGTGCTCACAGAGGGGGCAGGATGCAGCAGCAGAGTCTTCCCAGGCTGACCCTCTCTCACCTCTTTGTCTGGAGCTTACCCTCTTCTCCCTGGCACTGCTGGCAGTTCCCAACTAAAAAAGCCTAAAGGCTTTCCCGTCTGTCTGCTCTGTATTTGCTGGTGCCAGCGTAATGTCTGCAATGTGCACAGCACACAGGCTCCAGTTTCTATCTGCCTGATTGCCCAGAGCATGTGGTGTTTTATATCCTCCTGTAAAAGTTATATCTTCTCAATCTCCATAAACCCCAGAGATGAATGCATGCAATCCCACCCGCTCCTAGCACCACACTGTCTGGCAGTGCAGGCATTGCTCCTATCCACCCCCATTGCTGCAGGGTCTGTTTTATACCATCACAGGCTTTTTTGGTTTTTCCACCCCCCTCTCTCTACTTTTTGTTGTTGGCAGTGTGATTGCCAACCTGGGCAGTCATTTTCAGTCTGGAAGGTAAGTGAATGTCAGAGAGGAGCTGGAGGGTGTGCAATAGACAGAGGCATATGTTCTGGCTCGCTGGTGCAACACTGCAGCAGAACGGACCTGTAGCTGCCAAGGGAAGTGGGCATTTCCTCGAGTTTGGGAAGTGGAAAGCTGACTGGATCCATGCTGCAAAGCACTCCCTCTCCACTGGTGGTTGGCCATGTGGGTTTATTTTCAACCTTTATTGTGGTTCCTTCGATAATTGCAGCTTGCTAGACCTGTAAAAAGGCAGCCATGCTCTCTGCAGGGCTGACTGATAATTACTCACAGCCACTGGTGGCAGAACCAAGGCAGGCAGCCATCCAGGGGGCCTGTTCCTACCTGCAGCTCATCCAGGGAGCATGTTCCTACCTGCAGCTCATCCAGGGGGCCTGTTCCTACCTGCAGCTCATCCAGGGGGCCTGTTCCTACGTGCAACTCAGTGTGAAGGATGGTTTATTGATAGTAAGAGGATGGGAGGGTGGAAGTGGCCTGCCTCCTACACCCATTGCTTTGTGCTAGGACAGCTCCATGGGAGCTGCGTCAGGGATGCATGTGGGAGGCAAATTCTCCCCTCCTGGCACAGGACAAGGGCCTGGCCTTTGAAAAGCTTAGATATAGTGTGGCTTTGGAGAAAGTCAGTGGGAAATAGCTTGTCCTGGAGGAGTTTGGCTGGCATGTAGATGTGGTTTCTTGTAAAGGTGGCTATACTCTGAGACAAAAAACTCTTGGCTGGCCAGTGTGAAAGTTCTTCACAACTAAATGTGTGATGGAAGTACCTGTGGACAGCCTGTGCTTTAAGGCAAAGGCTTGGAATACACGAAAACTTGTATGTGCAATGTGCTTTTCTATTTTTTGCAAGCTTACTCTGTAGGTTCTCAAATATCACCTACCAGAGGATTTGGAAGATTCCTTTCAAAAGATGGATTTCTAGACCATTGACTGCTTCAGACTGCTTCTCATCAATACAGAGGAGAAAAGGAAAATGATTCCTTCTGTTCTCTTGAAAAACAGATGATTCTTAGCACTGTTATACTCATATTCATCAGGGCATTATCCAAACTTATTTTTCATGAGCAATGCTTCTTTCTGAAGACCACTGCTGGAGAGAGAGTGCTGGAGCTAGATAAACAGACAGTCTGGGCAAAATTTGAAGCCTCTGTGCTCCTTTCCCCATTGCATGTGCTCACCTAACCTTTCTACTTTCCACACTGACGTACCTTCCCAGCCTTTCTATTCCACATGGGGATGATGGTCAATAGTGTTGCTCCAACAATCACATGAATGCAGTGCAGCAAATCCATCCCTTGTGCACAGCCACTGATATCAATAGGTTTAAATGCAAAATGAGTTTGGCTCAATGGGTGGAATCGAACATTTCTCTAATCTGGTGATTTTCAGATTAGCATCCAGGATCACAGGTTGCAGAGAGAGACCACTATCCTCCTTGGACCGCCCAGGCAAGTTGCAGGAGCCTGGGGAGCAGGGCAGGAGCCTCAGCTCTCCTGGGTGATGCCAGAGGGGACAGAGGGCCAGATCCTTACCCCCTTCTCATGTCTTTTAATTAGCTGGGACTCAGACAAACTTATTGAGGACTGGGATAATTTCATTTCATATATTGGGGGGTGGAGGCCTGCCTGTATTTCCCCGTTTTTTAGGACATGTGTGAAGACAACAGATACAACAGAAGGGACCATGAATGGAACATGCTGTAAGAAGAAGGTAATTGTCTTGATGAGACTGCAGTTCAGAAATACAGCAACTCTATAATCCAAAAAGGAGTTTCTGTGCCGAATTCTTCTATGTTAGAAATTAACCTATTTCATCATAAATCAAATATTTCTCCAGGTGGCATGTTTGTACAAACTGAGCTTATGTGCCAGTCACTAAAATTAGTCTGCATTTCTTTTGCACCTCAGGAGACCTTGGTTCTATTCTGCATAAGAGGAAGAACTAAAAATTCTGCCTGTAATGTGGATGAACACTTACATTTGTTAGTCTAAGTCGAGAGATTCAGATATAAGAATACCTAGCTGGTGCCAGACAACACCTAATCTTCTGCTAAGTCCTCCAAGGTACCATAAGAGCAGAGTGCTACTTCACAGGATGAAATCAATTTCCTTTTCTTGTACCAATCAGAGGAGACCAGGTCAAACACTTAATTCTTCACATCACCCTTGGCCCACAAGAGGCTGACTGTGCATCCACAATGAGCTATTTCTAGCTCATTTCGGAGCTCAGGAAAGACAGGATCTTCTTTCCCAGTGTTGGGATGATGAATGCAATGGAAAATCCTGCTTGTTTCAGTCAGTGCTCCTGGAGGCAAAGGGATCATGCTGCAGGGGGACCACCGTGAGGATTCCTTGGTTTTGGCCATGTCCTGTGCTACCCCTCCTCTTTTCGGGAGGTAGGTTTGGCAAGAGCCAGTTTCCCAGTGTGCCAGGCCTCCCTCAGGATATGCCGGCTGGCAGGGCTACAAGGGGAGGGGAGAGGCACAGCAGCTCTTTGTTGAGGCAGCACCACTTGAATGAAGCATGCCTGAAAAATTCCTAACCACAGATCTGCTGCTCTTAGCTGCAGCAAGATAAAAGGCATATTTTATGGAAGTAACACATTCCAGTGCTGCACGTGTGAATCAGGAGATGGACAGCATGCACACGAGTGCTTGCTCTGTTTGTTTGAGTCCATCATTTTTAATCTATAGGATCAAATGTTTATTATTTCTGCCTAATAACAGATCTTGAGACCATCCTGCCTGGCTGTGAGCCACATAACGGGGGTGTAACATGCTTTGGTATTTTACTGGGGTTTCTCTTTTGTTGAAGGACATTTTTTTGAGTATGCTATTTTCTGAGGTCAAATGCAAGATGCAGGAGTAGAACTGTGGTAGCTGGGATGATTTAAGGGTGAAAGAGAAAAAAGGTTTGGTTTTTTTTGACTAAAAATCTTTTGTCAGATCAAGTAATGTGGCTGGAAAGATAGACAAGCTTTCCACCTCAGTATCCCTTTGTTGTGTCTCTTTTATTCCCACCTAAGCTTTCCTAGCTGGTCCCATACAAGGTGCCAATTCTTCCATAGCAGGGCAGGACTAAAGTGCTCTTGCACTATTTGCTAATCCAGGGATAAGGGGAAGTCAAACTGTCAGCTTCATAGACCTGTGATCCAAAATGATCCTTTGAAGACGATCTTTCCCTCTTGAAGCCCTTAACCACTCGTCATACAGTCCTCCAAAGTAAAAGTGGAATTGCCTATCGTTCCAAAAGTTACGCTTTAACTCAGCCACAAAATGTAGGTTTGATAAAAGATTAGATTTACAAAGTGAGATTGCATAGTTTGCCCTGTGCCAGGGACCAATTATATTATCAAACCAGTTCTTTCTGGCTTTGAAATTTCATCTCTGTGAAAAGTAGCCCACTGTTTTAAGCGATGGCTGTATGCAAGATAGAGCATACTTAGAAAATGGTCTCTGTTACATCTTTTTCAGCCATCTTGTGCTGGCATATTCATCTGCTTATTGTGTTTGCTGTTTTCCTGCAAGGTAGTGGTTTGCTGACCTCCTGACAGTGTCTGAGGGCTTTCACAGATGAGAGGAAGGTGTGGAAAAAATACCCTTTACCTGAAGCAAACTGAGATTCCTGCAGTTGCAAGGCTGGCAGTCCACAGCTGGATGAATTTCCCTGCTCTCACAAGCTAAATGCTTGCAGGCTGTGGGAGCCATGGGATCCTGGGTCTCTGTAAACCTGCTGGGTTTCAAGCAGCAGTAAAGCCTACTCTGAGCCCTGTGCCTACCCATGGCTGCATTGCTCCTCGATCTCCACGTTGCCTTACAAGATTTTGCTGCCAAGGCTCACAGCTGTACCACAGCTTTACTGATGTAAATCCCTAGTATAGGGCCAAGCTGCCCTCTGCTAAAAAAAATTGTAACATTCATAGAGAACATGTACATTGTATGCAGAAATATGTCATGTTGCTCCTTTCTGCAAGAAGTGACCAACCCTCTTCTTGCAGGGATTAAAGAGAAAGATAACATCAATAGGTCTGGAGAGGTAAGATCTGTAACTCGTACACAGAAATTTTTTCTTGAATCCCTTAAAAAAATGACAAAATGTATTTTTTCGGCAGAAACCATCTGTATTTAAAACTTGCAGGAAAAAAGCAAAACGGTATTTTTGTAAGTCCTTGCTTCACATCATGGATTATCCTAAGTGCATCTATTGCTGAAGTCAACCTTCCTTCCTGCCACGCTGCCCCTCACAGCTCCTCTCTCCGGGTTTTCCTGTCTCTCTGCACTGAGTTTGGAGCCTCTTACTTTCCCAAGTGATGCCCTTCCTGACCCCTGTCTCTGTATCTGCTCACACATTCCTCCCTTATCTTGCTCTCAGGCTGCTCCAGATTCCCTCCTGACCATAGACCATACCAGACCACACGTGTTTACAGAGCTCAGCTTGGTGCCTTCTAACAAAACTGGCTTCCATCCTGACACTGAGTCATATGACCTTCCTCTCTTTTTTCCAAAACCTTCTGTATATGCATGAACCCTTTAAACAGCGGCATCCGAAATGTTTCTCCATCCGTCTCCGTATTTGTAAGTCTGCATATATGATCAATGTTTATATTAGGTAGCTGTTATGCTATTCTGAATCTGTATTTTACCTAGACTGTGGTGACCTCCGGGCAAAGGCTCTGCTGTGCATGTTTATAAATCATTAAATACACCATTGATGCTCAAAAAATAAGAACATTATTCATCTCTGAAAGCACTTTGAAATTAATTTTATGTATGGAAGCAGCTTAAGAAAAATCTGTGGGGTGAGAATTTAGTCAATAAAGTCAGTGGGAATTCTGCCACAGGGTGTTTTTGGGTACAGTCTTACAATTATTGTTGTCCTTTTGCAGGTTTAGGTTATTAGTTTGCTTTGTCTTTATTTTTAAATAGATAAATATTGTCTATATAAAGCTCCCTTTCTCTCTTAAATATCGCAGATTCAAATGTCTTCTGGATTTGAAAATTTGTAAATGTGACTATGTTTTGCTTGTTAAAATAATGTGACCTCAGTGAAGTGTATTTTTTTCCCAAATGGGTCACATGGGGCAACACCTCCTCTTTCAGGGCGATACCCAGCTCCAGGGAGAGAAGACTCTAAAATACACTGAATGCGTGTTGCTATAATGCCTGTGCCTAAATATGTGGTGCTGCTACAAACTTCAGCCCTGTAGAAACCCTATTGTTTATCATGGTGAGAGGCTCCACCCCAAACAGTAATTAGAGAGAAGCTCCTGCCATAAATCCGCTGGCATCCCAAGTGAAGCCGGTGTTCTCTGGAAACAGAGGTTATCTCCTCCTTTTGCTGCTGGTCCTTTGAACTTCCTGTGGTCAGGGAATCCTCCTGGTTTCAGCTAGAATAACAATTATGAAACTAACCCTGCTCTCCTGGCTGGGGTTCATGTCTAATTAACTTTAACAGGAGTCACAATTTTAAGAGTGATTTCTCAAAAGCGTTATAACTCAAGACAATTAAGGCTTGAGAGAGAGCGCGCGAGACACGGAAGGGAGTAAAATAGAGGCACTCCTTGGGGCAGGGCGCT
Source organism: Aleadryas rufinucha (assembly GCA_013397815.1). Taxonomy (NCBI): domain Eukaryota; kingdom Metazoa; phylum Chordata; class Aves; order Passeriformes; genus Aleadryas; species Aleadryas rufinucha. Next base: position 134,324 of record VZTH01002031.1, read on the forward strand.
TCATGCGTATTAAAGAGATGTGACTCATTCCTGCCTCTAGTCCCAGCAGAATACCTTCTGAATAAGCTCTGCATGCTAGATAAAAACTTGTTTGCTGGTGCAAAAATTGTATCGCACGTGTTAGAACAAGCACCCTGACGGGCTATTCCCATCAAAAACAAGGACACGCAGCAGTGGATTTTTCAGTATGTCAGTGTAAATTTTGCACAGGGTTTTCAGCTGTGGAAACTCATCAAAGTCTGCAGGAAAAAGGGATTAAGTGGAAGCAAATGCAGACCAATGAATGAATGAATGAATGAATGAATGAATGCAGTTGCTCTTCTGGTGCAGGATGTTTTTATTCTTGTTACGCATGAAATACGTGGTCGTGTATATAGAATACACCCATCAGTGAATTTGATAGGCAAAACCTGATCTTCTTGAGGACATGTGAAACTAGAAGCGAGATTATAGCAATAGAGAACATGAAAATCCTGGGGACCGCTAGGTCTGACTTTTTGTGTGTTTATTTAAAAGCAGCTCTGCATGCAGTACCGTATATATATCATAGGTATTATCTTAAGCCAGGGTGTCCCACAGTCCTCTCATAGGCATGATGCCAAGGAGGACAACATCTCTATGCATGAAGGATCCAGCCTTCTGTGAACATACAGGAAATCAGGCTTTGTGACAGAAATCTGAAATGCTTGTTTGAAATCTGAAATGGTTGTAGGGAAACTCCTGCTGCTACTACAGGGATGATCCCTTTCTTTATTAGTGGCATGAGGATTCTAGAGGAAACAGGGTGGTTTTTTAACACAAAATTGGCTCAGAGCAAGTTTAGTCAAATAGAGCCAGCCAGCATACACAAAATCCTAAACAATGTTCCTGGGGATGGACTGTTGCTAAAGCCACAGTGGACTATTTCACTGAAGGACTGTATCCCCAGTTTCCCCTGGAGAAGCCTTCCAGTAGCCCTGCAGAAAGCTGCTCATCTGCTCCAGATGAAGCAACAGAGCAAAATGAATATCCCAGTATGACGAGAGACTACAAGTGAGCCTACACAACTCATGGTCTGCTCAGGAAGCAAAGTCTGACCGCCTCGGGAAGAAAAGTCCAACCTAAGCAGTGGAGTGTCTTGCGTCCTCGGAGCTGGGACCTGGGAATTTTGTGCCCTCTGGGAGGGAGAGAGTTGATTTTCTCAATGTAGAAGCCTGGGGGCAAACCAGCATGTAAGTGGTATGGACGATCAGGGGCCCAGGAGTGAAGCAGGGAGCAAACCGCAATGATAGTGCAGATGTGTCCTAAGGACGATGCCTAATGGTTTTACAACATATTGTTGTAAGCAATGAACATTAATCTTCAACTGTAAATCAGCTTGTTTGCCATTTACTCATAAGAATTTTGCATTGTTTTCTGCTTGTTACATTTCTAATGTTAGCATAGCTGTTATGTTGTTTCATCTCATTAGGGTTCATTTGGCACCTCTCAGAGATGCCAAAATACAGGGGAGATTTTTGGAAAGCATTTCGTCACTATTGTTACTGGCAAAATTATGACCAGCTCTAGTGTTTCAGCATGCTTGAATGTGAATATCACCAACACTTGGACACATCTATGTCCCTTATTCTTCCATTATAAAAACAATGCTGACAGCTCTACCTTCTCCTAATTGCTATCATCCAGCAACAAGAAATACATTTAAAAAAACATGCCCTAGGAAAAGCCTTGTCTTCATCCACCCAAGAGGCAGAAGTATCAGGGTCTCTGCTGAGGCTGTCAGAATTTGTGTGTATGCTACTGAATAGCAAAGAAGGTGATTTATGTCCTTTGGAATGAGGACATTCCGGGGCAGATATGGTGTGATCACACTGCTATCAAGCCTTTCTGAGGGACAGTGGTGATTGCAAAAGCTTTGTTACATGAATGTTGATTGGGAATAGTTAACATGGATTTACCAAGGTTAGATCATCAGATCACGTAGGCTTTGCAGGACCTCTAGAGGTCTCTCATCCCACCCCTGCACAAAGTAGGTCTAGGTAGAGCAGGTTGCTCAGGGTCTTGCCCAGCTGGATTTTGAGTATCTCCAGGGTGGAGACTCCTCAGACTCCCTAGGCACCTGCTCCAGTGTTTACCCTCATGGTAAACTTATTTTCCCTAATATTGACTGGGAATTTCCCCTGCTTGACAAAACTGATTGCTCTGTGTGATAAGGGAAGAAGAGTGGTTGTTACCTGCTTTAACCTAATGTTAGGCATGGTTTCCTAGAGTGCCTTTGTATCTAGGCTGGAACATTCTGGTCTGGACAGGTGGATGAGTAGACGGGTGAAAAACTGCCTTGTTTGTTGAGCTTAAAGGGTTCATATTCTACCTGGAGGCTTTTACAAGCAGAATTCCTCAGGGATCTGATGTTTGGGCAATTTAATATCTTTGTCAGTGATGTGAAAGTGGAGACAGTGTGCGCCCTCATCAAGCCTGCAGCTGACACCAAACTCACCAAAGGAAAGAGACTGACATGTGCCAGGGCAGAACTGTCACTCAGAGAGACCTGAATGGCTGCAGGAAGAGACCAACAGGAACCTCACAAAATTTGACAAGGACAAATGTGAGGTCCTGCCACTGGGGTGAAGCAGCTCCTTGCAGCAGTACAGGCTGCTGCTGAGCTCTGCAGGCAAAACTCCACAGCCAAATATGTCCAATACACATGAAAGTCCCTTCCTCCCCCCGCCCAGCTGCACAGGAGCTCTCCTTGGGCACAGTGTCTCTCTCATGCCACTTCCCATGTGCCCTTTGCCCAGCTCACAGGCAGGCGGAGCAAGCCCCGAGTGCTCCCGCCTCTCCCAGAAGAGCCAGGTTGTGCTTCCTCTTGTTCTTGTCTACATCAATGAGGTGCATTCGTTACAAAAGCACAAGAAAGTGCAGTGCTCTACACAGCAGTCTAGCTCATAATTATTATTTTATTGCTTTCTTGCAGACAAAACTTTTTTCAAGGATGTGGCTAGAATCTGTCCTGGAGTAGAGGCCATACCGATCATGCAACAGGCAGGACTGGACATGTTCTTAATTTAAACTCATACTCCATTTAACAGAGTGGCATGGGCAAGTGAAATTTCTGCTTATATTGAAGGAAATAATGTATACAGTGTGTTACATAGTTTTCCATATTCAGTGATTTTACAGTATCTGTTCACAGGTGTTTTAAACCCTACTTGAGCGCATTTAGGTCACTGAGACCTATGCAAAAGGAGGCATTTGTACAGTGAGTTGATCTGGTTTCCCACAATGCCATTTAGAGGTAATTTTCTAGGAATCCATGCAGAAAAAATTAAAACTGTTGATCCCTCAGTGCCAGCATAAGAACTCAGATAAGGACCAGGAGAGAGCACTCACCGACTACCATCATGGGCAAATCCGACTCAACTTGGGGATATTAATTTAATTTATTACTAACAAAATCAAGTAGGATAATGAGAAGTAAAATAAATCTTAAAAACACCTTCCCCCACCCCTTCCTCCTTCCCAGTTCTACCTCCTCTGCCATGGTGGCACAGGGAGACAGAGAATGGGGGTTATGGTCTGTCCATCACAGGTTGTTCCTGCTGCTGCTCAGAGAGAAGTTTCCCCTGCTCCAGCGTGGGGTCCCTCCCACAGAAAACAGTTCTCCATTAACTTCTCCAGTGTGAGTCCATCCCACAAGCCATGGTTCTCCAGAAACTGCTGCAACGTGGGTCACCTTTCCACAGGGTGCAGTCCTTCAGGCACAGCCTGCTCCAGCATGGGTCCCCTATGGGGTCACAAGTCCTACCAGGAAACCTGCTCTAGTGTAGACTCCTCTTTCCACAGGTCCACAGGTGGAAAGAGGAGTCTGCTCCAGGGCGCTTGCCACAGGATCACAGCCTTCTCTCAGGCATCCACCTGCTCTGGTGTGGATTCCTCCGTGGGTGGATCTCTGCATCCCCATGATGCTCCATGGGCTGCAGGGACATGGCTGCCTCACCGTAGTCTGCACCATGGGCTGCAGGGTAATTTCAGCTCCTGGAACATCTCCTCCTGCTCCTTCTCCATTGACCTTGGTGTCTGCAGGGCTGTTCCTCTCACATATTCTCATACTGCTCTTCTCTGGCTGCAAATTACTTCTGCAATAATTTTTTTTCCTTCTTAAACATGTTATCGTAGAAGTGTTGCTATCACTCCTGATTGACTCAGTCTTGGCCAGTGATGGGTCTGTCCTGGAGCTGTCTGGCACTGGCTCTGGGGAAGCTTCTGGCAGTTTCTTACAGAAGCCACCCCTGCAGCCCCTCTGCTACCAAAACCAGGCCATGCAAACCCAACATAGATGTCAGCCTTGCTGGTTCTTATGCTGCTAATCATGCAAAAGATGAGCATCTTTATGGGAACAGCTGATGTTTCCGAAAGGGAGCTACATCACCCTGGCAGAAAAGTGGATCTGAGCAGAAAAAGAGGAAATAAAACAATAACTTTATTTCCTACATGTCTTACTCAGACCTACTTACATAGAGAAGATATGGTACCCACACATCCAAATCAGATGGAGAGCTGGGAAGAAAACACTGATGCAAAGTAGCTTCTTTAGCATCTCATCATATTAGGACTCTAATTCTTTGGTCTCTTTATCAGACTTTTATAATTACACGGAGCAGGGAATGAGAAGGCAGAAAACTAAATGCAATTGATTCTGCTATTTGAACTACAAGGTTTGTGTAGGTGTTTGGGGGAAGGAAGCAAAGCACACCAGCTCCTGAATGCTGAGCAGCAGCACTATAGCGATAACTGAGGGCTGAGGAGGAGGAGGAGAATACTGCAAGTCTGGCAGCATTGGAATTTGGTCTAGACTGGAGAACACTTCCACATTTACATCGCCACATCTTGAAAGCTGTGGAAATCGCAGATGTTTCATGATCCCCAGTGGCTGCCTGGTAGTATTCTGGTCCCTCTGATGACAACTGCTTGAGGTTTAAACGAGTTCTAGCAAAGGTTGTGCTTTTATAATGGAGGAAAACATAGCTGGAATAAAAGAGCTCCCATTTCTGATCAACATGACTCAACTGGAGGGAGGAGAGAGGCTGACTTCAACTTCTCTCTTCTGAATTTGTCATTAGAGAGTTAAGAGGGGTGTGTGTGAGAGAGAAGGCTGCCTCTTTTTCCCTTCTTTTCTCACTTGTACTGAAAACTTGCTAGTAACAAAATCCCCTTTTAAATGATGAGAATAAAAAGGACTCTTAGGAAACTTTCTGAAGTCAAGTTTTATTTATTTGAAAAGGCTTTTTCCACACCATCAATTCTTAAAGCTGCCTTTGCCAAGTAGCGCAAGGTGCCTTTGGTGTGGTGAGCTCTTGCCGGCTGGGTGTACCAGCACGCACAGCTGGAGCACACAACACTGTGATAACATCTGGAATTTGTACAGAACGTATCTTGGTAAGGAGGTTTCCAATTCTACCAGAAGATGAATTGCCCTCTGTAGCCTCAGGGTTTTGGAGAACAAAATATTCCTGGTAAGGATGACACCTCCACTCCTCAGCTGTGAGAAGCAGAGCTTCTGGCACAGTAAAGAACTGAATCTTTACTTTCCCTGGTTATTATCAAAGTAGTTGTGGTATGACCCACAAATTGAACATGAAATGACAGGTCTGCTTACAAAAACTAGAGCAAAGTGAGTTAATTGGCATTCCTTTATATATATTAGATCAAATTCTCCATTATTCTCTGCAGTCTTGTATACACCATAGAAGTTCAGTGTAGGGGAGATGGGCATGAAAATCTTTTTATGAAGTTCTACCCTTCCCTCTTCCATTAAGTTGGTAAAGATGCTTGGAACCTTTATAACTTCTCTGATCTGGTATTCACTCTCACAAGGTACTTTAAATTACAGTGGTAACATTTTAATAAGGCTATCAGTGCCTCAGGCCAGTGCCATAACCCAGTTATTTGAGATGTTGGGGTGACAAACATCTGTTACGATGTGCAACCTTGTTAATGGAAGATTCACTCTAATGAGGGGGAACCCTGGGTGTCTACAGGGCTAGTGTAGAGGCTCCCATTTGATCCTTCACTTTCATTTCCAAGAATGAGGGCACAAGCAGAATAAAGGGGTGGGTGTCAATAAAATCACGGCGCTCCTTATCCCCTTGGGCTTGAAGACACCTGGGTGTACATTAGAGCAGCCCTAGTGTGAAGCAAGTGTAAAGATCCCTTGAGAGCTTCTACTGTCCTACTTCTCACCTTGTGCTGCATATGGTTGAACAGCTCTGTGGTATCTGACACCAATTATCAAACTGCCTGAATAATAAGGGGGAGATGCACCTTGCCAAAAGTTCATGTTTTATTAAAATAATTCATCCTTGCAAATGAATGCATTTTGCATGCATGGCAGGTGGCTGAAAAGATTTTTGTCTAACTACTAAAGAATAACTAGTCAGAAATAGCCTTGTGTTGCTCTCAGCACTATTAAGTATCTTGTGCTATGTTAACTTCTCAAGCTCCAGCAAACATCACCAGGTGTTGATGAAAGAAACAGAATGGTGAAGTGAGACTTTAAAGGAACCATAATAATGTAACATTAAGTATTTGACCTTGTACAGTCACTGTTTGAGTGCTCTACTTGCAGCAACATGAAATCAAGAGCTGTGTAGAAATACTGTGTGCATGCTCTGTGGGTCATGGTAGGACCATGCTGGGAAAACAATGTCCATGCTGGTCTCCTCCACCTGAAGCTGAAGAGTGAGGCATCCTGAAACTTTTTGTCTGAGTAGTCAGTCAGGTTTGACAAGGCTGACACCTCCCTTACCACACCCTCTACTTTTGCATGGTATAGAAGGAATTGTCCAGTCCTAAGCTTCATTCCTCCTGATGAATTCAAATACTTTTTTTTTAACCCTGCCAGAGACTAAGATGGTAATATTCCAGGGATTGTCTGAAAGGAGCACAGCAGGTGTCCAGGGAGCTGGAAATAACAGCTCTTGGCAGGCAGTCCTGGGCTTGACTGGACAGAGGCTCACATTGAGCACCTTGTATCAATCGTTCCTGCCCTCCCCAAACTCTCCAAACACTCACTGGGGCATATCTACATTTTAAAGTGCATTTTGCTGCAGGGCACTGTAAATTTGCCCATAATTAGGCACAATTTGAGTGTATTTAAGATAGACCTTCCCCATCACAGGGATATAGCTGAATAAATTGTCTGAGTCCTCTCGGTTTGTTATTAATGACACTTCGGACTATGTCTGCTGTTGCTACAGAGGTGTTCCTCCTGGCACCAGCCTCTCTTCACATGCATAGAACAGCTCAGACTCTGGAGTGCTAACTGTCAATTTTCTGGGGAGAATTCTGCCTGAGCAAAGGGAGGAAGTGGAAATTCCCAGGACTGACATTCATATCATCACAAACATGGACTTTGTGAATGCTCCCACTCAGCCTAAGCTGCCTCTTCCCAGGCAGCCCCTGCACAGGAGGGGTGGTGCATGTCAAGCACCTTACAAAGACACATAGCCAGATTAGTGGCTTGCACGTGCAGACTTGTCCTTACTGCCCAAAACTGTGGGAGTTAGGAACAAAAGAGTCACATGCTGGTTTGCCTGGATGATTTGATCTGTTTGGAAGGCCAGAGCTGTTTCTTTCTGCAAGCTCCAATAATGGAAATCAGTTACCAAGTCATATTCAGATTTGTACTTTGAATGTCAGATGTCACTGGTTATCAATGTGTTTCAGCTACTTTAAATTTATTTGGTTCCTATCCAGGCAAGGAGGGCATTAAAGAGAGGATGCCATTAAATAAGCTCAGAAAAGGCCAAGCGAAATAGGAGGGGCTGGCAACTACTGCCAAAAGCAATGAATTAACAAGCCATTGAGGGGAATTTCAGTGTGCCCATGGGAATTCAGTTCTTAAGATAAAATACAGAGGTTTCCCTGGTATAGGCAGGGACCAACATAGGGTGTTAAGTTCAGCTCAGGTAGTGTCCTGAGTAAAGACCCACTATCCAGCAGCCTAAGCCTAATACAGAGCTTTTGAGTCCACCATTTGGGGTTGGGAAGGAGCCTTTTATTAAAACTAAAGAGATATGCCTAGCACTAATATTATGTATAAAGGAACTTTCCTATGTTTACTGAAGCAGTCGTCAGATGCTGACACTTTGCCTCTTTGGAACTACTGTCTCCTAATGTCCTCATGGTGCCTGCAATTCTAAGAGAAGCACATTAGGAAACAGGGCTGCAGCATGGACCTTAGCTCTAGCTTGGGCGCAGGCGCCTGTAGGGAATATTACATCTCCTTTAGACTAACTTGCTTAAAGAGGTTCTCCTAAGACCCACACAGTTTTGATAGACCCTTACCTTAGGAAATGGAACGCTGCTGAAGGAGATGAACTATAAACTCCAAATTACTGCATTTTATTCTCCTGCATGTAGCTTTCCTTGGGACAATCATACAATCATGGTCTGGTTTGGGTTGGAAGGGACCTTAAAGATCAGCTCTTCCAACCCCACTGCCATGGGGAGGGACACCACGAGGGAGGGACACTATGAGACTGTAGTTTGCAGTTTATTGGCCATTTGTACTCAAAAATTCTTTGATACCAAAGAAAGTCAAGGAACTTAGAATGTGGCCTTAGGTATGTCAGGACTGGGCCTTTCCAGGAATAGTGGAAAGGCCCAAATAGTGGAGCAAGGTTTAAGTGAGATCATCCAGCTATAACACTGATATTTTCATGCATTTGGATGAATTTCAAGCAATATCTATACGACTTGATCCTGCTTCGAGATAACTGACTCCAGCTAGGGTAAGCACCCAAGAAACATTGACTGTTTCAGCAGATTTAATTATTTGTGTTTATTTCTTTCATTTCTCTAGCTATAAAAACAGCTAAGATAGGAGAACTGTGCTGTTCACAGCATCATCTCAGTCTTATCCTCTCGCCTTCATTTCAGTGGGGCTAATTGTGCAAGTAGGACCACCAGAACCCAGTCATTATTTAAGTATTTAAGTATTTTTCTACGTGTCCAGGTAGCAGTGACTCATCCAGGCCTCTGGGTGTATCACACACACACATTCTCCATCACAGATAATAGCGTGTCTCACTGAGCTGGCACACCAGTCCAAGCTGAAAGGTGGGGCTGATTGGAGGTGGTGCTAAAACTCAGCAAGAACCTCAAATCAGCATAATACATTTGGATCTCTAAATATGCATAAATATAAATGGACAGCTTTCAGAGGGACTTGCTGGGAAAAAAAAAAAAAAAGCTTTATGTTTGTATGTCTAAATACAAGTACCTGGCCTGATACACCACCATGCAAAAAATCTGACTTTTATGTATACTGGTGGTACTAATTCAGAGATCTGTATTAATGTTTCAAAAAGTTTGGACTAGAGTATCAAAGCACAAAGTTCAAGTTTCCCTCATTCTGCATTTCCCGCCTATTCTGCATCTGTTTTCTACTTTTTTCCTTCCTTCTTTACAGTATTAAGCCTCTATATCTGTTTTTCTTACTCATCCTTGTTTTGTATTCTGCTTATGGCTTTGAAATGTAATGTCAAGCCACCAAATAGTGCAGATGTAATCTGTATTCAAAACAGCATCCCAAATCCACACATATGCACAAATATATATGTATGTCTGTATACATATATATATATGCACTCATGATTCACGTTATATATAATACAGCATATATATTACAATATAAAAGTCACTGTATGACTTCACATATAATAAGCCACCTTGCATTCTCCCTCTTTGTAGCGCTCTTTACAGCTCCGGGCAGTGCCACCAGGATGCCCTTCAGGACCAAGCAACCCCACGTTTGCTTGGAGGAGCTCTTGTGCCTCCACTACACCACACTTTGCCCATCAGCTCCAGCAGCAGGGCAGGTTCTCACGTAACCTGTGCCGTGGTGCTCCCACAGAGTCCCACCAGTTCCAGTGGCACTGGGGAAAACTGTACTCGATCGGTTTTCTCCTGAATAGTTTAGGAAGTCTTGTCCTTTGATATGTTTATGTGGTTGTTACTTACTGTCCCATGACCTATCACTTGGATTTAAAATACCAGGATAATGATGAGTGCAGAAAAGACTGAAACAGGCACAAGAATTTATGCATGGTGTGGGCTGCTGGTGATCTCACACAAGTTTAAAAAACTTGCAGCAGGTGTGTTGTCACAGAGCATCAGGTGGCTGATATGGCTGGCTCATGTACTGCACATTGGGATGAAAGCCTCAGGATTATTTCAGAAAAGCCTGGCAGGGTTATTCACAAGTCACTGCTGCTTCTTAAAATCTGGCCATCTTTGTTTTCCAACACCATGGACAAGTGGCCAGACCAGCTGAGGCAGTGCCACTGAGAGTAGCTAAGAAATAGTTCTCAGTAGACACTTGAGACTAATCCAATGGTCACCAGCCGGCAACAAAGGCTCCTCTGGGCATCCTACAGCAAACTGCCTTTGCTGACACCCTGTACACACAAGAATGTGTTAAAATGACTTTGTCTCCTAAGGTATGGCCTATTTTTTAATTTTTAAAAGTTAACCACAACTTTCAGAGCACCAGAAGGAAGGAATCAAGAAAATCTGAGGAGAAAAGACAAGTTTAAATGCCTTTTTCTGAGTATCTTCTTTCTCAGGCACAAATGCAGTGAGCGCACGGCACTAGTCCAACATTTCATGCACTGGGGCACAAGTTTCAGCCCTGTTTCAGAAATACACTGGGCTTGGAGTGCCCAAAGCCCTCCTGAATGCGGGACCCTGTGTATTTTGGAATTGATGAAACACGCAGGTCGTTTTCCCGACGTGTATCAACACCCTGTGATGCGCAGGGCAGAAGGCAGCTGCCAGCGGACCGGACCCATCCTCGACGGAATGGTGCCGAGTTACCCAGCGCTGCCTTGTTCAGGTGCCGGGTTCTTTCCGGAGAGGGATGATGTTTGGCGTCGGGGGCACCCTGGCCCCGTCCATCCTTCCCGCAGCGCTCCCAGCCCTCGGGAGAGCCGCCCCACGCCCCGGGGCTTCGGCCGCAGCTCCAGGGCAAGCGCCAGCCCGCAAACACGGTACAGGTCGGGAGGAAGTTTCCAGTGGACTCCAACCCCCGCTGGCGACTCCTGAGGGCAGCACACGCACCGAGGAAGGTGGTGGAAACACCGGTGCGACGGCGACAGAGGCCGTGCGGTGCCCGGGCGGCCACCGGGGAGCGACACCACGGGGGCCGCCGGGCGCGGCGGGGCGGGGACCGGGACCGCGACGGAACCCGGGGCGGCCGCCGAGGAGGCGCGGAGAACGCAGGCGAGGCGGCGGCTCCACGCCCAGGAGCGCCGCTTAAAACCACCACGGAAAGGTGTGGCCTCGCCTTTCCTCTGCCGGCGGGGAGGGGACGGGACGGGACCTCCGCTCTTGCCGCCGCCGCCAGCAGCCCTCGCCGCCCGCCCGGCTCCACACAGCGCTCCTGCCCTGCCCTCACCTGCGGGCCGCCCCGATCCCCGGCTCCCGGCCCTTCCCCGGCCCTCGGCGGACTGCGAGGGAGCGGCGGCACCGCGGCGGGCGCCGCCGGCCGGGAATGCCTTTCCTGCCGTCGGGTCCGGCTCAGTGTCCCCGTCGCTTCGCCCCTCGCCCCGCGTCGCCCCGGGCGGCTCCCCCGCTGCCATGAGCATCAACGGCGGGTCCCACCCGCGCATCAACACCCTGGGCCGGATGGCGCGGGCAGAGTCGGGCACCGACCTGCGCTACGAGATGAGCTCCCATGTCGTGGGGGGCGGCGGCGGTGGCGGCGGCGGCGGCACCACCCACACCCACAAGACCTACTACTACCAGAAGACCTACGGGGGGGACTACGCCTCCGACGGATACGGGTAGGTGCGGGTCCAGCCGGCCCCCGGCCCCGCTCCCTCGGGGCCGCCTTCGGACAGATGCCGTGAGCCCGCTCGCGGTGGGATTCCCTAGGTGCGCAAGCTTGCAATTTGGTTTTTCCTGTTCCTCCCTGAGGCGTCTTAACTTCTAAAAGGCTTTTAAACGCAAGCGAAGAACTATTTTTCAAAAAACGCTTTTGGTGGTGGCTCTCCTTGAAGAGAGTAAAAGGACTAAAAACAGTGTCTACCATTTGCACTGAGGGCTGTAAATGGGTCTGTGCTGGCTGTATTGACCCAGCAGTTCTCTGCTGATAAACCCCGGCTTTGCTCAGTGACGCAAAACAAGCCAAACTGAAGTGAATTGGTTTATACCCCATACACCCAGGTGCTGCCTTCCCCAACAGTTGCATAACTAGGGCTATAAAACCATTTTAACTAGTGGGAATTGTTCTCTTGTTAATTTTTGAGTTTGTTTCTAGCTTGTGCGAGGCCTGGGAGTTTAAGTCAGGATCTTTTATAGAGCGATCCCTGACATTTGATGGCAGGGGGCAAAGATACAGGACAAGCAACATCGATCTGCTCTCCTTGCCTCTTACCTTTTTAACATTCTGCTTGTCCTGTTGCTCTGAGAACAGTCAAGGTCTTGCAGGCAGGGTGCCAGCTGTGAATCTTGGCTTGGGGAATGCCTGTTCTCATGGATGCAGCTGTACCAGCAATCTGTGCACGTCAAGTCTGACAAGGACTTTCTGCAGAGCGCAGTAATCACGAAGACTTCTCCACTTATCTCCTTGTCTGGGAGACCACAGGACTAAAAAGCAGACAGCAGTTACAGTCACTGAAGGAAGTAGTGCTGCTGTGTGGTACAGTACCTATACAAAACACAGCTGGTGATGACTGGTTTGTGTGCATGGAATGGCTCTATTAAGCCTATTGGTCTAATTATGGATGCCACTGACTCAGGAATTGATGTGGAAGCACTGTCATGTATTTTGTGTTAGAATTTAAGCCCTAATTTTATGCACAGTACATAATTAGATTGCAGAAGGGTGAGAATTAAACATACATAGTAAATAAACAGCAGATGAGAAAAGGCAGCCTTTTTTGTATCAAGCAGATCAATGAGATTAGAGATCAACTGTAGAGAAGTAGGGTTATCTTAGAGAGCACAGTGTGCTCTGCTTAGGTGTGTCAGACCAGTCGATAGAGCACCACTGAATGAATGACAAAACTTGCATTCTATGGATTTTTTGTTTATTACTTTGCCCAGTTCTTAGCTTTTGTTCTTTGTTTGACTTTCAGTTTGTTGTGTGCATAGGTGAGTTAGTTACAACGAATTGCAGCTAGAACATGTCTAGTTACCAATACAATAGTATGAGAATATCCATTTATTGCTATATAATAAGAACAATTCAGTACTTTACCATTGGGGAGTGCACACACTAGGACTCCAAAATGCCACTGCTGCGTTTCATGTGTGAGGATTTGTTTTGCCAGTGGTGCTTCATTGCAAATACCTTTACTGTTTACAAGAGACAGCCATGAAAAATGAATGGCAGTGCTTGTTACTTCCTGGCCGTTCTCTTTTTCCTCACTTTACGCTGGTGCAACTATATTTGGATTCACTAGGGTGATTTCCATATCACTCCTGACTTTCACTACAGGAGAAATGCTTTCCTTTAATTTAGCATTCTTTGGCTATAGTTACATATTTTAAGCCAGGCTGTAGTTTGTTAGGCTCTTCTTTCTGTAGCATTCAGTGCTGGTGTAGCAAAAGTGGAAAGGACAGACCTGATCAAAAAGTTAACAACCTTATGTCAGCATTCTTTCATTTGCTTTTTATAACATAATATTCATATCTCCTTTTTGGGAAGGTATGCGTGGCAAGGAGGTTGCAATGAAAGTTCCTCTTCACTTTATTGTGAGACATTTGAGTGGAACTAAAGACAATTATTATTGAGATTAAAAATAATATATATATATGTATGTATGTATGCATTTACATATTGGTTTATGTGAAAAAATCTGACCATACCAAATACTTTTAATATTTTTTTGCAACAGAGTATGTGTGTTTGCCACCTTACTGAGTTGCATAGGTTTATTTTTAACCAGTGCTGATTTGAGTTAAAATGTGTCAAAACAAGTGGTTTGTTGTCAGTTAACGAAAGAAGCAGTTTTGCCTGATTTTGCACGCAGAAAGTCCACTAAATCCTCTGCATGTTGTGCAGTCGGGATCAGGGCCATCATCTATGGAATTGGTTTTATTAATTGCATTTAGCCTGACATACTCAGTGCCAGAGTTTAGTGGCATCTACTGAACTCAGAAAACTGAGGCTTCTTTTTTCTGTGGGGAGGATCACTCTACCCTAATTTTTAAATGCAGCAGGATTCAAGTTAGGGTCTAGTCTTGTAAGTTTTGGGGCGTATTCTGCCAAACAAGTCTGTGCTGAGTATTACATTACTCACAGAGCAAAATGAGACGCTCCCTACCCTTAGGGCTCAGCAAGGTGCTTTTACAACATTCCCGGTTTCTTCTGGCTTGGGAACTCAGGATGAGCTTGGCCCGGAGTACAGATACTCAGCTTGACAGTGAGTCACACGCTGCTAAACTGCCAATTCATCAGTCAAATATTTATCAATGTCTTTGCTATGGAGATAGAAAATCTGATAAACCGTGAGAGAAAAGAAAAAAAAATGCGAAGTTGTGCAGTTTCATTTGTCATTGCTGAGATTAGGGGAAAAATAGCCTAGGATTCATGGTCATTGGGTGACATGAACATAAATTAATTTACACAATTCTTCTTGAGGATTAATGTAACTTCTGTGCTTCAAGTTAGAACAGGAGTTAGAAAATGACATCCCCTGCCCTGACACTACTTTGAGGAACCAAGAAACAAAGTAAACGTGGAGAAAACCGACTCAAAGCCACGCTTTTGCCCTTCCCATCAGTCTCGCAAGGATCTGTAGAGTCCCGGCTAAGCTGAGTGGTGGTAGAGCTGGCGTGGTAACTTCCCCTTTGAGCCGCTCAGACGGCGAGTGAGGAATGTGTCTGAATGGCTGCGGAATACCTGCCCTGCCGGCAGAGCCTGCGCCGTGCTCTGGCTGGCAGGGAAATGGTGAAGCTGCCACGCCGTGAGAAGAGACTCAGGTTGCGCTTTCCCAGGTCACTGTTCCGTAGGGACGTGCGTGACATTCGAAGCTCGGTGCCTTTGCAGGCGTGAAAGCCTCTGTCAGGAGAAGGGGGTCTGCTGCGTTTCGAGCGGCTGCGCTCCAGCAGAGGTGGATTTCCATGGTCCAGGCTAGACCCAGTGTTTGGCACCTCCCTCTCCCAGAGGCGGAGGTGAGAGAGGCAGCGTGTGAGCAGCCTGCTGCAGCGGGCAGGTACGGCCTTTGGAAACGGTTCTGTCGCTCCTGGTGATTCATACCAGTGGGAAAAAGCATGAGGATTTTCTGTGAACAGGTGTGGCATGGTCGCTTGTGAAACCCTACATGCTGCGAAGGCGCTAAGCCTCAGGGGTCCTAATAATTCAATAATTCACTAGTGACTCCTAAGTTTTTGGACATTTGCAATGGTATTTGTGAGCCTGACTGTGCCAGATGCAGAGGTCTTTTGAGGTTTCTAGCCATCGTGCCCTAGTCTATGTGCATACTTGGCAGATGGGACTAGTTTGGTGAGGCTGTGGTGTGCCAGAACTGGTCCTAGTTAGAGCAGAGACATATGGGGAGAACTCATTATGAAACCCTTGATGAATTGACAGTTTGTATTCACCTTCTTTGAGACATGAGGGGGGAAAGCTGGACTATAGCATTTTAATTCCTGGTTATATTCCTATGGATGTTGTGATTCACCACCTTTATGCCGTTGCGTTTTCCAGCATACACACACCCAGCTGGCAGGTGGTGGCGGATGGGTGGTGGTTTAGTCCGGTGGTATGTGCAGGCTCTGTGCTGGGAATGCAGATTCCAGGTCAGGTTTTTCTTCTGACTTGCCTACCCTGGGCATACCAGGTAATCCCTTTATGAATCTTTTGCTTGTTCAAACGAGTTTGGGCGGAGAGGGGCGGGAAGTGTGAAGAAAAAGAATCGATGTTTTTTTGCTCTCCTTGAGTTATGGGAATCACTCAATACTCTGGATCTGCTAAAAGACTTTCTTTTAAAGCTTCCTCCACTTTTTGAATGAATAAAAAAAAAATTAAAAGCTTTGAATTTTTAAAAGGCTGAAAGTTTTGTGGAGGACTTGGAAGATTTACCAAGGATTAATCTTAATTTGTTTTAAATAGTATTTTTGGGACTAGAGCAACCTCTTTGGACTTCAAAGCTTTAGGGAGCTGTGAAGCTGTGGGAAGGCTGCTCAGAATTGCTGGATGTGCTTCTGTGTCTCCTTTGCCCTGCTTCTCTGGGCACTGATCACACCCTGGATAACCCAGCAGCCTCTGGATGTGTAGTAGCAAAGGCAGACACCAGAGCAGCCCCCACGGTCCAGGTGTTTGTGCTGGGGGTGTGCAGGTCTTGCAGCAGCAGGAGGCAGATGAGAAAGCAGAAGGTAGCTGGCTTTCTTTCTTGCTCCTCGGGTTCTGCAGTGATGACATCAGCTGCCATGCTGGGCCTGCGAGGGTGCACGCTTAGTGTTTAGAGAAGATACTTGATTTATTCAAAACTCATCACTTGGGATAATTTTTTGACTGCTTGAATAAGTCAGTGGCAGCACTACTCAGCCCTGCTGTGCTCTGGGGATATGGGCACCACTGACATGTCTGTCTCGGCTCTCATAACTCATCATATGGCCTTGAGCATGTTTCTCAGTCTCTTTTACGAAAAGCAGGAGTAGTTTTTTCTTGTTTCAGTAGAGCTGGGGGTCTTGTGAGGTTCACTGGTTCTGCTTATCAGTTAAACACAAATCCTAGCTCAGACACTGAGGATTCAACAGTAGAGTAATGGCTGAGTTTATCTCAGGTGGGGTATATTCCAGCAGGGAGTTGTTGCCTGAGCTGCTATCCTGCCCAAATCTCAATGGCAGCAGGGATTGGGCTGTTCTCTCATTTCTCAGGGAGAGCAGGATCATAGTATAGCAAGGGAGCAATGTGTTCTGCCTTGACATGCACTGAACATGGTGGCTCCTGTACAGAATGACGACAGGGAGATGCTATGCCTTTCCTAGGGCTCTTCTGACAGTAGAGAGCAACAGGCCTACATTTTTACATCTCAAATAAAAGCAATTCATCTGTGTTTTGAAGTGTTTTCATAATTTTAAAATGAAGACGCTGCCCCCTTTTGTTTTCCTTTTTTCCTTTAATAGCTAATGACTATTAAAATTATTTTAATAAAGAACTGTGCTTAATAGGACCTTTTTGAAATTCATGAGTTGCCTTCCAAATAAGTCCCATGGTCTAAAGTGAGTTGTAGGGACAAATGCATAGTTAAGGTCTGAAGCAGTTCAGGCTGTTTCACTCAGCACTGTTCTGTGCGGTTTACAAAACCAAAGCAGCAGAAAAAATAGGTTACTGCAAATGTATATATTTATTAGTATGAGACCCTGCACTCTTTTGTTACGAGTCCTGCTAAAAGACCAGCCTCCAGTTCTTTCCATTTATGCTGGAATGGTTGATAACACATGCTGTAATTACAGAGGTGCAGTAAAACAAATGAAACATTTGTCCATATTTTCACTGCATGATGTGCCTACAGTGTTTGATACAGCAGGATCCTATTCATAGGTTTGAGGTTTAGACGCTGCCAGAGTTAAATCAAATTGTCACAGCAGCAGTAGATGTTACAATGACCAAACATTACTCTAAACTTGTTCAGTTTCATGTAAACAAAATCAGACAAAACAAGGGAGACACTGACAAAATACTGTGTAAAGTAGTCCACTTAGTCTGTGTTCTCTGAGGATTGTTGGGATGCTACATTTTTCTGAGGGACATAAATATATTTTTACGTAGCCTGTAGGTTACATGGTTTTACTTAAAAATCCAGCTTTGTTCTTGCCTCCATGCTATGATGCTGTCCAGCATGTTCAGGGTTTGCCTCAGTTTCTTTGATCCAGTATTTTCTGCGTTGGGTATGGTTTTACTTTAGCTGTCTGTTTCCTACTGCCTCAAGGTTGGTTGTCTCATTACCCTGAATTGGAGTTTCTGCTTCAATCTGCTTATCCTGTTGGCTTCATTAAGAGCTGTATTGTACTGAGGGACTTTGAAACTGCTAATGAAGTACCTTCCTGTCACATGGGTAAAAAGTATTGAAGATGTGTCCATGTGAGATTGTGCTAGTGCCATCTGATGTATCAACATCAGTATATGTATGTTGAAGTATAGTATTTCGCTAAGTATTTTTATTTTTTAATTTCAGAGATTGATTTATGCCCTTGGGCATATTTGTACAGCTAAATCCCCTTCAGGTTTGAAGTCCTTGATTCCTGTTGGCTTGGTGGAGCCATGCCATCAAACATCAGCTCCTATGCTGGCACCTGCTGTCTCTGGGTGTGCCCCAATAACCCCATGTAGCTCGGTTTGGTCTTCTGACAGATTTGAAAGCCAATGCCTCTAACAGGCCATGTCCTTTTTATCATTATCATAGGATTGATCTCCATATTTTTACTAGCAAAACTAGTTAGTTTTTTAACAACAAAGCTAGTATCCAAGATGTTAAAAACAGCATTAATAAAATAATGTGCTCTTTTCTGTTTTCAATTTGTATAGCTCTAACTTCTGCCATTATTGTGGTTATATCTTTATGTACTGGATTGGAGAGCCTTAAATATGTGCTGCTTTCTTCTTGTGAAGGTCCCTGTGAACTGTAAACAAGTAACTTGTAGATCTTTATTTGAAGACCTAGATAGGGTGTGCTTAAGCCTCTCATTTCAAGGCCTCTGCTCCTGCTTTTGAAACAGTTTTGTGAATCTATATTTAACTATCTTAAGGTTTTCAATTTTTTAAATTATTTGGACAATAATTATGGACGTGGCATTCAGACATCATTAGGATGAACACAAAATGCTTGTATTTCTACTTTTTTATATTTTAATTTGTTTTAATAGTTTGATTTATTTGAAAATAGCTTTTCTTCTCAATTTCTTACCATGTTAACTATAATAGCTATTGTCTAGACCTTGTCATGGTAAAGTGATGTCTTTGAGTTCAGTAGAGTTACACTGAAGTCAGTGGAGATACACTGATTGGTGACAGTATAAATCTGGTCACCATCTATAGTTCATTTGGCATTAATGGATATCCAGCATTTGTACCTGCCAGAATATGATGGAAAAAGTGATTCAAGAAAAAATACTCTTCCAGTGTTCTAAAAAGAGAAAATTGCTCGGAAGGTTCCTTTCTCCTCTTTATTATGTTTCATTCATGAGAATAATTATGGGTGTAATTAAATGTAAATTTCAGGCACAGTCAGATATTTCTATATCTAAACACAGCAGCGATGCCTGAGGAGAAGGAATGATTTAGAAAAGGAAGCTGACACAAAGCCTGGCACAAAATCAGACCCATATGTTATTTTTCATAATTGTTTTCTTTAAGCTGTTTCCAAGATACGCAGGGGTGCATAGCACAGTGGGGCGCAGTGTTTGTGCAGCCAAGGGGTCACAGTACAAGCTGGGGGCTGCATGTGTACAGCTTGCTTTATGTCACCCAGTGACTCTCCAGTCTTGTCTCTACATCTTTGAGGGTCTGTTCCCTGGTATTGGGGGAAGCTGCTGAAAAGTTGCTCAAACCTTTTGCATTTGTTCCAGATGACCTGATATGGGAACAGCAGGCTGCTGATGCATCGACTGCACGTGCTGCAGAAGAGCTCTTAAAAATATTGAATGTTTCTCACCACTGCAGTGATTTTGCCAAGGACAGTTCTGCTGAGCTTTTTTGTTGCCACAATTCTTTTGTGAAGGATGGTCTGAGTCTGTTGAAGTCAGTGGAAAGATTTCCATTGAATCCAGATTACTTGCTGGCTCCAAGTTGGACAGGTTCACACTGGTAGTCTTGTTGGCATTGGTGTTGTAAGGAATGTTTGACTCTTCAGTGATTTGTAATGGAAAAGGTTACCTACTGTGAGCACAGGAGTTAGAAAACTAGGCAAGGCTTGGAAACACCTTAGTTCTTACTGTCTGATGGTGGTTTATTTTAGTTTCACTGTAAGTGTTTGGTTTAGGAGCCGCCTGGGCTTGCTTGGGAGGTCTGATCCCATCACCAAGGAATGGCTCCTCACTTGAAGCACCTCACCCCCATTCAACTAACAGTGGCTCACTTTGGTGGCTGAATCCTAAACGGTGGAAAAACAACGTTCTGGCAGTATGGATGCAGTAGATTATATGTAAGACAACAATAATGACCCCATTACCTGCCTTGGTTTTTTTCCCCACTAGTGTTTGTAGTTCTTGTGTTTTACTTGGAGACTCCAAACTCGTATTTGTAAGAAGCATGTCCTCTGACTCCAGGCCCTACATCTATTTTTGTAGTAGCTTGTGTATCTTGCAATTGCTTCCTAAGACATTGCACTAGCTTTGTGCATTTCTGCTGATAAGAGGACCCTTCTTACACTTGTGTGGAGTTGTGTGCTCATGTGCTTGCGTAGCCAAGGATCCTGCTTTCCTTGGATGCCCTGACATTTGATGGCTGGTGTGATAACATGAACAATTACATCACACAAAGGCTATGCTCTAATGTATTGACTTTAACAAAGATTGTGAATAACTCATTCTAGCTGTAATGCTGCCAAAGTTTTGTCTATCAAAGCTACAAATACCTGTGCTGGAAGAAAAACTTCCTCCTTTATGTCATGCCAGTTTCCATGCCACTCTATCCTGTGGCAAAGTCAGTCCATGGCTGCTGTTGCAGGACTATAAAGTGGGTCTGCCATTGCAGAATTGTCAATAAAATTTCACAGTGCAGTTAATGTGTGTGTGTGTGTCTCTGTGAACCTAAACGAGGTGGATTATTGTATGTAACTTCTCTTAGCTGTTCTGAATTTATGTTTCTTGTATTTCTTCAAAACGTGCAGTTGGTCTGTATTTACTTCATCTTCTTCTTCTCCCCCACAACAGCCAGAATGGGACCTGTACCATGTCCAGACGCCAGAATACCATCCAGGAGCTTCTGCAAAACTGTTCGGATTGCCTGACGCGAGCTGAGCTCATAGTACAGCCCGTGAGTGCTTCTTGTTCTTCTTATCCAAAGTGATTTTGAATGTTACATACATATTCTGTGTTGTTATTTGAACTCATAGGCTCTGCTTCTTCATGTCCTTGCTCCCCTTTCAGCTGCTTGTGTGAGGCAGCCGGGAGTGGAATGACGTACCTCCCTCCTAGGTCTCCTTCTTCCTTCTGTACACTGTTCAGTAAAACTGATTGAAATACATCTCGTTAATAAAAAGGATCTTCTTGATTTAAAAAAATAAAAAACCAAACCCACCTTCAAACAGATTCTACTGCATCTTATTTTTCAGTTTTAGATCAGGACCACTGTCAGTGTAAACACCTGTTACTAATGCTATGACTACTTACACTCTCTTAGTGGAAATACCTTCATTACCTTTATTTTATTTTTCCAGATGATTCCTAAAGAAGTAAATAGAACTAGAGTAAAGTCTTCCTGGCTGTTTCAGCTCAAATACATGCAGATAATCTCTGCAGTATGCTACTCTGGTACAAACCCAGAGTGCTTGGGGGCGGGTCACTCACTGATGCTAAATTCACTCCCAGCAAACATGGGGCATCCTCTGCTCCTGCTGAAGTCAGAGGAGGTGCAGGGTGGTGAGTGCATCCTGCTGTTGAGGCCACTGAGATGTGAAACCCATTCACAGTTCTGGCAGTAGATGTGATTTAATGCACACTTTTGGACCCTCTGCGGACAGAAAATTCTTTCAGAAATGAACTCTGTGGTTAGGAGTTCATTTCCTTTTCAGAGGTACAGGACGTGTGAGCATGTTTATGTAAAAATCAATGCCAGAGTAAACACTGCCTTTTGTTCAGGATTAATATTATTCCAGTGAAGTTGAAAGAAAGATATGTTTAGTTCCAGCTTGGTGCCACAACATGCAGTGCTTACTTTGTTTCTTTCTGTTCTTTCTGAGGGACAGAGTAATGAGGTCCATAACATTTTATTTGCAAAATCAGGTCACGGCTGCATTATGTTTTGTTCAGCATGGCTGTGTCAGTGTGGGATGGGGTCAAAAAGCCATGTCTTCCTGGTTGAAACACCATGACCGTGCTGGTCCAACTTCACTGAGAGGGTGCATGGATTTGCCTAGACTTTGGGTGATAAGGTGGGATGCAAATGTGATGGGGCATGGAGCTGGACCCAGGCAGATGGTACCACTCATGTTTTTGCAGGAGGGGGAAGTCTTAGAACCTCAGGGAATCTTGTGGAAAATCAGGAGTAATATCCACCATCTCCTACTAGGACAGTGTTTCCTTCTCATCTTCTAAACACAAAAGCATGATGTTTTAAGAAGTTAGCACACCATGTGAAGCCTTGGCTCCACTGAAATAAACATCAAGATGTGCTGTTCTTTATGGAAAGTTTTGTTTGATATTACATTTTAATAATTTTCTTCCATATTTTATTTTAATAAGGACTTCCCAGTGACTGTGGATCCTTTGCTAGTTGGCCTTCTGCTTGTTCAAACTGGCAGTCAGAGACCTGGCAGTTGAAACTTATCAGGCTTCCTAAAAAAAATCAGTCCTTACAACATCTCTTTTTAAGAAAACCAAAATGAAGCTTAGATGATGAGTATTTAATTTAATCTCCCATCTTTTCTTTTCTTTAGGAATTGAAATATGGGGATGGTGTCCCACTTAGAGGGAACAGGGATCTGGAAGACTGTTTTGCACAGGCAAATGACCAGATGGACATCCTGGATGGGCTGATCAGAGAGATGAGGCAGATGGGCCAGCCCTGTGACATGTATCAGAAAAGGTATTGTCAGGGGAGGGTTGCGGGTGAGAATGTGGCTGATACAAGTTTGTGGTACCTCAAGTACTCACCTTGGTGTTGCAGGATGTGATAGAAATCAATAAGGTGGAACTAAATCTGTTTGGTCATGCTAACATGGAGAAGGGCCTTGCAGTAATATATTTCTCATAGAAATTCGTGCCTTAGTTATCTCCATGAAATATTAGTCAGTATATTTTTTCCATGGTCTCTGCTTTCAGCACTTTGTTTTGAATAGCTGGTGGTCCATTAGGAGAGATAAATTGCGTTGTTTGCATGTTTCTTGGGTGTTTTGCTCACAGACACTAAGTGGTTCTTTCCCTTTCAGGCTGCTTCAGCTCCAGGAGCAAATGCGTGCCCTGTACAAAGCCATCAGTGTTCCCCGCGCCAGGAGGGCCAGCTCCAAAGGTGGTGGCTGCTTCTCCTCTCAGAGTGGCTCAGGCTGGGACGAGTACACGAAACGTGTCACAAGTGAATGTTTAAGCTGGATGAGGCAGCAGAAGGTAAATCTGTGCTAAACCCAGGGACAATGCTAAAACCTGGTGTTGTTTATGAACATCACCTCATATGTAGTAATGTTTTGGGTGCCAGTAGAAAAGGAAAAGTACACATGAATGCTCACATTACTCCAAATTCCATTTTTTTACCCCAGAATTGTATATATAGTGAATTCTCACTGAAATCCTAACGTGGATTGGGGTCTTCTTTTGCAGAGGAAAAGGTGTGGAAGTTAGATTTGAAAGCTAAATGAAACACAGGTGTTAACATAACAAAAGGCATTGGCATATTTGCGTTAGAGATTATTGTGCTCAATGTTTCCCTCCTTCCTTCCTTGCACAGATTTCCTTTGATTCATATTTATTTTAACCCTTTTGCAGAGATAGGACCATCTTCACAGATTTAACCATTGTCCAGTGTTTTCCAGTTGTTCTTCCCCTCTACTCTGTCTTTATCACAGAGAGGTAGAGCTGATTGCCATGGGATTATGCTTTCAGAAGTCAATGCTGAAATGCACACAGAAGTGCTGAAGCTACTGTTGCATTCTGAGAACAAATTTGGCAATTCACAGCTGTTGCTAATGTAACCTGGAGTGGAAAACACACACTGAGAGCCCATGCTCTGTTTTTGTGCTGTTGAGCTGAAAGTTGTGAGTTGAAGTGAAAGTTGTGAGTTCGTGGTTGGACAGCCCTTTCTGAGAGACAGGTAGGGAGGATGGAACAAGGTGGTTGAAGTCACACTTTGCAGACTTCTTGTAAATTGAAATTGCATTATTTTTTATCTCTCTTTATTAGATTGTTTCTTTGTGATTCTATTGTTATTATCTGCATATAGCATTTGCCAGGTGGGTTTTATACAAACCAGACGAGGAGAGTAGAGCTCTGTAGAGCTGCAGTATTTTTCAGTGAGTGCTGGTTATAGTCTAGTCTTTCAGTGTGGTGTGTTTTAGAGGAGGAGGGAGGGGAAGTGAACATGCACTCCTTGAGTGGTGATGTGTATAAGCATTGTGCCTGGGCAGCAACAGCAGATGTTATTGCTCTGCACATGCTGTGGGAGAGGAGGCGGATCGTCAGACCTGCCATGGCTTGAGGAGTGATGTTGGACAGACTCTGGGCATGCTTCCAGCGATGAAAGATGGTGATCATGCTGCACCTCTCAAAGACACCACGTGACGCCCTGCTCAGACACCCCTTCCTAAACACAGGGAGCATAAGCAAGTGCTTTATAGCTGTGTTCCCACACTAAACCTCCTGTGAAAGTAGAAGGCTCTCTCTTGCTCTCGCTCTCTCTCTCTCTCTTCCCCTTCATCCCTACAGCAAAGCTGAGGTGGGGCCAGTCAGCACTGGGAAAATCTATTTGACCTTGCCACCATGCTGCTTCTTTCCATCGTGCCTTGCTGTGTCCCATTACTTGCTCATATTGAGACTAGGATAATGTTTCCCATAGTAATGTGGAAATGGGAAAAAGGTTCTGAGTAGCTGCAGTTTTTTGCTGTTTTTCTGGTTTTTGTCTGGATGGTTTGCTGATACGAGAATCGGGTGGTAGGGAGGGTTGGTCAAATTTCCAGTGCAGAACTAGGGAAAGTGCAATGAAATCCAGACAGCCTTTGTTTGCATATGGCAGCCAGCCACGACTGCCACTGTTGCTGCAGTCTCTTTAGACTGTTTAAATATAATGACAAGGGTCAAAGTCCTGTAACTTTTAAATGGCTGAATGAAAAATGGTTTCGTTTCTTGGCTCATTTTCAACACTCCCTTTGAACCCCTATGCTTGAGTTCTGGCTTTATTGTCATCTGTTGACTCATAGAGATTTGACTCCAGGCTGGTAATTACCAAATTCAGTCCCAACCCAAGATTAAGATACCTATTTCTTTACTGGGCATGTGCACAGACAGGCATTCAGACAGAGTTGTAGTGTGTCTTTGCAGCATAAAAGAGGATTTGGAGTTTGAGTAGCTGAATTTAGAGTTAGGTGGCTTTTAATATTTGAAAAAAATGAAACAAGGAGCTGCAGTCAGGTTTTGGATCAGTAATTAGCAGGTGTATTACTGTTCTCAAGGCTGTTTCTAGAGATTTTCTCTTGGCATCCTACAATAAATGTTGCTAAAATGCAAGACAAGCAACATGTTTTCTAATAATTTCAGTTTATCTTCTGTGGGTTTTTTTTTCATTTAGTGTGACTGCACTTAACTGAGGTTTTTGAAGTTTACATGAGCAAAATTAAAATGGAAATCTGGTGTACTGGGCTATAGAACTTAACTGGGCATTGTCACATGAATTGCATGAATAGCATTGTTTGATAAAGTCATGGTTTGTTTTCAGAACGATAAGAATATAATTTTACTGCAGAACATAAAATAACAGTTTGGTCCAAAGAAAACCAGATGAAAATACACTAGTGAGTGTGCTTCATCTGGTCTAACTATAAACAACTGAAACATTTTTCCTATTTTGTTTCTTCTGCTTTGGGAGCCTGCCTCACAGTTTAATTGATGGCAATTTAGAGAAATTGTAACCCCTTATTCTGAACTTCTGTTTGTTTCAGTTTTGCTGTCTACTGCATAGTCTGTTTCATTCAGTTCAATTCCTGTATGCTCCAATTTAGGCAGTAATGGTGGAAATGAAAGTACCAATCCTGTTTCTTGCTCCTAGGTTGAAATGGAGCAAGTGAAGTGGGGGTTTGATGCAGCATCCATTGAGCAACAAATTGGCGAGCACAGGAGAACTCACAATGCCATTGGAGACTACCGTTGGCACCTGGACAAAGTCAAAACAGATCTGGTAATTACTGTCCTCCCTTACACATTGCTTGGTCTAGATTTATAGCATTGGCTTACTGGTGTTCCACTACAAAAAAAGGAATGTTGAAAAGTTCATCCTCTCTTCAGAAAGCACTGGTGTCATGATAGCAATCACTTTCACTCTTAATTCCTCAATAATTCTGTGTTTCACTTCTTTCCTCAGATTTTTAAAATGAAAATTTAGTAGCTATTTAGCTTTTTGTTGTTGTGCACCAAGGCTGGCAAATAAATATTGCCATATTTTTTGTGAGAAGAATGACTAAGAATGATTATTCTCACTTGCTGTCTGAGTATATTAAACAAGAAAGTGAAAGAATAAGGTGGATGCTCAGATGCAGCCTTCAGTCATCAGGTTTTTTTCTGTGAGAAATGCCTACATTCTAGGCTAAGATTAAAAAAGCTTTTCTTAGGTGTTGATATTATTTTTCTTTTTTTTTTCCTCTGAGACTTCAGTTGCTTTCTGAATTTTGTGATAGGAATAAAAAAATGACTGAAAATGCAGTGTTAACTTCCTCTCCTATCAGCCCAGCAGTTAGGTATAGGAGAGAGGAGGCTTATTTAATTTCCATTCATCTTTTCTCTTAATTGGGAGGAGAGAGCTCAATCTAAAGAAAAGGTATTCTCTTCTGAAGCCCTGATCTCTCAACCAAGCTGAAGAGTGAAAAGGGTTTTACTCCCTTTTCCCTTCTGCTTCAAATAGGAAAGGTGATAGTCTGCACTGTGGAATACCATTTCCAAGGCTGGGCAGGTTCCCAGCCATAGAAATGGGGATAAAGACTGGAGCTGTTTGCTCACATCGTAATTTATACTAGTTCATAATCTCCAAAGCTAACTGTAGGACTAGCTGGTCTAGGAGTTTGGTGCAGAAAGAAATCCAGTTTCGAGTATTGTTTTGGTATTACAGATTATGTGCAGACTTGGTTATATACTAAGTATCCCTGAGAGTAATAAGTTTGTCCAAGCCTTGGTTTTATTCTTCCTGAGTCATCCAGTGGAGCAAATCTGCTACTGACAGATGTCTCTTGCAGGCATTTGCAGGTTACCACCTGTAATTATTATGATATTGACACTGTAAAGGAAATACCAGCAAATAGGCAACTTGTAAAAGGCTCACTAAGTATTTGCTGTCTCTGTTCCAGCGGGAGAAGGCTGCGGTTCATCAGCTGGAGGAAGAATATGAAGGCCTGCTGGTAAGCATGGGATGTGGTCATTTCTGATACCCTGTTTACTTTATTAACACCTACGTGATTGCCAAGGGACACTTCAGGTTTTGATACAGTGACAGATCCATATTCAAATAATTATATTCAGCAGTGCTTTGTAGTTTCTGAAAGATTCATTTTGAATCGTGGACTTGAGATTAATTCATTGCCTGCTGTATAATTGACTTATTCTCACAAGGAAGTTTCTAGTTTGCACCTGGTGAAGGGAGTTGGTCACTAAGCAGGTGAAGAGTACAACTGTACCCCCTTAATGGGAGTAAATATAGTGATGAAATTAGGCTGTATGTGAAGCTTAAAAAGTTACTCAAAGGTGGGACTGGAACCAAATTCTGTGTAGGGCTGTGCATCTTCCCTGCTGTGGATCTTCATGTAAAACACAGTGAGAATCTTGTGCAAATGCTTTATTTAACCCTTGGGATCAAAATCTGATTCCTGGCAGTCTGATTTCAAGCAACAGGATGTGTATTATGATGTGAAGACAAAGAATTTTTTCTTGAAGTGTCAACTGTGCAAAAGAATTGCACATGAAGAATTGCTATGAGCAGCAAATGCAAGTAAAAGTGGTGTTAAGTATTCAGACATTTCTTGTACTTCCCTCCATGCCTTTTTGCTTGCCTGCCTACATGTCTGCTACACGTGTGTTTGAAATAACTTTGTGAAGCTGCTGACATCAGGTTCCCATTGTTCTGTAAATCCTGACACGTTGTCCGCTGTCCATTGCCAACAGGTTTCATGGTTCAATAAACCCAGGGACATCTGCTGTCCATTACCAACAGGTTTTACAGATGTGCGGGTTTTACAGTTATTTTATTAAAAAAAAAAAAAAAGAAAAAAAGGCCATGCTGTGCTGTGCTCTTGGCTTCCCTTTCTCCACCCAGCTCAGGAATTTATGTGTTTATGGCTTCTCATTTCTGTACTTCCTTGCAGAAATATTCCTTTGAGAGAATGGATCAGCTTCGCCAATTCCAGAACCTCATCCAGGCCACCAGCAGAGAGATCATGTGGATCAATGACTGTGAGGAAGAGGAGCTCCTCTATGACTGGAGTGACAGGAACACTGATATTGCTAGGAAGCAGGAGTCCTTCTCTGTAAGACAGCTCAGCCTCCCCATGCTTTCCATGAGCCCTCTTGGAACAGTCAGGGAAGAACAGCCTCTCTTGGAGAGACTCGTCACAGGGTGTTTCTTCACTCTTTTGAAGTTCCTGGCGTTTTTTAATCAACAGTTTTCAATTAAGTACTATGTAATAACCCTTTGAGTCAAAGCAGGATGTTTTTTGGAAGACTTTCTCCCATTCAATGAGTTGTGGTTTATTTTGACCTTGGAATGTGGCCTTCTTGGTACAGGCCACTATGGACCAGTGATCATATGCAGCTTGTGCACATGTCATTGTGCTGGCATGCCAAACTAAGGGACTTGAATCAAGCAGTTTTAATTCTCCCTCTTAGGACTGTGTAGGGGTCAGAGGTCCCTATATTTGGCTCTGATTATCTGTCACTGGGAAGTAGAGGTGTGCTCTCTTCCTCTGATGGTTCTGCCAGCAGCACGTTGAGTGCATAGTCAGATGTAGTTTGCCCTGCTCCTTGTCGTCTGTGGGTGCGTAGGGAAATTGAGCATGTGTGTTTGTTTAACCAGCATTGGTGCTGATTACCAAATTGAAAAAGGAATGAAAGTTCACACTATTAAGGAGGTGGGTGTTTTTTTTAGTTCAGTTGTTCTGGATGTTGCAAGATGCAGTCGTTTTTGCTTCCATCATTCCTAAGAAAGGCAGAACTTCGTGTGCTTTGCTCTGTGAAGCAGCAAGCCTAGAGACTAGAATCGAGATTGCGCTTTCTTTGATTATACTGTCTTCATAATTAACTTAAGTACACCAAATGGAAACACTTTATAGTGTTACAGGGGATGATTTTACACTATCACAATGATCTGGGAAATTTTAAGCAAATCATCCTATGCAGTGTACCTTTGGAGCTTGTTTAATGCTATGTTTTGGTTGTTTAGAAACGTATGAGTGAACTGGAGCTTAAAGAAAAAGAACTCAACAAGCTAAAGCAAGAAAGTGACCAGCTGGTGCTGAATCAGCACCCTGCTTCAGACAAAATTGAGGTGAGTTAGACTTCATGCGATTTCACTTGCTCCTTTAGTTGCTACATGGGAAAAGTTCTCAGTAGAAGTCCAAGTACAAAGTGCTGCGTTTGGACCCGAGAAGGGTTTGCCTGCCCAAAATGGTGTCTGTTTTACCCAGCTGTATGAGCTGCTCTGATAAATGTTACTACCTTCCTCTACAAACCTGGCCATTAACAACTGCATGGTGATAGATGCATGTAAAAATTAATTCTAAGCTTAGGGGTTATCTGAGTGTATGGAAATTGCTGTATCTCGTTTGAGCTGACTACATTGCAGCGGAATTTATGGTAGGAAGGCATGTCGATGCTCTTTTGCTGTCTTAGTAGGCATGTTCTGAAAAAAGCCACACCCTTTGTTGAGGGTTTATGTTTAATCCAGGTGCAAATACTTTCTGCAGCTGAAATTCATAATGCCTTTCTACAGCTTAGCCAAGACAGTTTTGCTTTCACAGCTTGGTGTACACTTGCTTTTTAATTAAAAAGGCTGCAACAATTCGGAAGACTTCATTTTATTAGGAAATGCTGTAGTTGTTGCAGTTTCAAGAGTGCATAAGAATCCTGCAACTGAAGAATCTAAAAGGAAAAAAAAATTTTCTCCTTTTCAGTGTGTTTGCTTTGTTAACTGTACCATGTTGTGTAAAATCCTATTCCTCCTGTAGTCAGTTTGTCTCTTAAAGGAAAGATCCCTGGAAGCTCCAGCAGTGAAGTGAAAGTTGCGTGTAGTTTTTTTAAGAATATACATTATGGCTGTTTGAGTATTTTGAATTTAAAAACAACCAGCATAAAATATCATGTTTGGAGGCGTTCCTTGTAAGAAAGAGAACATGGCAATTTGCAGCTGAAATACTTTATTTGCACTACTTTAGTGCATTTCACCCCTTTTTGTTAACGCACCTGGGGCTTTATGCTGATCAAACAAATTCAGGTCATGAACAGATTTCTCTTTGTGTCTCACAAGAAAGTATTTAACTCATTTCAGTTAGATGGATGCTTAGAAGTTACAAAACCATTTGCATGAG
The DNA here is from genome assembly GCA_013397815.1 of Aleadryas rufinucha. NCBI lineage: Eukaryota > Metazoa > Chordata > Aves > Passeriformes > Aleadryas > Aleadryas rufinucha. Next base: position 164,743 of record VZTH01002031.1, read on the forward strand.
TTACATTGTTCTGATGTGCATGAATTTGTTTTAGCAGATTTTTCATTTGCATTTATGTGGAGCATAGATAATTTTGCTTGAGTCTAGGGGTGGAAGAGAAATCAGTGTGATGGCCTGAGTTGTGTATATTACTGTTTTTCTTAGGCCTACATGGATACATTGCAAACTCAGTGGAGCTGGATTCTTCAGATCACCAAATGTATTGATGTTCATCTGAAGGAGAATGCGGCTTACTTTCAGGTGAGTAGTGATGTGGAAAATTCACACTACTTTTTTTAAATGTGTGAATCCCATCACAGATATATGTATTGTGCATAGCACACTGTTGCCATGGTATAAATGCTACCATTGAGCCAGAGATGAACTGGGATTTCTCATTAAAGGAGTCCATAAATTTCTGGCAGACATTTTTAACAGCTACACACAGCCAAATTCACAACTTTTCTCCCGTAGTTCTTTGAAGAGGCCCAAGCCACAGAGTGCTACCTGAAAAACTTACAAGACTCTATTAGAAAGAAGTTCATCTGTGATAAGAGCATGTCACTGCAGACTTTGCTGGAGCAGATCAAAGAGCTGGAGGTACTGTCACACTCGCCTGACAGGTTATGTTCTGCTTTTCTGGGAAATCAGCTGCCCTCCTTAGATACCAAATGTAAACTCAAGTGCACAGCAATGTTTAAATACAGTACTATATGAACCTGAGACCATTATATTTTTAAGTCTGTAACAAGTCCAACAAATTCCCAAGTTTCTGACATGCTAACAAATGAAAAAAAAAGGAATACTTTTATTCTTAGGTGATAGAATAGATTTTGCCTCAAAGGATAAATGCATTTGATAAATGATTCATCATGTCACTCTATCACCATAGTCTCTTTGAAAAGATATGTCAGTTTTTTAGCTGTTTGCTTATAATGAATTAAGTACTACTCTCCCAAAATGGAGAAAAAATGGTCAGTGGTGTAAAAGGCCCATTGATGAAGCCAGGTTTGAAAGTGTAATTGTTCCCTTTTTTTGTTAGCATTCATTTTGTTAGATTCTTTCAATTTATGCCTGTGTTTCTTAAACACCACTTCAACCACATTGAAGATCTGTATGAAAAACCTGCAATGCAAATTTTGCAAGCTTTGCATCTTGCCAGAGCTGCAGAGATGCTTAGCTGGATGTTTCTCTGCTCTTTTTAAAACTGCAGTTTTACGTTGTAGGCCAAAGACCCATCCCACTGGAGCTAAAGTAAGTTTTGCCTACTATAAGCTCCAGATGTATCCCTCTCTTAATAAAACAGTGGGAACTAGATGCCTTTTCTTTTTATAATAAATTTGTAACATACAATTAATCTTTGCAGAATGAACGAGAGAGAATTCTTGAATACAAGAGGCAAGTGCAGAGTTTGGTGAATAAATCCAAGAAGATTGTGCAGCTGAAGCCACGTAACCCAGACTATCGAAGTAACAAGCCCATTATCCTCAAGGCTCTTTGTGACTACAAACAGGATCTGGTATTGTATCCCTTTTTGGCTGAGAATGAACATCATGTAAACTAGAACACTGCAAATTACTTAGTAAGCAAACCACTGAGCTGAAAGGTGTAACCCCTTTATTTGCATTCGGTCAGCTTGAATTTCTTCGATAGAAGAAGCTCTGCCTTTCTTGCCATTATGAATAAACAAGCTAGGTTCTTCTTGGTTAATAAATCCAGTCAAAATTTTTATTATTAATCTATTAAATAGCATTAATACTCATATTTGAAATTAGCACATAGAAGTCTTGTTGATAATAGGATTAAAATTGTTATAGAGATGCTTCCCAGCATCCATACCTTTTTTTTTGGTGATTGCTCACCATTCCAGTGTTTCTCTGGATCCTTAGATGAACAATTCATCTAACAAAAAGTGAGGAATATGCAGTTAGTAGTTGGCATTCGCATTTTTTTCTGGATGGGATATGAAATGAATGGTGATGTTCTTCTTCCTCCTCAGTACTGAGGCTGCTAGGGTTTATTTCTGTATTTTTACCTTAACAGTAAGCTTAGATGTGCTTTCTGCTTATGTGCTTTTTCCTGCACCATGGCCACACCCGTGGCTGCCTGGTGTCAGGATTTCTGGCAGTTGGAGCTGGTGAATCTGGCTCTGCCACGCTCACTCCCAGTCCCTTTGCAAATATGGATGCAGCACTAAACATCCTCATGCCTCCAGCTCACTGGCTTAAAGCCATGCATGGTTACATAGCTTACCAGGCCATGTGTCCACAGTCAGCCTTTGGTGTTTGTTGGGGCAAGCCCCAGGTCTGATCATCTACCAGACTGGCAACTGCTTAGAGTGTTCTGTGGCTCACACTTGGGCTTTTTTGGGTTTTCTTCACATGGAAACCAGATTCAGGGAGAAGGAGTTGATCTGTACTATCTATTGCCCCAGTATGAAGCCGAGGTGCACACCCAGACCTGGCAGCTGGGAAGCACTCCTGCTTCTGTGATCTAGAAGCATCTTCCTTGTCTGTCTCTCCTGGAAGCCCCACCTTACTTAGTTAAAGAAGAACATTGTTGTGCATCCCTTACAGAAAACGGTGCGCAAAGGAGATGAATGCATCCTGAAGGACAACAATGAGCGCAGCAAGTGGCTGGTGACCGGCCCCGGAGGAGTGGATATGCTGGTGCCATCTGTCAGTCTTATCATCCCACCCCCCAATCCATTAGCAGTGGATCTTGCTACCAAGTGAGTTGCTGCCTGGGTTTGGACACTTGCCACTGGGATTAGAGTTCACTCAGAATAGCAACCAGTCACAAAATATGTTCTGTGCCTTGATCAGAGTGCACTCCCCCTACCCTTAAGGGTGGGGGATTACGGACTAGACCCTTGACTTGAGGAAACTCACTTCAGTGAAACTTGCTGGGATCTAGGTTGGGGTCTAGAAAGATTTAAATGTTAATGTCCACGAGGTTTTTCTCATCTGTAATAATGAAAGTCATGTATAAATTAATTTCCAAGATTTTTTCAAGTAGAGAACTAGCTTTAACACACTCCACATCTGGTGGATATTTCTTGGGATGTTTTGTGGCTATGCTACAAGTATAGATGCATTTTGATCATGCTTTTTTTTTTTCTCATCCCAGAATTGAGCAATACTATGAAGCTATTTTAGCTTTGTGGAACCAGCTGTATATCAACATGAAGAGCCTGGTGTCCTGGCATTATTGTATGATTGACATTGAGAAAATCAGAGCCATGACTATTGCCAAGGTAAGACACCAGCTGGCCTTGCCTGCAGACCAGAGACATCCATGACCTGATGTCTGCTGTCCCAAGCAGACCCTGCAGTGTCCTGTGCAGATGCATGTTCTACAAAATCATTGGCCTTCCTTGTGCTGGCTTGCACAAACACTCGCACATGTGGAAGTTGTAATTTTACTAAAGGAGGAACAAAATGCTTTCCTACTCGAACAGAATACACATAAGCTGGAAGATTAGCTAAGGGAATTTATTACATACTTGCTGTACTTGTTCCCACTGTACAAGGGCCTGGATAAACAGATTAAGAGGTAGAATTTCAAACTGCTCTTAAGTTATGAAATGATGGTAACAAGGATAGATTAACTGAGACGGTACTCTTAGCACCATACTTTTAGAGGCAGCCTAGCTAGGATTTATTCTAAAGTGTAATTACTTTAGGTTTTTTATAGGTTTATTAGTTTGTTCCTTGATGATTAACTTGATGATTAGTTTGATTTATTAGTTTGTTCCTTGATGATTAGTCATAAAACTTCCCCAGTTACTTTTTTTTTTCCTTTATTTCAAAATTCCCTTCTTCCTTATTTCAGCTGAAAACGATGCGTAAGGAAGATTACCAAAAAATAATAACTGACCTGGAGATCCATTATCAAGAATTCCTCAGGAACAGCCAAGGCTCAGAGATGTTTGGTGATGAAGACAAGCGAAAGATCCAGACTCAGTTCACTGATGCGCAGAAGCACTACCAAACGTTGATCATACAACTGCCTAATCAACCACGGCAGCCACAAATAGGTCTGTAGTCTCCCTGGCTTTTGTAGAGTTTGGACTGCTGGGGTTTCTTTGTCCTAGCAGTGGTGGGTGGTGCATTCTTTTTATGTGAAAATATTCTCTTCAATGTATGAATGGCAAGATGTTCAAGATCAGTTTTGCTGTCTCCCAACATAACAAAACTGGCCATGCACTGGGGAAGATTTTGTTCTTCCTTCCTTTGGTGGGAATCTGGGAATAGTCCTCCAAAATTCATGGAACTTGCTGGGAGAATGAGAGGAATTTAGTCCATCTGATACGTTTTCAGTTGTTAGGAAGCAAAATCTCACTGCTGCATTTTAGAAAGCAAGTTTATCTTTTCGTTAAGGAGAGATTTCGTTCCCTGAAACAGCTGCCTGAGGGCCCAGATCTTCTACCTGTTCTCAGTTCCACAGATCAGCTCGGTGCTTGGATGACTTGGGCACTCCCTTGGCCTCCTGCATGTGGGTGCTCAGTTCTCTGGCAGTTGATGCTTACCCAATTCATTTTACAGTGGTCCCAACTGAGAGCTGTCCCGTGGGTTCCTCAAACACCATCATCGTTAATGAGAGAAACCGAGAGCATGAGAAGCAGGAGGCCTGGCTGCTGATGGAGCTTCAGAAACTTCGGCGTCAGATTGAAGCTTCTGAGATTCAGATGGTTCAAAGAGCTCCTCTTGGAGTGGATCAAGGGGCTATGCATGACTTTTCAGCCAGAATAAAGGACTTAGAGGTAACTGTGGATGTTTTACTTTGAGCATCTCTGTGCTGCAGAACATGCTGCAGTTCTGTTTATGATCAGCTGGGAAAGACACACATCCTGTGCAGAAAATTCTCAGTTGGAAGCTAATCATGATGATTTGGATTAGAATTTAGCTTCTAATCAAAAAAAGTTGATTCTTGAATTTTAGAAGTCAAATTCTGCCAGGCAAGGAATACAGAAAGACTGATGCCAAGTGGCTGTGAGTTCATGTTAAGCCTCATCCAGAGTAAAGCGCCATTAAAATCCTTTTCCAAGGACTTCACTTAACCATCTACCTGTAAAGTGCTGTCTGTGGGATACAGACTGGATACATGAGACTTACTATCCCTCTCCGAGTTCTTTAGATTTGTAGGAGACCATGGAGGGAAGATTGGTACAAAAAGATTACAGGGTCAGCTTATGAGAAATCCCTGTGGGGCAATGAGGTTGCAAAAGTCTCAAGAGCAGAAGGACCTTGGCATGTCAGTGCTGAGTTTTGGAGTGGAGATGCTCAACAAAACATATTTTGGACAGAAAAGAAACTGCTCAATATTTCTTGCCTTGACAAAAGCAAGCTCAGCCACTGCTTCAGTCCTCAGTCAAGCTGATTATGTAACAGCAGGCTGCTTGGATAAGGAGACCAATTCCATATGTGCTGTAGAATGATCATTCAGCCAACCAAAAATGTGTAAATCAGGCATTCTCTTTTTCCTTAGGGGGTGCAGAATGACTCTCAAATAATGGCTGAAACCCTCAATAAGCATAAGGACTTGCTGCCTAACTTCAGAGGCTGTGAGAAGTATGTGTACTTGCAATCAGAGATAAATGCCCTCTTTCAAAAACTGGAAAATATTAATGGTGTTTCTGCTGGCTACTTAGACAGGTAAGTAAATTGAGGCTATAGCAATAAATATTCACTTTCTCCCATAATTCTTGGTCCAGAAAACTGCATTTTGTTACCAGTAGTGTAAAATTACGCCTTCTTCTCTGCAAATTGTGTGCATGTTGATAGAAACAGACACTTAGGTGAATTTCTTCTCTTTTCTGGAAGACTTCAAAAAAAGAAAGTGGGAAGCATGGGTGTCACAGAAATTTCTTGTGTTACCTATTCTCTTTAGCCAATCATCTGCAATTAATTACAAATATCACCGTTCCTTCCTTAGTCCATAATGGATTTGTGTTGTATCATTTATTTTAGCTTGAATGCACTGAGGTGTCTGCTCCAGGTTATTCTGCAAACAGAAGATGTGATCAGAGTTTTTGAAGTCAGACTGTCTGAAGAGGAGACTGTTCCTTTGGATCTTGATAAAGTGGAGGCTTATCGGGCTTGTCTGAAGGTGAGGGGCCAAAACCCAAGAACACAGCAAAGCAAAATTCGTAGCCGCCAGCACAGATCTATTGAGCTGGGGGAAACCCTTCCAAAACCACAGGAGATAGAAGTGCTGATCCTGTTGTATTTTAGGTATAGACGTACAATGTTTTAAAAATCTGGCACAGTGTTGCCAGCTGGTCAAGGGAGCAGATTGTCATGCTCTGCTCTGCACTGGTGCAGCCTCCCCTTGAGTCCTGTGTGCAGTTTTGGGTGTCACAAGATAAGAAATACATGAAGTTAGTAGAGAGTGTCCAGAAGAGGGCCATGAGGATGGTGAAGGGCTTTGAGGAAACCGTATGTGGAGCGGCTGAGGTCGCTTGGTCTGTTCAGCCTGGAGAAGAGGAGACTGAGGGGAGACCTCATGGCTGTCTACAGCTTCTTCACAAGGGGAAGAGAAGGGGCAGACACTGATCTCTTCTTTGTGATGACCAGTGACAGGACCCAAGGGACCAGGAAGGAACTGTGTTACGGGAGGTTTAAGTTGGATATCAGGAATAGGTTCTTCAGTAGTGGGCTGAGCACTGGAACAGGCTCCCCAGGGAAGGGGTCACAGCACCAAGCCTGACAGAGCTCAAGAAGCATTTGGACAATGCTCTCAAGCATGTGGTGGGACTCTTGGGGTGTCCTGTGCAAGGCCAGGAGTTGGACTCAATGATTCTTGTGGGTGATTTCCAACTCAGGATATTCTCTGATTCTATGAAATTCTTGAAAGGAATGTACAGGTTATTACTTCTTCCACTCCCTGGTTGTTGCTGCCCCCACAGCAAGGGCAGCTGCGTGGAAGGTTTCTGTAATCCATTTTTCCATTTCCGTGCACTATTGTCTGTGTTTATTTGTATCACTTGTGAATGTAGATTTGAAGGCAGTATCTCCTTTCTTGCATACAGGCTTGTTAATTGTCCTTGTTGCCCTCTAGGTGTAACAAGCAATTTGAATATTACTGTGTGTCCTGGTTTTGCTACAGAGTCTGTGTCAAATCTTAGAGTGAAAAGTATCCAGCCTGTATAAGGGGAAAAGGGAAATAACTGCTTTGCTGAGCAGAAAGTTGTCTTCCAGATCCAGTCTTGTATCTGCCTTTATCTGGTGTTCCTTTTGTGCACTGAATGCATTTGGGAGAACAAGAACTCTTTCATTATTTTCTGTTCTTAACGTTTAGTAGGGGAAAAGTGAGGCACAAATGAAGCACAACCTGATTACCTTTTTATCATGTTAAACGAGAGCTGCAGTTCAGTTGCTGGGAGGTGTTCTTAGCTGGTGTAAATTTGAGCTACACAAAAAAAAAAAGCTTGAGCATGTCACTGAACGCTGTAGCCATCCCTGTAACTGGGGGGATGCAAGGCAGATTGTGTACATAAACGTGTGTGTGTGTGTGTGTGTGTATGTATGAAGAAACATTGCCATAGAAGATGTCTATAAACATGTAAATAGAAAAAAAAAATCTGTGCAGATTTTTAGATGTTTAAAAACTGGATATGTCAGTCCTGAGGCTTGATTCCACAGCTGTTTCAAGTGCAGGAGTCTTTTATACTTCAGTGAAATTTTCTAGCCAGTTGTTTCTAGGAACAAGCAAGGCTCTTGTTCTGCTTTGGTAACTGCTCTGCAGAGTTCTGAGAAACTGGAATGTGTGCTTCAGAATATGATAGCAGAGGCCTCAGGTTTAGAAAATTATTTAGTCCAACTTAAAACACATTTTTAAGCCAAACTGTTTACCAAAATAAGTTTTTCACTTTAAATAGGTTAAGTTCAGCTGACATCACTATACATACCTTACTGAGTTAGAAACAACATCTTTAGATATTGTGCATGGTGTTAAATTGGTTAAATACCAGTATCTTCTCAAGAAAAAATTTAGTGACATTTTGGTTTTTTCTCCAGAAAATGAAAGCAGACCTAAATATGAAGAAGTCACTACTGAATACCTTGGAAAATGAGCTGCAGAGAACACTTCAGATTCACTCTCAGTCTTGCCAGTCATACACCCTGTATGACATGGACATTGGAAAGTACTGTGACAAAGTTACCCAGCTAATAGATCGCTGGCAGAGGGCTGATAAGCAGATAGATAACAGGTTTGTTCATGTTTTCATAGTGTTTTCCTTATTGCCATTGGTACCAAAATCATCTTAGCAGTGAGTCTAAAAGACCTGATGTGCATTAATCTTTGCTTCCGAAGGACAAATGGTGACTTCAGGGCAATAAGACTTGAGCAATTGTAAATAGGTTGAACATACTTCAAAAGGAATTGCATAAGACCAAGCAGAAAAATGTAGTTAGCCGTGCAGGTCTCTAACCTATGTGCTAAAGAGATGTTCTGATTTCCTTTTTCTTTTCTTTAATTCTTGCTAATGTTCTTGAATTAAGTACTTCCAGTCAGCATTTTCTCCCCTCAAAAAAAGCAACCATGCTTATTCCTGAACACCCTATACTTGAGGGTTAAAAAAGTAATAGTAAAATTTAAGTAACAAAATTGAACCTTCAATCTGAATCTTGAAGGCATATTCTGATTGTTTGGGGGGAAGAAGGGGGTGGAGGCTGGGGTATGGCTTGTTTTGGTTTGCTTTATTTTGTTTTTATTTGAGGACAAAATGTAGCCCTAACTCGTTGCTGGTTGTTCAGTGAAAATTGAGAACAAGAGCACTGAAGTCAGCAAACTTGATTTTTATTACTGCAGTTTTATCCATCCCTCACTTTGACAGGAAGGCCTAACCTCTGTGTATTACACAGTTACTCAAAAGTGAGGTATTAAAAACCCGTATTGGGTGACTGATAACAAATACAATTCTCATTTATTTAAAATTTTTGTTCAGAATCTCCTTTTCAGAACTTCCCGTAGTTTTACATTAGTTTATTTCTGTGTCTTATTTCTGAAAACTGTGTGAAGAGAGAGAAAGAGAATGCACTTTCCATTTTGACAGGTTTTTCCTTTTTTTTCCCTAGATCATGGGATTTAGAAAGGCAGATCAAACAGCTGAAAACTTACCGAGACCTCTACCAGGCTCTGTGCAAGTGGATCTGTGATGCCAAGCGCCGGCAGGATTCTATTGAGTCCATGAAGTTGTGTGATTCCAACACTATCATGAGATACCTGCATGATCAGAAGGTATGCAGCACCTGAACGAGTTGTCTTCAATTATCTGGATTTTAAATTGTTTTTCTATACAGAAAATATCAGTATCAATGCAGTCTGCAATACAGTGGCCTGTTTTGAATTATAAAGTATGCAAGCTACCAAAAACTATCACATATGTAGAAGGCAGGAGGGAGGAAATATTATTGTCCTCATTACTTTCTGTCAGCACTGCAACAGATTATGAACAAGGCTGGTTTGGGCTCCTACACATTCACTGACACTTTTACACATCGGCTTTGAATTAATTCAAGGGACTGTAAGATCGTGCAACTTATGGGACAAATTAAAGCACGAAAATAAAAAGCGAGTCAATACATCTAAGCTAAAGTCAAGGAACTCTCCCTACCCAGCTCTGGGTTCAGTTGCTGGGTATTCTCTGTGAGAACAACCTTGTCATGCCTGGAGAGCTTGCTGTTGTAAAAACTGTCCACCTACGGGTCATTTCAGGTCTCAGCCTCAGGGGCTGCAGTCATCTCCTGCTGCAGGTGCTTTCTGATGGAGGCAGCATGTAGAGGAGGAAATACTGGTAAATCTTGCGGGAGTGTTTCATGGCTCACTTTTTTCTTGACAGAACTTGCACAGTGAAATCTGTGGGAAGCGAGACAAAGTCGAGGAGCTTCTCAAGCATGCAGATCAGTGCTCAGCTTCAATTAAGGTACTTGGATCTCAGCGTTTTTGTGGGGTGTGGTTTTTCATGGTCAGGCACATCCCATTGTCTCTGCTCTGCTGATGGGTGAAAAGTCAGCTCCCTGATGTGCGTGTACAAAAATTGCTGGGGTGAAGTGCTTCTGAGTACAAAACACAATTTGTGTACTTGCCACCTGAAGACTATGGGATCATGCAGCAGATACCAGTGAGAGCTTCTCTTCAGGGGAATCAAACCCTCCTTCTAGCCAGACCAAACTTTCCAGTTCACATGTTAAAAATCATAAGGAAGTCAAGAACAGATTGGTACCTTAAAAATTAGGTCTGATTAGGATCTGATCTAGGAGGCAAGACAAATGCAGATTAGCAGGAGGAATGGTGTGCAATAGCGATGAAAGCCAATAGCATACAGAGGGAATGGTATTGTGGTCCTTGCATTTTTATGTCACCTTTATATTCATGCTTTCTCCAGCTCAGTCTTGCTATCTGCAACAAAGATTTTGCTATATATGTGACATGGCGTGTGTGATACAAAAGAGATGCAGAGACTGTTATTTCTGATGAAGTTTTGGTTGATAACAGTACTTAGACCAGTTAGTCCCATGAATCTTTTTCATCTCTGTGTATCCCTCAACTTACAGAAACTCTTGTCTTCTTGTTTTTGTAAAATGTTTTTTCTCCTTTTCCCTTGTCATTCTCCTTCATGAATCTCCACAGGGGTACTTGAACTGATGAGCTTCTGTTTATGACAGAGGATCATCTGTATATGGTCAGAAATATAAACAAGGGAAGAATGTAGCTTTTCATTAAGAAAACAATACCAAAAAACCCAAAACCTTGCATTTTCTGAAATAGATTACCAGAGAATTCTCTGGCAGTTTCTAAACAGGTCTTGCTTTTCCTCTTGTTTTGCAGGATTATGAACTACAGGTTGCTTCCTACAGTTCGGGATTAGAAACATTGCTCAACATACCTATCAAGAAGAGTGTGGTTCAGTCTCCTGCAGTGCTGATTCTACAAGAGGTATCTTTCTTTCCTCCCCATCAGTTTTTTGAATACATTTGTTTGCCTGTGTGAGCCCTTGTGAGTCCTACCCAGCTGTGTTCTTATGCTTAGCACCATCACTGGTAATGTGTGCTAAGCACATAAGCACAAGGAATTAGTGCAGAACAGTCATTGTGCTGTAAAATCAGACCTGGACTTGTTTAGACAATAGACTAGCCCTCCGGAATTTACCTCATTCCTATGCAGTGTCCACTGCATACATATTGTGAGAAAGGTGGATTCGTGCCCCAAGTGGTTTAGTCACTTTCAGCCTGGGAATTAACTGCTCTTAAAAATTTAACTTGGGTTACTTGTGACTGTCAGACAGGAAGAGCATGATGAACCAGGGGAAGAAGGCTTGAATTTAATATCACATCAGCCATGGGAAGAAAACAGTCTTGAAAAACAAAAAAAAGTGTGGGTTTTTGAGAAGGAAGAATGCATAGTTTTGGGGTCCTCAGAAAGTTGTGTGGATTTGTGAGGAGGAGAATCTGCTTTTTACTTTGTCAAGTGATGTGTTTGCCCAAGTAGATTGGAATCCTTTAAATGATCTGGACATAGATATGTTCATGTCTAACTCTGGTACAAGCTGCTAACAATTCTATTTCTTTTCAAGGCTAATGAAGCTCAGTCCCGCTATATAGAGCTTCTTACAAGATCAGGAGATTATTACAGATTCTTGAGTGAAATGTTAAAGAGCATGGAGGATTTGAAGGTATTCTAACCCTTTTATTTTCTGTAGCTTTCATTTTTATCACGGATCAGAAAACTATCACTGATCGGAGGCAGAAAGTACAGTGTAAAATACCTCACAAAACTGTATCCAGAACTCAGAGGTGTCCTACAAATGAGGCAAATTAGCAGTGTCGTGCATCTTTTGTGAAAGAGTACAGTATTTTACAAAGTGACCTCCAAGGTCATGTGTGAAGTGAGGTAGAGAACTGGTCTTCTTGGCAAATAAGGAGGTGCTCATCAATGCACACAAGCCATCCTTCCCTGCCCATCCCAGTCTTGACCTCAGTGAGAGCACAGCTACCTCAGCGCTGAAAACTTGCTCCTCATGATTAAGGGCGCCTCATTTCAGCCCATATTCTAAAGTGTTTCAAAAAAAGCATCTCCTGTTTTGGTACAGCTCAGTGAAACAGAGCGGCCCATTTAAGAAGTTGCATATATGGAATGTGATTTTCACCTGTTTGAAAACTGGGGAGGTTCTAAAGGTGGCTATTTCATACTTTGCTGGTGAACTTTTGATACACCACATTTTACTATCAATAATGCACCTCCCTCCCCCCATCAAATATCTTTTCCCCTCTGAAAGTCATTATATGCTCATTTCTGAATAAGGTTTGAATAAATAAGGATTCCAGAATTTGTCTTGATGACATTAAATTAAAAAAGACATTAAATGACATTAAATCACTGAAGCAGAGAAAAAATTTATTTTTAAGTTGTCAGTGTTACAACTGTATATTGTATTGCATGTGATGATTTTGAAACAGTTGTCACAAGTATTTATGGGAGTTTTTCTGTTTGTTTGATTTTCTGCTATCATATTGCAGATGAAAAACACCAAAATTGAACTCCTGGAAGAAGAACTCAGGCTTGCTAGGGATTCAAATTCAGAGACAAGCAACAAACATAAATTCCTGGAGCAAAATCTGCAGAAGTACCAGATGGACATTTCTCAGCTTAAGGCAAAGCTGATGAGTTTGGAAGAAATGAAAAGACAAGCTGAAATGGATGGAAATTCTGCTAAGCAAAACCTAGACAAATGCTATGCCCAAATAAAGGATCTAAATGACAGAATAACCAGGTTGACTTATGAGACTGAAGATGAGAAAAGGAAAAGGAAGTTGCTGGAGGATAGATATGAGCAGCAGAAGAATGACTATGACCAGCTGCAAAAAACAAGACAAAATGAGAAAGACAGCCTTGGTTGGCAAAAGTTAGAGTCTGAGAAGGTCATCAAGGAGAAGGAGTACGAGATAGAAAGATTAAGGGTTCTTCTTCAGGACGAAGGCACACGGAAGAGGGAGTATGAAAATGAGCTGGCTAAGGTAAGAAACCAGTTTAGCGAGGAGATGAGTAATTTAAAGAACAAGTATGAAACAGAAATTAATATTAAGAAGACAACAATCCAGCAGATAGCTGCACAAAAAGATGATGATGCAAAAGGCCTCAGAGCCCAGGTTGACAGACTGACAAGAGAGAACAGAGACCTTAAGGATGAGATTGTGAGGCTGAACGATGCCATTCTGCAAACAACAGACCAACGGCGGAGGGCAGAAGAAGATGCTCTCCAGCAGAAAGCTTGCAGTTCTGAGGTGTCTCAGCAGAAGCATCAGTTAGAGCTGGAGCTGAAACAGATCATTCAGCTTCGTGGGGAAGACAACTCCAGATACAAGCAGGCTCTTGAGGAGGCTGCCTCAACTATTCAGGATAAAACTAAGGAGCTAGAAAGGCTGAAGCTTCAGCTTCAGGAAGAGGCTAAAAGTCGATGGGAACTTGAAAATGAATTGGCAAAGGTAAGAAACAGTTATGATGAGGAAATTATTAGTTTAAAGAACAAATATGAAACTGAGATTAATATCACAAAGAACACAATTCATCAGGTCACCATGCAAAAGGAAGAGGAGACAAATAATTATAGAACACAGCTTGATAATGCCATGAGAGAAAATAGGAATTTGTGTGAGGAAATTAGGAGACTAAAGAACACCATAAGCCAGACAACAGACAATCTGCGGAAAATAGAAGAGAATGCTCAGCAGCAGAAGGCAGCTGGCTCAGAGCTTTCTCAGAAGAAACAGCAGCTGGAGATTGAGCTAAAACAAGTTATTCAGAGGCACTCTGATGAAAGCATGCGGTACAAACAGTCGCTTGATGATGCTTCTAAGACCATTAAGGAAAGAAACAAAGAGATTGAAAGGCTGAGAAAGTTGTTGGATGTAGAAACAAGTCAGAGGAAAGAAGTGGAGGATGAGAACAGTCAGTTGAAAAGAGTCCAGTTTGACCTGCAGAAAGCAAACACGAGTGCTACTGAGACAATTAACAAGCTGAGGATCCAAGAGCAGGAACTGGCCAGACTGAAAATTGATTATGAAAGAGTTTCACAAGAGAAAAAAGGCAGGGATCAAGAAAGTGCAAAGTTCCAGAGCACTGTAAAAGACTTGCAGATCCAGAAACATAAACTGGAGGAGGAACTTTGCAGACAGAACAAAAATTTAATGGAGGAGACATCCAGGAGGAAAAAACTGGAGGAGGAAATAGAAGGCATGAGGAGATCTCTCAGAGACCAATCGGTTAAAATAACTAATCTCACACAGCAGATAGAGGAAGTATCTATTGTAAAGAAGAGGAATGAAGATGACCTTAGACACCAAAGAGAAGTATTAGATGGTCATGTGAGAGAGAAGCAAAGATACATGGAGGAGATAAGAAAATACACATCAGATATTGAGACTTTACGTCGTCAGTTGGTCCAAGAACAGGAGCAATTAAAACAGGCTCACCTACGATATGAGCACTTACAGAAAACCTCTGAGGAAAAAAGCAAAGCCTTGAATGAGTGCAAAATAGAAATCGAAAGGCTTCAGTCTCTCACCGAGAACCTTACCAAGGAACACTTGTTACTGGAGGAGGAGCTACGAAATGTTAGATTGGAGTACGATGACCTCAGAATGGTCAGAAATGAAGTTGATGAGAAAAATGCCACCATTGCTGAACTAAAGAATCAGCTTCAGATGAGCAGCAAGCAAACCCTGGAACTTCAGGGGTTGATTAATGATTTACAGAAAGAAAGGGAAAAATTGAGACAGGAAATTGAAAAATTCCAAAAGCAAGCTCTAGAGGTATTCACACATATTTTGATCCCGGCTTTACTGTCTCTCAGATATGTAATTAATTGCAGTGTCCATTTGAACAAATTAATTCACCCTTTGCTGTTTGAAGTCACTGTACTTGTGACTAACATCCCCTTTATGACCCTTCCTCTTGGTTAAGTTTTAAGTAACAATGGCAGGATTTGGTTACTTCCTTAGCCTCTTTACTCCCTGGGAACTGTTCTAGGGAGCCATAAGCTCTCATCACCTAGGAGAGCCTTGTCCTCAGGCCTTGCCCCAGAAGAAATCTGTGTTCTGTGCCAGTCTCCAGCAAACCGTCCCAGGGAAAAATGAGAGCACCTGGAATACCACTGTGCTTTAACAGTTCCCTGCTGGCTGTGTGCTTCCCAGGCTTTTTCAGCCAGGATGGGTTAAAGCCATCCTGTGAGGCTGACCTGAGTGCTCTCGCAAACTTAACTGGCTAAAAACCCCAGAACCAACAAGCTGTCAAGGTCCTGATTAGCTGGGTAGGATGTTGAGTACAAGTGAGGATTAAAAGTCATGTTGTCAGCTGTACCTGAGGTACTAAAAGCCTATCTTTCATGGACTGTTTTGGCGATTTATGTTCCTAAGTCACTAAGGGCATTTGCAAATTTTTCTATTGGCCCTTATTCCTTAAACTTTAGGAAACAACATAAACAAGTTAAAGAAAACATTTTTAAATATTTTGTTCTTCTGCCTGATTTCTTGTACAAAGAGCTACTCTTTAAATAGATACGAGTGAGCACTTGTGAAAATGGTTTTTTCCTAGACTTGTCCCTTATATTTCTTTTCTCATTTCCTTTATTCAGTTTTTCCCTCCTTTATTCAGTTTCTTTCCTTTATTCTAAAAATCCTAATACTGATTTTTAAAAAATACTAACATTTAGGATTATATAACACTGGTGCATATATATATATATATACACGTACATATATATATATGCATGTATTACAAATAGATAAAACTTAAACTGTATTCAGTTTAATATGGACTGCATACAAACGTGCATGCTTGTGGGTGTTTCTATACACATATGAAGACATTACGTGAATTGAAGACAACGCAGGTAAAACTGTTTGGAGTGACATGTGAAACTAACAGGAAAGCAAAAATTGAGTCATGTATTTCATTTTTATCCATGTATGACCAGTCCTTAGCTGATGCAAATTCCCCTGGATTAGTAGGAGTGCCAGGACATCTGCTGAGCATCAGACTATTAATGAGTCTTGAATGCTCTGTGTATTTGTCAGTGTACTGTGAGAAGTATCAAAATATAGAGAACTAAATCAGCCGAAGATTGAGGTTGTGGGTAGCAGAATGAAGTCTCTTGAGTCTCTGGTGCTACTGGAGACTCTGTAGGTGAAGGGATAGTGTGCCTTCTCTGGTTTATGTGTATCCATGGTCTTGGGAAAGGCACTGCTGTGACTAGAATGTTTTCCAGTGGGAGCTTGCTGCAGCTTAAATGACAGGCTGGAGAGCATTGTAGGTGGAGGGCATTACTCTAACCAGCACAAGCTCTAACCATCCTTTCTTGGTTTATTTCTCCTCCACAATTGTAGGCATCCAGTAGGATTCAAGAATCCAAAAATCAGTATAGTCACATTATGCAAGAAAGAGAAACCCTGCTGATAAAAATGAGTGCTTTGGAGCAAGACAAAGCCAGGCTGCAGAGATTAGAAGAGGAGCTGAATCGCTTGAAAGTTACCCTGGAATCAGAATCACGTTTGAAGCAACGCCTGGAAAGTGAGAAGCAACAAATTCTGAATGACCTCAATCAGTGGAAGAGCCAGCACTCCCGAACAGAGGAATCCATAAGGAAGATCCAGTGTGAGAGGGAGAAGAGTGAGAGGGAGAAGAACAGCCTGAGGAGTGAGATTGAAAGGCTGCAGATGGAAATCAAACGGATTGAGGAGAGATACCGGTGCAGACTGGAAGAGACCGCTGTCAAAAACCAGTCAGAGTTGGAGTCAGAGCGTCTCAGGCTGCAAAGAGAGATTGAGAAACTCAAGCAGCGCCCATATGGGGCTCACAGATCTACGCAGACTGAGGAAGACTTCTGTATTGATGCCTCCAAGCTGGTGTTCAGTGGGCTGCGGAAGAAGATCACAGCCATGCAGCTGTATGAGTGTCAGCTGATAGACAAACTCACACTGGATAAACTGCTGAAGGGGCAGAGGTCGGTGGAAGAGGTCGCAGCTGACATTGAGCCCTACCTCAAAGGGGCAGGTGCCATTGCAGGGGTGTCCCTTTCGCCCAGACAGAAGTACTCTTTTGTTGAGGCCAAGCGGAATCAGCTGCTTACAGCAGAGAATGCAGTCCTGCTCCTAGAAGCGCAGGCAGCAACAGGAGGTGTGATAGACCCACATCGAAATGAGATATTAACAGTGGACAGTGCTATCGCCAGAGATCTGATTGACTTCGATGATAGAGAGCAGATCTATACAGCAGAAAAGGCTATTACAGGATTTAAGGATCCTTTCTCAGGCAAAACTGTGCCGGTATCTGAAGCCATCAAGAAAAACTTGGTTGACAGAGAAACCGGGATTCGTCTGCTTGAAGCCCAGCTGGCTGTAGGAGGGATTGTTGATCCTGTCAACAGTGTTTTCCTACCCAAAGAGATAGCTTTATCTCGTGGGTTGATTGACAAAGACCTGTACAGGATGCTAAACAACTGCCAAGGCAATACAAAGAACTTCATTGATCCCACCACCAAAAAGGCAGTAACTTACATGCAGCTGAAGGAAAAATGCAGGATTGAACCACACACTGGTCTGCTCCTCCTTCCAGTGCAGAAGAGGAGTATGTCATTCCAAGGGATCAGGCAGCCCGTCTCAGCAGATGCACTGCTTGAGGCTGGAATCATTAAGGAATCAACCAGGAATGACTTGGAAAGAGGTGCAATTACTGTGGAAGAAGTCAGTGAGAGAATTATTGATTTCCTTCAGGGCTCTAGCTGTATTGCTGGTATCTACAACGAGGCAACTAAAGAGAAACTTGGCATTTACCAGGCTATGAAAATAGGTTTGGTTAGGCCGGGGACAGCCCTTGAACTTCTAGAAGCCCAGGCAGCCACAGGGTTCATAGTGGATCCTGTCAGCAACGTGAGGCTGCCTGTTGAGGAAGCTTACAAAAGAGGCCTTGTTGGAATTGAATTTAAAGAGAAACTTCTCTCTGCTGAAAGAGCTGTCACTGGGTACAAAGACCCAGAAACTGGAAACATCATTTCTCTGTTCCAAGCGATGAACAAAGAGCTCATAGAGAGAGGCCATGGCATCCGTCTGCTGGAGGCCCAGATTGCTACTGGAGGGATCATCGACCCTAAAGAGAGCTACCGCTTGCCAGTAGAGACAGCCTACAAGCGTGGCTACTTCAATGAGGAGCTCAACCAGATCCTTAGTGATCCAAGTGATGACACCAAAGGGTTCTTTGATCCCAACACAGAGGAAAACTTGACCTACTTGCAGCTGAAAGAAAGATGCATAAAGGATGATGCAACAGGGCTCTGCCTTCTGCCCCTGAGAGAGAAGAAGAAGGTGGTGCACACCTCACAGAAGAACACCCTTAGGAAGCGCAGGGTGGTCATTGTAGATCCAGAAACAAACCGGGAGATGTCCGTTCAGGAAGCGTACAGCAAAGGCCTCATAGATTATGACACCTACATGGAACTAGCTGAACAGGAGTGTGAGTGGGAAGAAATAACTATCACAGGGTCAGATGGCAGCAGTAGAGTAGTCCTTGTTGACAGAAAAACAGGTAGCCAGTATGACATCCAAGACGCCATTGATAAAGGCCTGGTGGAGAGGAAGTTTTTTGACCAGTACCGTTCTGGCAGCTTAAGCCTGACCCAGTTTGCAGACATGATTTCCTGCCGTAATGGCACTGACGAGGTGTTCCGGCACGAGTCAGTGACTCGGTCTCCCACCGTGCTGAGTGTCAGGAGTTCTTCTTCAGTGATCAGGAGCGGTTCTTTCTCAGAGACCCCAGATGAGTGCAGTCCTATTGCAGCCATATTTGACACAGAAAACTTGGAGAAAATCTCCATTTCAGAGGCTATACAGCGGGGCATCGTGGATAGCATCACCGGGCAGCGGTTACTTGAAGCCCAGGCCTGCACAGGTGGCATAATATGCCCTACCACTGGCCAGAGGCTTTCACTTCAGGAAGCCACTAGCCAAGGCATCATCGATCAGGATATGGCCACACGTCTCAAACCAGCCCAGAAGGCCTTCCTAGGGTTCGAAGGCATAAAGGGAGGACGCAAGAGGATGTCAGCAGCTGAAGCAGTGAAGGAAAAATGGCTGCCTTATGAGGCTGGGCAGCGGTTCCTTGAATTCCAGTACCTCACTGGAGGTCTTGTGGACCCAGAAGTGCGTGGAAGAATAACTACTGAAGAAGCCATTAGGAATGGATTGATTGACGGTCGCGCTGCCCAGAAATTACAAGACACTAACAGCTATCCCAAGATTCTGACCTGCCCCAAGACCAAGCTGAAAATATCCTACAAAGATGCAATGAATCGGTCAATGGTGGAAGACATCACTGGGCTTAAACTGTTGGAAGCAGCCTCCGTTTCCTCTAAAGGCATATCCAGTCCTTACAATGTCTCCTCAGCACCTGGATCTCGCTCTGGCTCTCGCTCTGGCTCACGTTCAGGCTCACGGAGTGGGTCTAGGAGAGGAAGCTTCGATGCCTCAGCAAGCTCTTCATATTCTTACTCATACTCAGCCTTCAGCAGTGGGTCTATTGGGCGCTAATAACAAGTGAGGGAAAGTGTCTGCATTTTATTATCATTTAGATTATGCTATATTCTGTTCACTAAAAGAAAAAAAAAACCACCAACAAAGTAAATCAAAGCAAAGCCTTGAAGTCTTTTCTGGGTGTGTTACACTTTTCTTCTGAAAAAGCTGTAAAATGCTTGAATGCAAGCTTACAGAATATAGATTAGGGAATGCAAAAGTAATATCTGTGAATTTTGAGTTTCGGTTCCCATTTCCTTTTAGTCTTTGGATTTTAATAGGTCTCTGTATATTTTAAATGCTGTGTCATGTGCCTTCTCCTGTTATCCACAGCTATCAACCTATAAGGTGATAACTGAGGTTTCAGTCTTGCAGTAAACTTTTTTCTACATAGACCTTTTTCAATTTGCTATTATGAAAATAAAAGATATTAACAATACGGACAGAAAATGCCCTTAATACTGTTTTAGAATCTATATCATAAACATGAAACTGTCTTTTAGATGCTCTACTTCTTTATGTTTGGCTAGCCATTTTCTGAAGTATAACATGGTGGATGTAAAGGGCTATTATTAGGCTGGGCTTTTGTTTTACTGTTAACCCCTATACATTTTCTACTGTTTTGCTTTATTTCCCTGAAACAAAGAAAATAAAAAAATCTAACTGTACCATGTGAGCTATTCTGGGCAATAAACTTCTGAAGTTTTAAAGTATTTGGTGTGTACTTATTAATTTTATCTGTGGACGTTCTTGGAGGTGCAGGTTAAAGAAAGAACCATTTTTAAAAGTAGTAGATACTAGCTTTGTTGTAAAAAGTGTACAGGCACATTACTTTTCATGATGCTGAGCCATCACTTTTATGAATGAGGACTTCTGATTCTGACTTTCCAGTAGGAATATGAAAATAGCACCAATAATGGAAGCTATGCCCTAGAAGCAGAAAGCCTGTTTGCACAGTTGTTTATAGAGTTGATGATGATGACAGGAAGCATACTTCTTCTGCTTGTGATCCAGCTCATTGTCTCTGCAGCTACAAGGGACTTAGTCATATTCTCCCTTACACATCCATGCAACTTTGGACAACGAGCAGAACAAAAAACTGGCTGGCTTAGCTGGCCAATACAGTGGCAGAGGAACATCTTTCAAAACCTGAACAATTGCATTCTGTAACGTACTTCTGCCTCTTCTGTTGGCTCCTGGAAGCCTAGGTTGAGAAAACCACAGTAGTGTATCAGTGCTTGCATGATGTCTTGCTGTCACCACTTTCATGTAGGCTGCTGGCAGCCTGCTGACTCCTTTTATATGAGCTGACAAGCCAGAGCAGGACTAAATGACCACAGTATTAGAGGACCCAAGAGTGATCTGAAACCACTTCAGTTCTAATTATTGTTCCTTAGCCAGTGCAGAAAATGGCTTGTATATGTGGAGGCTGTCCTGTCCTCTCCCCTGTGGCACACAGTGCAGATACCTCTGTGTAGGCACAATGTTCTCAGCAGAGTGATTGATCAGTTACAAGAATTTAGTACAGTTTTATACAACTGCTTTAGTGGCATGCTATGGTTTTATACAGTGCTTCAGTGACAAAATTACTAGAATAATTTGCAAGTAGCTGAAATAATTTTTTCCTTTAAGTTGTTCAAAGCACATACCTCCTTTTAGACAAGTACTGTGTAGGAACCCTGCTATTCTATGAATTTTAGTTGCTATAGATAGAAGCTGACAGGCATAAATGCTAGTCACGGTTAATGGTGCTGCCTGATTTTTTTTGTAGAATGTTCCTTTTCTGCAGTAAGGAATAGTACAGGTTCTGATCCTGCTGTCTCTGCATAAAATTTACCCTCTAGCCTGAGAAGCATTTCCAGTGTTTCCTGAAGATGAGGGCTGTGTATAAAATCTCTTCCATATATAAATTATTTTCAGTTACTGGACTAAGAAATTAATGGGATTCATACAAGTCAGTGTTGAAGACCTCTACAGGAAATAGGTGAGAAAGTGCATCCTGTCTTCTAGGGAACCTTCACAGCTTCAGAGATTTCTCTCTACAACTGGGTTTATTAGCTGTACCACAGAAGAAGAGTCAATGTCTGAAAGGCTTTCTGACTGCTAGAGAGAAACTACTCTGTTAAAAAAAACCCCACAAAAATCAATGCTTTATTTAATCCCAGACTGGTTCTGCAGCTTTAAATGACTGTGGTGTTCCTGGGGTCTACAGTAAGAGTAGAGCTGGTCATTACTAAAGGAGAGTTCACTGTTGGGCGCATGCACCCCTGTGGTTTGCATGGGCTGAGAAATCCTGCACACTCCACAACAGACTGGGCTTGCAATTCTTGTTCAAGGCATTCCTGGCATCTCTGTTACATTGTTTGAAGCTCCATCTTTGCATACTACCTGTCTTACTGCTCAGGCAGTATTTTGTCTTCTCATAGTGACCGAAATGGGAGATAATCTCACAGAAATTATGGTGACAGTGCTTTCTCCTTGCACACACTCCAGCAGCAGCTGCTAGTGTGGTATTAGTGGTGTCTTTATGTGGCCAGAGGTGTGTGAGGCCCAGGGCCCGAGCAGCAGCTGAGCCAGAGTAGGCAGCAGGTGGGGCAGGACACTGCTAATGTGGGATGCTAAAGAGATAAGTGGAGAGTTTCCCTCCACCATCAAAAGGTGGTGAGGAAGGAGGTTTGGAAGAATCTCTTTTTTCCATCTGCAAACCTGTGGGGAGGTTATTTGGCAGAGAGAGGCATGACAGGCGAGCACACGCAGTGGGGCAGTGTGGAGACTGCATTTGTAGTAGTGCTCAGCATTTCTGGGCTAGGAAAGGCTTGTCTGGGGGTTGAAGACTAGGCAGGCTGTGGTTTGTTGTAGTGGGATGTAGCAGGAGAACAGACATGAGTTGGGGGCTGCTGCTGTGTATTTGGGGCAGGATGTTCATAAGATCTGTAGCTCTTTTATACCAAAGGTGGAGTGAACTCTACTAATGCATTTTAAAAAGGAAGACTGGCAACTTGGATGATCTCTGCTGCTGAGACAGTAATTCCTTGATATTGAAAAGCCTGAGTGTACTTGTTGGTTCAGCCTGTAACTGTGAGTACTCCCCTGTTCAGGAGTGCTGAGCTGGGTGCATGCATTAGCAGCATCATACTTTCCAGCCACTCCTCTGAATTTGCTGCCTCTTGCTTCGTCCTTGTGCCTCGGGGTAGGTGATGCTCACCCTGTTCAATGGTAAATGTGTGCCCAGTGTGCTGACTCGGCTGCGTTGGCTGGGGAGGGTTCTCATTAGCAGGCTCAACTCTAGAGAACTGGTCTTTGCTCTGAGCAGGATAGCAATTCATTCACAAGGGTTTTATTGACTGATTTAATGGCCTTGATGTTGTGAATTTTCTGTCCTCCGTTTTGAGGCTGGGAAATGACTGCTGGTTAGGGCCCAAAGTGTGTAATGCACTATAAGGTTTGCAGAACACAGCAGTGCTCAAGACAGAGTTTTGTCTGTCTTAGGCTATTTGGAAATGTGCACATGCTATGGTTAATTAATAGTCCAGCCTTATGAATATGGAAGAGGGGTGGGGAGATTTACAGAATAGCAGCAATATGACTTAGTATGTTTAAATTGCTAGTAAATTATAACTGTTTAAGCAGAAGGTGGGTTTTGGTTGGTTTTTGTTATGAATTTGTTCCAGTTTTTATACATTATTATTTATATAATCTGGAAGAGTCTCTTACTTTCCTGGCATTTCTGTAATCCTCAGCTGTTTCTGAGATGAGAAGAATTCATGTGTTGTGTAATGCTCTCAGAATACCACTACACTCAAAACCACTTTTTTTACATGCCCAAACAATATCTGACTAATTCCTGCTGCTTTGACCAGGAGTGACTCTGTGGGGCAGGGTGGAACTGTACTAGTGTAAAATTTGAGAAGGATCCCAGTCCAGCACATGCACATGAGAAATACCAGCAAGTGGTGAGGATTAGGAGGTCAGTAGAAATGGAGCAGCAAAGCCCTGGGTAAGGACATGCCTTCTCTTAAATTCTCCAATATGTATAGCACCCTCATCATGCAAATCATGGAATCACTGAGGGCAGAAAAGACCTCTAAGATCTCCGAGTCCAATTGTTAACCTAACACTGTCAAGTCCACCACTAAACCATGCCGCTAAGTGCCACATTTAGGGCTTTGGGGTCATCACCACTTATTCACCATATGGCAGATGCTTAAGTGGGAGTGGCTGGGTTCCCTGGCACTGAAAAGGCTGCTGGGAGACAAAGCATTTTTCTCTCCCTTTTCTTCAACAGGCATTCTCGTGACATTTCTCTCACCAAGGCCTAGGGACGCATCCCATTATCTGCCTGCATGGTGGGAACTGTCAGACAAACTTGATTTCTTACAGAGGTTAAATGAGTACTGACATTGCAGCGCAGCTAAAACAGTAAATACATAGAAGCTGCTGCTGCTGCTGAGTGCTGTTATTTGATTACAGATAAGCCCCGTACTGTATACAAAGCTTTCCACTCCTATGACATTGCATTTAATGGCTGATTTGATGGCAAATAGAGGATGAAAGTATTCCATAAGAGGTGGCTGTCATTCAATGTGAACATTACCTCCAAGATTGTGGCATCCATCTAAGCAAGAGAGAACTCTACCCAAATTGCCCTTTTACCTCTTACAGCCTTTGTCTCTTGCAGGACACAAAATAAGAGGAGAAGCACATCTGGCCACAACTCTGCTTTGTGAACTGACCCTAGGAGCTTTTGGATTCCTACCTGCTTTCCCAGCTGCTTCTTTCACTCCGAAAAATCCCTTAGGTCCTCTGGGGCCAGGCTCGCCATTAAGTCTAGGCAGATCAGGTTTCTCTTTTTTAAAATATCGCAGATTTTATTTTTTTTTTTAATTAGGCCAAGAGTAATGTGGTTGTTGTTTATTTTTTTTTCTCCTGTGAAAGCAAAGTACTGGAAAGCTTTTTACAAGCAGCCAAGGATAGAACTGGGATAGTGCTTGGTTTCTTGGCTAAGGAGTTTAAAAACATAATCCAATGTTTCTTTTTCATATGGTTTTATTTTTAAAACTTTATTGTTAAATTCAATTCAATTTTTAAAAGTTGCTATAAATATTTGCACTTAGGAAATATCAGGAAAATTTTTAAACCTCTAACTTTTTTTCATCTGTAAATCTGTTCACACCATTTAGCACAAGTTTCACAATCATTGTAATTGATATATCATTGTTAGTTTTTCTGGCAAATTTTTTGAGGGGTGTGTATGGAGGAGAGTAGGATGAATGCACTCATCTATAGTATGGAAACTTTAGAGTCTCCATTTCTTTCAGCTTGCTATTAGAGATTGCAATCTAATGTTGCCAAATCTGTTCAGCTTGTCTGTGGACCCTCTGCTGTGCAAGTTGGAGGAGGAAGGGGATGAGTCCCAGCATTGTCAGACACATTTGATAACATTGCCTTTGCAGATGATTGGTTCTATTATGTGAATCTTGGGATGGAATGCAAATTATTTTTTCTGAAATTTTATAGGTCTCTTGTGATCTGACAGACCTCAAAACACAGGGGGAGAAATGCCACAGCTTTACATCCAGCCTGCAAACAACTCCTATATGAACAGTGGCTGTCTGGTGTGGACGATAAATGGCACATCCCTCAATATGATTGATCCAGATAGTTCCAAAAAATACCTTGGTATACTTATATATAGACCTATATATATGGGTTGGGATATCTAAGCTGCCTCTACTAGAAAAACAATAGGTGGTAAAAGCAGATTGAGCAGGCTCTACTGAAACCATTTGACAAAGTGGGCATCTTGAAGGGATGTGCTATCCCATGACTGATGTACTTAGCAGATTGAGGTAATGGGAAAGCCGTGTACCTAAAAACCCTTGGTTTGGCAATTTGGAGAATCAGGGATTGGTTACCCTTATCAACCTGTGATGCCATCCTGTATTCCAGCACTAGGGATGAATGTGTGTGTGGAGTGGTTCCTAGTCTTCAGGTCCATAGCCTGCACCAAAATGCTCAGTTGTCAGATGACATCACAGGATTGGTCATCTGGTAGGTATAGGGAAAGAGTTGGAACAGCTATGGCTTGTGGCAGGTGGTGATTAAGAGAAAATTCCAGCTGTTTGGGACCCCAGAGCAAGCATGGTGATTTTGGAATTTGTGGGTGGTGAGAAACTAGTCTTGGGATGGGAGATATCTTTGCCAAAGCTCATCTTTCCAAGGCCTTGAGACTGGCAAATGTAGGAATGTTTGAATGGGACCAAGTTGCTAGTGTTGCACACACCCAGGGCTGTGTGACTGTGAGCTTTGGAAAGGATAAAATTAGTGACAACTGGATTGAGCATTGTGGTAGCACAGATTCTTTCCCATGGGAATTTTTCTCTTCTTCTCCCTGTGTTCTATAAATAAAGATAAGGTTTGGATGTTATTGAAACTGTCTCTGGAAAGATGGGCAGTTCTACCTGGCCTATGGGCCTAGGGGGAGGTTTTGAATTGACCCAATCCGGAGAAACTTTTAAAAGTCTATATAAGTTTTAGAATTAAATAATAAAATCAGAATTCCGCCTCACCCGATCCAGTCTGGTTCTTGCACTCGGCTAGCGCTCAACAGCGACAGAGCATCACTGGGGTATTTCTCTCAGAAAGCTCATCACTGTGTTGCAAGTAAGCTACCCCACATTTCTGACAAGGGGTAGGGAGGACACTCAAATTAAGAACTGTTGGTGTTCTTGAGCAGAGAGTGAGACTTGCTCACATATTAGTTGGTATTGCCCTTCAGTTCAAGATGGAAGGGTGAAGAGGCACAACCAGTTATGTGAACTATTGGCAGAGGAAGCTAAAGAATGGCTAATATTTCAGGAGTCACTTTAAAAAGACCATAAAAATTAATTATATAAATTAATTACGTAAGCATAAAAATTAATTACATGAACATGACCTGCCAAGGCAGGCCAGGCCTTTCTGGTGGACATAACTGTTTAGATATGAAAGTAAACCATCACCACTTGCTGATGCAGTGATGAATGGCTGGGAATTCTGCATCTGGAGGAGCAAGTCCAGGAGGTGGCCAATGCCAGTAATAAAAAACTCATTTGATTTCTTATATACACATGGAAAGTGCTGAGGGCAATTACAGGCTACTAGCTGAATTAGTACTCTCAAGTTCCCAGCAAGCAAAGATTACCCACTGTTGTTTGAATCAGGCTCTATTTACATCTGTGGACATTTTACTTATATTCACAAGTCAAGCAAGAACTATTTTCAGTTCTTTGTTAACCAGAAATTAGACCTGTTCCAGAGGATATAAAATAGCAGGCTGTGTCTCGAGTTCTCCACTAATGTGCACAGAGGCTGCTTAAAAGGTCAGTTATACATTTGCTTGATTTTACTTGACATTAATAGTGCATTACTTTAATTATTTTTACATAGTGAGAGGTTTGTAACTTTGCCTTCCACCCCTACCCCCTACTCCCCCCCTCCCACACACAACGCTTTTGGCTTATCCTTCTTCTAAAGGTAATTTTTTGAGCGGATTTTCTGAGATTTGCCTGCTTTGCAGTCCTTTAATTTTAATATTTGAAATACCCGAATCTAAAAGTCAAATTCAGACTTGGATCTTGAACTGTCTCAAAGTTTTGGTAAGCAGGTCTCCAGAAATATTTATGAAGATCTTTCTTCCCTCCACCCCGCTTCTGGAAACAAAAGTGGCTCCTACAAGCAAGGCTTTCCCCTTCTGCTGGCAACCTTGGGAACACGTTCTTTTAACAATTCTCATCACATCTTGTTGAGCTCTGAGTGTTGCACAGTGCTGTGTGCATCTGCTCCAGGGGTAAGTAGGACTCCTCTGCTTGTAGCAGGGACTTGACACTTCCCTTTGTCCCAGCTACATCCCAGATATCCACATAATTCACAGGAAGATTGTAGTTATGTGTTTCCCTGAGAAGGTGCAGTTAGGCCCTAGCACCAGGGCATCTTCCCGCCATCTGCCAGCTTTTCTACAGACTTGGCTTTCCTGCTGGGCTCTGCAGCAAACTGGAAATGGTATTTGAAGAAGTAAAAAAAAAATTTAAATGCTGCTTCCTGCTATGTTGGCAAATGGCAGATGCACTGTCACATGTATTGGTACCACACTGGGTCCTAAAACTGGTACCCAAGTTCCACTGCTGAAGATGCAGGTTGTGTGTGCTGCATAATACAATAAAGCCCAGTCTTCTTGGGGAGCCTCCTTGACCCTGCTCACTTTTACCTCCTACCAAGGCAGTTGAAAACATCTGGGATCATTCACTTCTAGAAAAGGGCAGTTAATGGCAATAGACTTTGATACAAGCTCAATATGCAGTTAAGGTGAATCTCAAGAGAGTTTTAAAGTCAGAATTATCATGAATTATGAAACTTTCATTTATTTTTTAGTTCTGGAGGAACTATAAAATATCTATTTCTAGTTCATTTTTACAGTAACCCTTCCGACTAGCAGGAAGGGAGAAGCTTAGAAAGCAGCAGCAATAGCCAAGGATATTACTGGATTGCATGGCAAGCCTCTTGGTGTAATCATAGTAAAGAGTTAGGCTGTGAAATCATCTGGAGTTCTTTAGTCACTATCAGATTCTTGGCAGGGATTTTTGCAGTAAAGTCAGTTGTGTAGTGTTGGAAGGTAAAGTTTTGGAAGATGTTACTTTCCACTATCATTTTATTTCATTTTGTTCTTCCTCCCAGTTATTTTGAGTACTAAAACTGATTTAATGCACCAGCCACACTGTATTGTCTCTGGGACCCAGAAATCCTTTCTTACCCCCTAGTGCTGTGATACACAGGGGACTCTGAGCAAACAATGAAATATTTGCCAAGATAAACCTTTTTGCCTGAAAACTGGTTTCTTTGGCATTTGGAAGCAAACCCTAACTCACACACTTCCCTGGACTGCCATCCACTCCTGAGATCCCACATACCCTTCATCATTCTGAAAACGACAAAGCACTCTGAATAAAGCTCCTCATCTTGCTCAATATTTCTTGGTGTTTCAGAGGATCTTTTTGCTGCTGTTTGTATATATAAGGGAATTTAACCCTCTCCAATAATCTTGTTTGATACCACTACACAGTTATTTCCAAAACAAATCAGGAACTGCTTCAAAGCTGGAGGTTTGCTCATTGCGTTCCACTTGCATGCTTTTAGTTAGACATCTTCAGGAACAAGAGTATAACTTTGATTTCAGGCCACCTGAACAATGTATGGAACAGTTTTTTGCTTCTCCAGCTCATGGTCACCGAAGAAAAGATCCTGATAGTCTTTCAGTGAAAGGCATTTTCTGCATGCCATTATACAGTGGAGTCCAAGTATTGCACTTACAGGTGTAAGAAAAAGGTGCTGTTTCACAGCAAGGATGTTGGCAATTTCCAAAAAGAGAAAAAATAGGGTAAAATATTTTCCTTCTGGATTCCTTAAAATCACTTTTTAAAAAATTATATTTGCTTTTACAGAAATTTCTGGCACTATTGATATCAATGATGTAGGCCCAAACTCAAAATGACCTTGTTTAATATCACATGCTCACCTTCTCAGTCTCTCTCGTACCTCCTATATAATCTTGCCTAAAGCAGAATTAAAGGAATGGTGCTGTAAATGAGTTGCCTGAAACTTCATGTGGTACAGAGTATACAACATCAAAAAGATTGTGATCCTCTGAATAACAAACATTAGAAAGTGTTTTGCAAAGATCACAGTCAGTACTAATCACTCTGTATAGTAATAATTTCCTTAATTTTTAGAGTAATAAATAAACTCAAGCCTGCAGTGTTTCTGTCTACCATGTAGCTGTGTATTTAAATCCACTCCTTTGGCTGATGAAGTGAGATTGCCCAAGTGCTCAGTGTCCTTCCTAAATAATATGTGCAGAAACAGCAACCTTAAGGAGTAAGCAGCTTTTGGAAGTTCTAGTGTTTCAGGTAAGCCTGCTGAAAATCACTGAACATTCCTTAAACCTGGTTTTTGCAGTCTTCTGAGTGCTTGAATGCTCAGTCCTTCTGGAATCAGGAGGACTCATTTTTTGGGAAAGGTATTTTTATGAATGAGCAGGAATAGTAATTTATAAAGGCATTTTTGTTACAGTGGTGGGGTCTAGAATGTGTTGGGCCTGTTGGCACCTCTTGAGAGCACCAGCACTGGGATAAATCCTGCATTCATCCTGCTTTTGCTGACTTTCCTTATACAACCTGAGCAGAGAAGAGATGCATCTGGAAACTAGTGCGTTAAACTCCCCACCCGAAACAACAACTACAACAGAAATACACACAGAAAAAGAGGCCTAGAAAAGGTGTGCTCAGGAATGGTGTGGATTTAGGACCGGCTGCTGCTGACTGTAAGCCACACCTAAAGAGAATATGTAGGAGGTGTAGTGGGTCCCAGGGGCTGTTATAGGTACTTAATGAGCAGTGATGTGTCTCAATGCATTAAATCGGTGGAAGGCAGTAAAAAAGATTGTCAGTTGCTTAGAGGTGAAGCCATGCTGGTGTTTGGGCTGAAATTTATTCTAAAGATAACATCTTCAAAGGTATAATGATTAAATGTCTACTTGTAGTGAAATGTTATTATTGGGAATACTCATTTGCAAGTGAACAAGACACTTGAACAAGGGTGAGATTGTTATGTACTAATTAAATAACTGATACTTAGTGTTAAAGTTGAGATGAGGCAATGTAGAATATTGGCTTTCCCACCCTGAGAACCAACTTTACCTTTTTCTTCAGGTAAGCAGTTATTCATGTGGACTTTTTAAATACAAGTAAGAACTTCCAAACCTGTGGAAAGTGTGTTAAAATGTCTCTCTTTTGGAATCATACAAACCCAAAATTATTGAAGTCCAGCTAACTGGTGAGATTAATCCCTGGTATCTGATAAAGAAAAAGGATTATATTTAATGAAGGGAACAAAAGAACACGGCAACTGGTATATGCTCTGTAATTACGTGTGTTGTTCAAGGATTCTGATTATTTGCCACATGTCTGAGTAGACAGAGGATCTTTCAGAGTCTGTTGGGTCTGAGACAACCTGTGAACTATAAAGCAAATCCTGATTGGTAACTTTGGAGCAAGGACATCACTGATAAGATGAAATAACCTTCAAGCTGATATTCTGGTACCTGAAAGTTGGGAAAAAGATAAAAGTGCTTCTGTGAAAGGTAGTTCTACAGCACTTGTTGCCCAGTGGCAGTACGCTTTGCAATAACTCACACATACCATATGCCTTATGATTTTATATACATGCATGGATTAGGCTGGTCTAAAAGCAGATTGTTGGGGAGGGAAATAAATAGAAAAAAAAAGCACCTATCTTTAAACCATAGTGATCCTCTAATGTTTCAAAGAGAGGCTATGTAAGAAACATACCTGACATATTGGTTGTGGATGTTCTTGATGCTCAGCCAAGCCACCAGACTTTACTTTTTAGTACTACCAGTTAGAAGGTGAGGATTACAGTCTGATTAAGAAAGCACTTGCTACCTAACACAGAAGGAATTTTAGATTAAAAGCTGTCCAGATAAAACTCAATGACAGTGTTGGAGGGATCTGTGGGTCATGGGGTGGAGAAGTGGGCAGCTGTGTCAAAAATGTAATTCTCACTGCAATCACTGATTTCTTGTAGTATCTAGTTTTTATAGCCATTCTTAGCATTTCATACATTTCATGCTGTTAACAGGCCCTTATCACTTTCAGTTAGATACAGTTCAAATGCAAGATACTGTCTTTCATATCTCAAATAAAGTTAGAATATGAAAAAAATTATTTCATTTCTAAACATCTGACAGATAAGTATTATTTGCTATTCCTAGGTGTGACTACATGGTTGTCCTCCCTACAATCATAGAATTACGGAATAATAGATAATATACTAAAATTTCGCTGTCTTTGATATTTATAACTTCTTCTCCCAACCCAGTGTATATCACTCTTAGTAAAAACTAATGTGCCCATCAAGAGTATAGAAAAATATTCATAGACCAGAAAAAGCCTATCTTCTGAAAATTGAAATTTGCAGTGGCTCTAGAGCTGAAATTTACGCTTGGATTCAAATACAGATCCCAATCAGGGTAACCACACCTCTTTGTAATCTTAGGTAAATTAAGAGGAATTAGAAGTACTTTGATTTGCAGCTATAAGGAGAGAGGCTTTGCCTCCTGGAGATCTAGGATGAAGTTCTGGCTCTACAGAAGGAACAGGGAACAGACTACTGATTCCAGTGGGACCAGTTTTCCACCTTAGTCCTTTAATATTTTCAAACAAACTCAATTTTTTAAGCAAATGAGTAATACAGTCTTGCAACCCCCTAATGTTTCATGTATTTTTAGATGCTTGCTCTGCTTTATACTGTAAATGTCTGTCCTTCTTGCCAGGCAGACTGGCATGACCTGGCTCTCTGAAAAACACTGCTCCAATCTTTGGGAGAGTTTCCACATATGCCAAACTAGCACTTTCTCCCACTCTTTTTCTAGTGGTAAAGGGAAGAAACATGCAACAAAGAAAGCAAATAATTGGAGAATAGATAGGCTAAGCTTGGTTCATTTAAGCATTACTTGATATGCACTTCCCTTGTGTGTACCAAATTGTAAAAAATATATATGTCCAATTTCCATATTTACAAATTGATAAAGTAAGAAGGTTGCTTGCTCATCTCCCCGTAAGGAACAGGTGAAGGAAAAACAACAGTGAAAACTAAGCAAATTAATTTGTTTAAAACCTCAGGGAAAAGAAACCACAAAGATGTCTTATTTGCTATCAGTCAGCTTACCACTCCAGGAACTTCACAGCAGGTTTCCTTGCTGCCATGTTATGATCTACAAGAAGTTCGAGCAGTGGCACATTAATCTACAGGATAAGTCAACAGGAAGACAGGTGTTAAACTTTCTGAACAGGTACAATCTAGGTCCAGTCTGTCTCTTTATCCATATAGACACCTTCTCTAGGTCCAGTCTGACTGCTTATCTACATAGACACCTTCACTTGCATACTGAGCATTTCCCAAATACAGGACTAAGTGTAATAACTAATTCCCAGTTTGTGGGAAAAGGAGTTTGGTAGGTTTGTAAATTCATCTGCATGGTGTGGTAGACAGTCAGCCCATGGCACCAGGGATTATAAGAACCCCCTGGAGCTAAGTAGAGAAATTCTCCCCAGGTTAAAGTAACTAAAAAGGTCTCTCTCAGAATGCCCTGCTCTGTTACAGAAATGTACCCTGGCTCTGTCTCTCCTATCGGCCCGTTGGCCTCCCCTGCCCCTTTCTACCCTATATGGCCCTAATCCAGAATGTCCTCCCTTCCCCATTTTCCCATTCACCCTTGTCCCTTAGTCCCACCCTCACTGTCTCCCTATTAGTTCTCATACCCTAGCCCCACCTATGTACCGCCCCATGCCCTCAGCTCTCCCGACCCCTGTATTTAACCTTGAATTCTGTATTGTTCTGCGTCTTTGTCACTGTCCCCGTTCATGAGCAGCAGGGCTGGAATAAAGTCTGCTGAGGATTTGCACACAAGGACCCTTCCTGCCTCTTTGCTGTCGAACTGTCGAAGGAGCCATCCGGTGTGTGTGTGCATGTGTGCTTGTGTGTGTGTGTGCGCGTGTGTGTGTGTGCGTGCAGTAGCTCCCAAGCGGCTTTCAGCCAAAAGTCGGTTTCAGAGTCACAACACCCCACCCAGAGCACCCCCAGAATTGACAGCATGGGATGGAGAGGATTTCTGGTGTAGTGGTGCTTTCATCATAAGAACTAATCCTGGAAATATTAAACATCAAGAAAATATCTTGTGCATTTAGTTTGGAGTGTGGTAAAGTCTGAAGTAACCTCAGCTGGAAGTGAGTTTCTAGAATTTTTTTGTGTATGAAATCCTATGTTGCTTTTCCCAGGTTGGATAGCCCTGTGTTGTTTCAGTGGTGGCTTTTTGCAGCAAGTCAGTGCCACATAGTGAAGACAAATGCTATGACTGCCAGTTTCAGTCTCCAGGGTTATTCTGACTATGGAACATAGACTTGTTCTGTATTTTGGAGGAACCAAAGCAAAAGGCAGAACACACTCATCAGTCCCTTTCATTAAACGAAAGGTTTAAAGACTTTTGAGCCAGTCACTTTTAGTTACTGTGGAGCACATCCTTTGTACCCGAAGTAAAACAAGCACTGTTCTCAAACCACTAACTACAGTTCTGTTTCTAGTGCACAGTAATCCCAAGGATGATTAAGTAATAAATTCCTGCTATTACAACGCACAACCAAAGTCATGCACAGGCTAACTCTTGGCAGCTGAGGTCCAGTGGAGATCTACATATACAATAAAGTTCTGATCATCACCCAGGGAGGAACATTGTCCTGGGCTTACCTTGCCAGGGCACCGTCTCCATCTGCCCTCCTTGCTCTGTAGGGACTGACAGGGGCTGTGCCTCCTCATAGAGTGAGAGGTCTTCCCCTTGCAAGTTTGTGCCAGGCTCCATCCAAAACCTTTCCCATGTTCTCGAAGATGGGTCTCTCACTACCTGACCCTTCTTCAGCTGCATTGTAGATACTAATTGCCTTGCTCTCCCCATGAAGAAGTACCTTGAACTGGTCAGCCCCATCTCTGTCCTTTATCTCCCAGAGGTCCCGTGTCATCTTAGAAGGGTTCCCTTTCCTTCTGAAAGGCAGAGACAATGGAGTATTCCTCAGGAAGAACAAATCTAGAAACAAAGTACAGGACAGTTTTAGAACTATTTCTTCTTTGTTGTCACTGGAACATTATGAAGTCCCCTTGAAATGTTTTTTTCTCCATTAATGATAGCTGTCATGGGGAATTATGGCTGTCAGTAGAAGGGCAATAAATGTACCAAAGAGGGTTTTAAATATAATGTAACACTTTTAAGGAAGGAGAACTACCCAGGCAAATGAGTAAAATAAAATATTATAATTCTCATATTATAATATTTTAGATCTGGGAAACCTACTGAAAATATCAATAAACTAACTGGAAAGAATAAAAATATATGTACTTTCTGTTTATTTTTGCCTTTAGTCAAACTAAGTTAACTGACTTAATGTCATGTAACTGAACTGTGTCCAGACAGCTCTTCTCCTTTGCTGTGGAATGGCTTCACAGCAAGGCAGACTAGAGTCCAGGCCCCCATTGTTATCCATGTCACAGGGACAACCTGCTTGTACAGCCAAAGACACTCAGGACCTGTGTGGTCAAGAGCCTTGGGGAGAACTGAAATGCTAAACTATTTCCTGTAAAGCTATTCCACACAGAAGGTAAGGCCCAGGCACCCTCTACACAGGCTGTGCTGCTCTCCCTTGCTGGGGCTGCTGCCCAGCTGACTGTTCTGGGATGCGGGCTGGACTCACCAGGGATACATCCCTGGGCACACTCTCGGGTGTGGGGCTTCAGCACCAGCTGCCTACTGTCAGCCCTCCTGCTCTTCTGCCTCCCTCACACAGGACTGGGACCTCTTTAGAAAAAAGGACTGCACTGTCTGCTATGAAGATCTAGATCTCAATCCTCAGACAGCTGCTGGGATGTCTCCTCCTTTTACAAACTTCCTTCAGAGAGAAGAAAACAGCTTTGAGCACTCTTCATCACCTCAGTGAATTCATCTGTAAGCAAAATGGTAAGGGACATTGTGGTGGACTTCATTCCCCTGCACACAGGCATCTCCTCAAAGCTCTGCTGCTGTGGTTGACCATCTTTGCCCCTCTGGTTGCTTCCCGTATCACCTAGCTCTCATTCGCTGCTGAAGCCAAGTGCTCTCTTCATGTCCAGCATCTTTTCTCTGCTGCTCTCCTTCCTCTCTCCTTTCACCATCTTCAACCCTGCTGATCTGTGGATCCCAATATGACACCCTTCAGAATCTCCTGCTTCTCTTCTGCCATCTCACAAGCAGATCTCAGGGTCGTTTGGAAAGCTTTCTGGCAAAGCTGCTCTGTCTTACTGACTTCTGCGTCTGCTCCACTCTTTAGGCAGGTCAAGGCTAAAGAATAACACACAACTCCGTGGAGAAGCTGACACCACCTCCTTGCTGCGTTGTGTCAACCTGCGCAGTACCAAGGTAATGAGCTCCTCCCTTGCTGGCACTCTTGTCTGTGCCATTAGCAGGGCACTTATGTGAGCAAAGAGACCCAGAATCAGAGGGGCTGATGTGGCCTCACTGTCTCTGATGAGATGGTTCCTGCTGTCTCCCAAGCAGGGACTATCTGAGGGTGGCACTCTGGTGTCCCAGCAGCAGCTCCAGCCCTCCTGCCCACCAGTGAGCCCTGGTTCTCTGTAGGGCCAGCAGCCTGTGACAGATCACTCTACCCAGCTAAGCAGCACCATCAGGGTGCTTGGTGTGACATGTCTTTGCTCCATTCCTTCCTGGCATAGCCCTTTGAAAGGTACCTCACGCCTTCTGAGAGGACACACATCATCCTTGTAGACATGGAGGTAATGACAGAAACCACTGACTTTGGCAAGATGGTGGCAGAACACATTCTGGAAGTAGCCATGGGAGACCTGGACTTCTGGCTGACGGATATAAGTGTCCTGCAGCTGGATTGCCCTGCCCTTCAGCCCTGTCAGGCCTCGTTCCTCTGTCCATTCCTCCCTCCCAAACCCAGGTGTCTCAGGCACCTGAAGCCACCTTAAGGCAGCAGAGAGGGATGGAAAGGGCAGCTGAGGATATGGCTGCACTCCAGTGGCAGCACCATTCTCACTTGTGTCCCCTCCAGGTGCACAAGATTGTGAGCTGCATCTATGACAGCCTGCAAGGCATCCAGAAAATAGCAATTCGGCACTGCTTCGACTCCCTGCTTCTGAAGAGGGCTGACAAGTATCCTGAGGAGGTAGTTACAGCACTGTTGAACATCGCTCCACAAGGAGACAGGTACTGGCCCTGACAATCCCGAGGGCTTCTTTGCTATGGGGAGAAAGACCTCGAGACTCTGACTTCCAGACCCAAGGAATGCTGCAGGACACCTCCGAGGAGCACGGTTCTCCATCCCACCAAGATTTCCAGCCCTGATGCATTGTCTGGGCTTGCAGGAGCCAAAGCTGGCTGAGCCAGCCCAGAGCCACCATGCTTCTTCTGGGGAACACCACTTGAGTCCCCTCCTGCCTGCCTGGGCAGGGCCCCCAGGCATGCCAAGCCCTGTGGGGCTGGCCCAGGCCATGCTGTGGCCAAGGCAGCCCTGCTGACAGAGTGCTCTGCCTTGCAGCACAGCCCTGCAGCTATGGGATCGGATCTTCTACAGGCCCCAGATGCTGGAGAAAATACTAATGGCATTTGTTAGCTTGCTCCGGTCCCTCTGGATGACCAATATTCCCAGCTGTGCTGCAGAAGGCACCTACATCCCTGACTTGGCTGTGAGTTACCAGAGAAGGCCTTTATCCCCTGCCATGAGCCTGCAGGCTCTGCCAGTATCTCACTGCTGTGCTTGGTCCTGCTGCCATCCTCCAGGCAGTTTCCATCCAAGGATTTGGGTGACAAGCCCAACATCGACAGCAATCAGAGGCATCCAAGTCTGGTGACAGCCTTCCTGCTGGTTGGAGGCCTCCAAATGCTGTCAGAAACGCGTGACATGGTGAGCAGGGTGGTGTCTGGGACAGCCATGTTGGCAGCTGGAATCTGGGGCTGTGGGTAAGGTGCTGGCTTGGCTTGGCTTGGCTTGGCAGTCAGACAGGGAGGTGACTGCTCCAAACACCCTCCCTGCCACAGTGGGGCCTGGTGGCTGCCTGAGGAGTTTTCCAGGCGTGAATCTTCTCACAAAAAAGAAACTGTCTTTCATACAGGCAAGGAAAATTCAGGTCCTCCTGCCAGACATGATGGGGGTCCTGCAGGCTGGCAGTGCAGACCTCAAGATAAAGGGCCTAATGTTCTTTAAAAATGTGATGGGCCAAACCACCACATTTCAAAACCTGGAGAAGACTGTGGGCAGCCCCATCACTGGGCAGCTGATGGAAAATCTCCTGCCCCTCTTTGACTCGGTAAGGCTGATGTGGTAGCCTGAGCCCTGGGACAGGCACTGGGCTCTGCAGTGACAGCTGCCCTGCAGCCCAGCTGTGTGAGCAATACTTGGAGCAGGCTCTGCTCCTCTGGGCTCTTGTGGCTTCCGGGCCTTGCAGCCCAGTACTATCTCTCCTCACTCTGGTATCTTACCCTTGAGCATATCCCCTCACCTCAGCCACGATCACCTCCCACCACAGTGGGCAGGGAGCCGCTGTTTCCGAAGCTTATCTTTCCTCCTTCCTACCAGGAGTGCAGCCAGCTGCGACAGCTCTCCATCTGCTTCTTCAGAGACCAGCTGGAGGCAGTGGTGGGGAGCAACAAGAAAAGGAGCAGCTGCATAAGGAGTGTACTGATCCCACTCCTCTTTTGCATGAGCGACCAGAGCTCCAGCATGGACAAAGTACAGGTTTCAAGGCTGAGCACTGACACAGCCAGGGGTGGGCTGCTGGCAGCGAGCAGTGCTCCCCCAGCATGGCCCTTGGGAAGGGAGAACCAGTGTGAGCAGGGGTGGAGAAGCTGGCATGGCCATTTGCAGCACCTGCCCTACCTGCTTCAGCAGATCTTGGCAGCAATCCACGGCCACCAAAGCCTGAATAGGTGTGTCCCCACGTATTTCTTTGCTGTCCCTGGCATGTGTCAGAGGCCAGGGCTTTGAGCCTCAATCCCTGTACCCCAGGGCTGCCCCCAAGAGACACCCAGATGCTTTGGTGAGGGCATATCCCAGCTTCCTAAAGGTAGGATCACCCCAGAAACAAAGCCAAGAGATCTCCTTTGCCAGCCGTGGTGCTGTCTCACAGCTTCTGCTGTTGTGCAGGCCTCCAGGGAAGCCCTCCTTGCTGCTGCCATTCCTCAAATGGAAGGAGCTCAAGCACCTGCTGGAGACGCAGCAGACATGTAGAATTGGCAAGTGCTCGGTAAGGACAAGCCCCAGGGCGCAGGCTGGATGAGAGCTGCCCTGCACCCAAAGCCCCTACCAGACCTGCTGCAACCCCGAGCCTGCAGTCTGGAGCTGCACCCTTGCTCCTGTCCTCAAGAACAGAGCCCCAGGGGCTCTTTCCCTTCCCTGCACCCAGCGGGAGGGAGGGCTCTCAGTAATGGTGAGTGCTGGCAGGAAGGCCTGCCCCAGCCAACTGGGGGGCTATGTGACATGCTGTACAGGTTTGAAAGCAAACCAGTGAGAGACTCCAAGTCAGAAATACAATTTAATAGGGAAAAAGTAAAATGAATGCAATAGTACAAAAAGCAAACCACTGACAGAGTCAGAATACAACCTGGCACCCTGTTGGTCAGGGTTTTGGTAGCAGTCTGGATGAAGTGGTCCTGCTGAAGCAGTGATCCTGTAGAAAAGAGTCTGGTCTTCGCCTGAAGGTCCAGTGGTGTAGCTCTTGGCCTCCAGGAGTCCCGTAGGTAAGGGCTGCCTGTGCTGTTCGAAACCTCTGATTATATACAGATGGGAACTCTCAGTTCCTCCTCCTGGGTTCAGCATCTCACAATGGGATGGTGAGTCATGAGGCCAGGCATTGATGGGCCCATTAACAGGAGATAGTCCAGAGCGAGTTATCTGTGAGTCATGCGGCAGAGTCCTTGATTGCCCATTAAACAGAGATAGCTCCTGGAGGGAGTTATCAAGGATGAGTCATGGTAGCAGGTAAGGAACACTGCCCCACCTGCTGCAACAGCCCATGAAGATGGTGATAGAATACATGCTTTTGGTTACATTTTACATTGTAACCTCGGACACATGCCCATCACCTTGTCCTCCCTCCAGCTGGTGAAGGACAGGAGCAGGGCTGAAGAGTACCTGTGTCAGAGCCTGCCGTACCAGCTGCCCTGGAGCCCGCTTTGGGCAGCCTGGCCCCTGTTCCTGCTGCTGCACTGCTCTGTCCCTGCTCTGTGCAGGGCCTCAGCCCTCCCTGTGCCACCACTGTCCATGTAGGTGGGCTTGGCCACCTGGCTCAGTTCCATTCCCCTGGGCTACAGGTGGTTCCTGGGTCACTCCTGTTAAGGGAGAAGGCAGGGCCAGGGGCCAGGCTGCTGGAAGCATGCTAGGGAGCAGGGGCTGATGGAGCTTTGTGCCTAGGGCTGGCTGCACGGCACCTCCAAAACATGGAGAAGCTGGATGAGATCTGCAGCGGTGAGTGGGGAGTGTGGATGGGAGGGAATGTCTGGGGGTCTCTGCAAACACAGGAGTTCATGTCAGTTCTGTTTCTTTTTCACAGCCCTTCAGCCCCTGCAGACAGACAACGATCCCTCTGTCTCTAGCCTGGCAGTTCAGACAACCTGCATCTTGAGGAGTCCAGGGGTTCAGCAAAAACAAGGATCCTGCGAGCATTGTGCTGCTGGTGGCCAGAACCAGAAGAAGGGCAGCTGTGATTTCATAAAGCTGGAACAATAGGCCCCAAACCAGTGGTGTCCTTCAGATGTGCAGCATCCTGAGCAGACTGTCCTTCTTGGCCTGTCCTGCTGCCTGTGGGATGAGTTCCCCTTCAGCACACATTGGCCCCAGGCTTATTTGAGAAATGGACCCCTCAGTGAGACTTCCCCCAGGACAAGCTGCATTTGTCCCCACCTGGGAAAGTCCCCCCACCACACAGCAAGGATAGGGCACAGAAAGAATGATCCCAGCTCCAGAATCCCCATGGGTCTCCAGGCATTCAACGAGGCATCTGCTGTTGCTGCATTGCCACCTCCATTCATCCTAATAGATTTGGAAGGGTTTCCAAACAGAGTACCATGGTGTTAAGGGGACCAGAGGGAAACCTCAGGGGTCCTAGAGGGACTGGATGACAAACAGAGTCTGTCACTGCCACCACAACACACCAATATTTGCTGGTCACAGAGCAGAATATGATATCTGTGCTTTGCCTGGGCAAAGCAAGGGAAGAAAACAAAGAATATCACGAGTCCTTCAACCCCAGTGTCTGGTCCTGTCACATGGGTGGTCCGGAGCTGGGGTTGAGAGACAATGAGAAAGACAGGAGAGCAAGAAGGCCCGATCCACTCCCTTTTATAGTTAACTTGGTGCCCCCTTCTAATGTAAACAAGAATTTTTGCATGTTTTGTTCACGCAAGCACAGCCAGCCCTTCTCCAGGAGGTGAGTCGTGGGGTGGCCTGAGCACAAGTCTCAAGGCAGAGCAAGAATTTGGCTCAGAGCAGTGCTGCCCCACCTCTGGGGGACCCTTCTCCTCTGATCACACCTTTCCTGTAGCAATGCTCAGAATGTTTGAGGCAAAACATCCTTAGGTCTGGGCCTCGGCCATGCCCGCTCCTGATGGAGGTAGGGAACAGCTCCTGCCGGGAAGCCGTAGCCACCAGGGATGGCATGGGACACACGCCGCTGTCCCCAGTGCTGCCCCCGCCCACCCAAACTCTGTTGCTTGTTCCCCCCAGAGAGGCAAATCTTTCTACCATCTCAGTTTTAATATCTGGAACAAGCAGGGCTTGGGTGCGTGCCAACGGGAAGTACTAGGCTTAGGCATTTACCTGAATTGCAATTATTTTTAGAATCAGTGGTAAGACCTGAAGATTGCTTACAAAAAGTGTAATAGTTCAGTAATGTACTGCGAGATTAAAAATAAAAAAAGAGAACTCTCAGAAACCAAATGGTTTCTGTAACTGAATAAGCTTGGGGAAAAAATACTACCCCTCATACATTCTTCTGTTGTTTTAAAAATGTACCTAATAATAAGGTCTCAGAGGTTTTGTTTTGGTTTGGGTTTTTTCCCTTTTTTTCTTTCAATTTAATAAGATAAGCTTGAAAATATATTATGTAAAAACATGTTAGCATAATTTTCTTCATTAATTATTTTTGATCATTTACTAAAAATAACATTGTTGAAGACCCTCCTTAAATTGTAAGTTGAAAGAAGGAATTGAGTTACAATTTTCCCCAGTGTTCAGGAACTGTAAATCTGATCAGGAATGTGAGTAACCAAGTTCAACTGGCAGCAAGACTAGACATCCCTGTCCACAGGAGAAAGTTACACAGAACCTTTTGTGAACACAGAGGAAGTGTCTGATTTTGAAAGTTGCTGAGATATATGAGTTCTTTGCTCGCATTTGTGAAAAGCAGCAGGCAAGTTCAAAATCTTAGTTTTGCTCTTGATCCAATACTTTTATTTAACAGTGTCTTTATCTATATACAGAGATACACATGAAGATTGAATTTGACAAAATTCAAACATCTAAAAAATGCAAAGCATAATAGAAAATGGTTTCAGGTAAAATGTGATTTCGGGTTTCTTGGTCTGTGACATGGCAATTTTCAATGCCTGCTTTTTCTGTCTAGTGGTTTGTCACTTGGCAAATGCATCCAGAAATCTCAATGAAAATCCCTTTGGTTACAGTATATACAAACAAGTTCAGTTTGAACTCAATCACTATAATTCATTTAATGAATAAATAGCAGAATAATTGTGGTTGGAAGGGATCTCTGGAGATCATCTGGTCCAACCCCCCAAATCAAACAGGTTTGTCTACAGCAGGCTGCCTGGGACCATGTTCAGGTTTTTGAGTATCTCCGAGGATGGAGGCTCCACAACCTCTCTGGGCAACCTGTGCCAGGGCTTGGTCACTGTCACAGTGAAAACTGTTTCCTGCTGTTTGGAGGGAACCTGCCAAGTTTCACTTTGTGCCCACTGGCCCTGCTTCTGTCATTGGGTACCACTGGAAAGGTCCTGGTTCTGTCTTCTTTGCACCCTCCCTTCAGGTATTTAAATACATTGGTGAGACCCCACCTTGAGCCTTCTCTTCTCATGTTTGAGCAGTCCCAACTCTCCCAGCATCTCCTCATATGTTAGATGCTCCACATCCTCCATCATCTTCGCTTTTTATGGAACTCTCTCTCCATGTCTCTCTTGCGTTGAGGAGCACAGGACTGGACACTGGAGGCATTAGACATGATAAATTCCAATGACTTATGAGATAAAATACAAAAATATTTCATAATACATTTTTAAAAAGAAATTTTAATATGATTTCAGTGGAAACTAGACTTATGTGAATGACCAGCTCTTCCTTTAGATGGCTATAAGAACCCAGCAATCCCTGCATGTTATTTCTCCTAATGTGCCTTATCTCACACTTTAGCAACACTGATTTATAACAGCTCTGGTGTGTCCTGATTTCTTAAAATAACCCCTGAAATTTCCAAAAATATCTCTAATTCTTATTGCTCTAAATAATATTGTGTCATGGACAATTTGCCTCATCACTTTTAATTCCTGTCTTCTGCAAAATCAGTCTTTCTTTATGGACATTAGGATTCCTTTCTGCTGTTTCATTAAGTTGCAAGTGACTTTCTCTTTGCTTGGCAGGTTTCTTAAATGAAGCTCTATTTTGCCTCTTATTTGATTGTCACTTACTTTAATGTCCTTCTGAAGTGTAAGAGGGGTGGCCTTGTTTTCTTCTTAAAAGGCTGGGAGGAAGAAAGGAGTTGTCCCTTGTTGGAAGCACTGATTCATTGAACCACTTCCAGTTTTAATTTTGAATTAAGATATTAGGGATCTTGGAGACATGTTTAAAATTATGTACATATTTAAGTGCTTTGTTGCCTTTGAGCATGAATGAATACAGATGAACATAGTGATGAAAACAGGCAACTTTAATGATACAGTGGTTCTCCAAAATAATTTTCTTTATAAGTGGAACAAAATTTACTCTAACAAATCATTTCAAGCACAGTTGCTTAAAATTCTGAAACGGCAGCAGCTGAATCAACTTCCCCATTACCTTGACATGTTGGAAAGTCACAGGGTTCGTTACAACTTTAAGCAGTGACTTTCTGTCTCCCAGTTTTTGTTACAGGCTGGTCAATGTTTTTGACCTTGTAACTATTTGGTAACAGGTTGCTCTTTTAGGCTAGAGGTCCTAAAAGCCAACAGTTTGCAGCTCTCTGTAGAAGTTACTTGATTTGTACAACCTCTTTTTAAGTTGTTTTTTTTTTTTTTTTTTT